>JAYEVI010000217.1:0-535252 GCA_036346575.1 Dendrocalamus sinicus
TTCTTCCACGAATTGTATGTGATCTCAATTCGTTGTCGTGCAACTATTCCGACCATGGTTGAATCGTTTACCTTGCTTAGGAAGGATAGGGACCCCACTGCGTTTACCGGTGTGATGTCTGTCGGCTCTGAGGCTTCTTTGATAGCCCTCTTCCTTGGCGTCTTGATGTTGGAGCGGAGCGCCTCCGCGATGATGGTGAAGAATCGCGGGTGACATGTTGCTCATTTTGTGGGTCTATTAAGATAAGATGAGAATGTTCAAAGTGAGGAAGCACGAAAAGTCAAACATGATGCTCAATGTTCGGAAGAGAGGAGGAGTAGAGGAAGGGGAGAAGGGAGGGGTGATGTGGACACGAGAGAGGGGTTATGTGCCTATACTATATACTACATACTATATGTGTATATACATACATATACATATACATACCTACATGTATACATATACATACCTACATATATACATATATAATGGTAGCAATATGAAGCAACAAGCAACAAGCATCAATAATAGAATCAATACTTGATCTCAACATGAATATGTGCTCTCAAATTGTAGGGTTGCACAAGATTAATCTTGGCCGTCGCTACTAAATCATATACTCTTCCTTGATTGGTTATGCCAAATAATGAATTCAGTATTTTGAGCTCTAGATACAAACTCTAAAATCTCAAGATCAAGATATATTTAGCATGCATATATTCAAACAACGGTATTCATACAGATCAAGACCACACAAGTTAACTTTGCCCAATAATTGAGTCTTTTAACTTGTCAAGATTAAATCGAGCAGATCAATTTAATAACATGCTATAACTTTGGCTGCATGAGCAAGCGGCTATTAGAGCTCAAGCACTGAATGAACCAATCTCGGTATATGATTTTATCATCATCGAGCAACTGTAGTAAACAATTAATGTACCAAATAGCAAACTAATTAAGCTCTGCGCAGAAACCCTAGTCCATCACGCAGAAAGTGCTCACAATGCGATCGTGTCGAGGAGGTGGTCGGCGAGGGGCTCAGCGGAGCGGCCGGCGAGGCTCGAGGCGGTCGGCGAGGTTCGGAGGCGGAGGCGGCGAGGTCGCGAGGCGGTCGGCGAGAGGCTCGGCGAAAGGCGGCGGCGGCGAGGCTCGGGAGGCCGAGGCGGCGGGGGCTCGGCGAAGGCGGCGGCGCGAGGCTCGGGCGGTCGGCGAGGTTCGGGGAGGCGGAGGCGGCGAGGGCTCGAGGCGGAGGCGGCGAGGGCTCGGCTGAGGCGGCCGCGAGGCTCGAGGAGGCGGCCGACGAGGTTGAGAGGCGGAGGCGGCAGCGGGCTCGAGATTTGCTGGATCTAGATCGAATAGCTGCGCGGCGCGCGGGAAAACCCTAGCCGGAGGTATATATAGGAGGTTATCACGAGCGGTTCTAACTCAAAACCGTCAGCGATAATATCATGAGCGGTTCCAAGTCTAAAACACTTTGTGATAGTATAAATATCACGAGCGGTTCTAAGTGTATAGCGAAATGCGCGATAATCCTATTATCACAGACGGTTTTAAACTTAGAACCGTCTGTTTTATTGATATCGCAGAGCGGTTCTAAGTTTAAAACAAATGCGTGATAAGCTTTCTGCATGTGTAGTTATTAAGACAACACCAATAACCACAGCTGCATTCATATCCACCACCAAGCATTGCATTCATATACAACACCAACCAGTGCATTCATATCAACCATCACATGTGCATCACACATATACATAAATGCCAATACTCATATACATTTTGTCACACATTTTCACATATACATCTCAAAATTGTCACACATTTTCACATATACATTCTTATTGTACTTGCTTATTTCCTTTAAAAATTAGCCCTTCATCATGATCAATCGTGCGTAACTAGTTTAATCCACGTTGTTCATCGTCGACCCTTATGCCATTTCAAAAGGAGGTAACTCGTCAAATTGATTGTATTCCTCCTCGTCCACTACATTCTCCACTCCGACAATTCTCCTTTTCCATGAAGAACTACATGGCGTTTCTTATTTCGGGTGGTTACAGAAAACTTGAACAACTTGATTGGAAATGCGAATGGTTCGATCTTTGTACCCGACACGTTGGAGGTCCACGGTCGTGACACGTGCTTGTCAACCTTCACTGTGGAGATGCACCCAACGGCGTGAAATAAGGGGATCTTGAAAACCACATAGTCGAGCTCCCAAATCTCTTCTATTAAGCCATAATGCGAGTTTCTCGACCCATCGGTCTTGAATGCATCTATGCGGACTCCATTTGTTACAGTTAGTGCTCTTGACATCCACAGGCTGCGTATAGAATGTGTACCCATTTATGTCATATCCTTGCCATGTCACAAGCTGTAAATGTCGGCCTTTTGCCAACCATCTCAGCGTCTCACTCGGCGAGCTCCTAGCAATTTGCTCCTTCAACCATTGGTTGAACCAGCGGTTGTGTTGCCTCATGATCCAAACATCCGACGCTCTGGATTACATTGCAAGCACATCCTTGTCTTTGGTCCACATAAAGCGCCACTTGGTCATGTGTTGCAACAAGTGAAATGGGCTTGAGTATCGTGTCCATGTAGACGCATGTAGACGGTTTTGCGTGAGTGTCTCGACCACACACTCTCGGTACCATCTAAGCAGTGAGTACAAGCTTTGGCACCTTTTGTACTATGGCCCAGATAGGTTACCAAGGGCGGGATAATCATTTATGGTGCGGAACAATAAGGAGCCTTGAGTGAAGTTCTCTCGTTTATCACGCATCCCATACTGTACCCTTTCGTTCCACATTACTTTTAGATCTTCCACCAACGGTGCTAAGGAACACATCGATATCATTCCCAGTTGTTTTGGCCCTTGGATAAGTATCGGCGACAAAATATACTTTCGCTTCATACACAACCAAGGAGGAAGGTTATAGATGCAGAGTCACGGGCCATGTGCTATGTGGTGCTCATGCTCACGAAAAGGATTCATTCCATCGTACTCGGTCCAAACCTTATATTCCTTGGTTGCACTGCAGAACTCGCAAAACTCCTATCGATGTTTCTCCATTGCGCGGAATCGGCAAGGTGTCTTATCATTCCATCCTTCTTGCGCTCCTCAGAGTGCCAACGCAGATTTTGCCTCCTTTGGATTTGCAAAAACCTTTTCAAGCGGGAATTATAGGAAAATACCATGTCACCTTAGCGAGAGGTCCTTTCTTCGCCTCTGTTCCCTCGCCATCAAGCGATTGATTATTACGTTTGTATCGGGATGCGTTGCACACGGACATACATGCATGTTTGCATACTCTTTACGGTAGAGGATACAATCGTTCGGGCATGCATGTATTCTTTCTACTTCCATTCCCAACGGACAAAGAACCTTCTTGGCTTTATCACGTGGTTTTAGGCAACTCATTTCCATCCGGAAGCATGTCGCTAAAAGACCTAGCGTGTGATGAAACTCTTGTCCGACCAACCGTTGCTTGCCTTCAATTTCAACAGTTCAAGCACGGCCAACAACCTCGTGTACTTGCATCCCGTGTACAAAGGTTTCTCTGAGTCCTCCATCAAGCCACGGAATTTAACATACTCTCTCTCATCATAGTTCTCTTCAACATCGCGAAACATCGGTCAGTTATCATCGTGCAACCTATCCGAATCCGACCCACAATCGACATCACCGGCGGCATGTCATTCGATTCACTGACGATGTCATCCGGGGCATATCATTCACTTCACCGCGATGTCATCGCGGCATATGATCATTCACTTCGCCATGTTGGTCCAACACGTATAATCCTTTTGAAACCCCTCGAATCAAGTGCGATTCAATTTGCCCTCGGTTCTTAAACATCTTCACATTCGCGATCGATTGCATGGACGAGCACATATATATCGCCCCCTTATTCAACATATCCTCCTCGCGGCTCTTATAAAAGCGAACGCCATTAATGTACTCTTCACTCACACGGCTCGCGGCATACATCCGGCCGGTCCTACGTTACGTACATATATAACAACTTAGTATTAAAATCTAGATTAACTAATTATAACTACATATATACCGGCCACATTTATTATATTGAGACTTTATTTGCTAGATTCATATTACAAACACAACAGCTATTATATAACCAACAATTTTGCAAATTAACCATCTTCAATAACCACTCATGGATTACTTAGAACTAAATTGTAATGCAATTAAAGAAAAAATAAATTGCATTACTAACCATATCTAGAACAACCAGACAAAGTATGAATCTTCAAAGCTCAATCTCCGCCTCTTCCCACCAAATTAACAAGGCACTGAAATCGCCTAGCTTCCTCCCAGGAGTGAAAAAGTGCGCGGCGATGGCTAGATGCGGATCGAAATGAAGACGGATGCGATGCAGCGGCGCAATAAATGCCTACCGACATTATCACGAGATGGTTTTAATAAAAAACCGTCGCGAATTATCCTGACGGTTTTAATTATTAGCAAATGCGTGATAACAAATTATCCTGAGCGGTTTTTATTTAAAACAAATGCAGCGATATCTGAGATTATCATGACGGTTTTTAATACAGACCGTCACGTGATACAAGCGTATCACTGAGCGGTTCATAGTTAATAACCGTGCGTGATAATCCATTTCCGCCACAAATACCACAGGCGTCCTCCAAATTACAACTGAAATGCGTAATAGTGCTCATTAGAGGCGGTTTCACAAAACCGTCTGCGTGATGGCGTCTACTATTAGGCTTTACGTAGTAGTGTATACGTGACAATTAGCTTTAGTTCCATTAACTATCCTATAAGTCCTCTCATAAAATTTACTATCATGCATCGGCTCTAGGGCGATGCATTGGATCGATAGGTAGATTTGGCATATTTGGCGGTGGATCCTAGTAATTTAGTACGAGGATCTAATTGGGTTGTATGAGTAGGTTAGGGCATGTACAACCCACAGACGGGGGGTCGTCTGCAAGAGCCTAGAATCGACATACTGAGCGGCTAAAAAGAGCAGGTCCTACAATGGAGAGTCATTTCACATGCGTGCAAGTTGTTTAATACTTTGCATGTAGCCAAGATCAATCATGAACACTAGTTTGTATACCATTGTGTTGCTATTTGATAGAAAACGGATCAAGCTTAAATAAGATGAACATGATTACACATGGGAGACATGCAGTTCATACCAATCAATCATACGAATAGAGTTCACAAGAATAGCGTTCACAAGAATAGCGTTCAAACAATAATAATCCGGAGGTGTTTCTGCTCCATCAAATGATTCTTGTGAACTCTAAGCAAATAGAAAGATTGACAGTATATCTGCTCCATCCAATGATTCTTCAATAGCAACATCGCCATAACCTAACCACCCTCGGCTCCAACATCATCTGATTTAGCATTTTGAGCTGCAGGAAACAGGGTATGTAAGGCATCCAAAAAAAATAAGAACAACATCCATGACCCAACACAAAAGCGATTGAAATAGATGTTATTTCTTTCGATAGAAGAGAACGGCGGTGATGAAAAGAGTTCTGCATAAAAATAGTTTGGTCTAGAGTATACTCGATACAAAGCACAACAATTCAACGCCATCCAATTTGAGATTTTCTATACAGCTAGAGTATAGTTTGGTCTTCCATTCCAAAAATACTACTAGTATCCTCTTGTCAACCTAAACTGTTAGAATCTGGCTGTTCAAGTTTGCAGACAACAAACAGAAAGTAAGATCTGAATGGATATATAAGTTATGGATAAAACTCACTGATAACATGCAGACAGCACTCACAGCAACGGATGAAAAGAGTTCACACCAACAAGCAATGATGAAGAGAGTTCACATGAAAACACTCACAGCACTCACATCCATGCTCTATTCACACTTACATGTTTAGAAAAGTAATGACAGTCCAGTTTGCACGAAAATAGCAATGACAGCAATCAAAGAAGCATACGAGATAGCACTTTGAACTTAGCTGAAAGTCTGTAAAACTTAACAAATCCATACTGATTGTCAAAGTTGATCATACAAGTGCAGAAACTTAACAGTCCATACAGAAACTTAATATTTAGATGCAGGTCAAAAAATTGTTTAGACAGGTTGATCAACACATGAAAGAGATTGTGTAACATATACCTGTTTAGAAAGCATTGAGATTAAGATGATTGACAACTATGAAGATATCATATTACTTTTCTATTGAGTAAAGAAAACATGGTTGAAAATATTTTGCATTACCAGATATAAGACAAGAAGACATGAAATATCTACGACTGTGCAAGCATCCTAGCTAAACCACTGTGCATATCCTGTATTTTGGTACATGTAGCAAGAGCAAGCTAGTTCTATACCAAAGCTTCAACAAGCTTTCAACCATCTCAGCATGGAAGAGCCATACAAAAAAGACATGGAAGGAAGGTACATACCTAATTAGGTACTTTCAGAAAAAGCCTCTTCCTCAAACACTTCATAGCGACCACTCGCTCAACCTTTTCCTCATCGGACATTGAACTTGTATCTTGTGAGATGAGGTTGTTATAACCTCCATCATCTTTGATTCTTTCTCAACCTTCTTACTCTCTAAATCAAGCTTCTTTCCCTCTTTGGTCTCTTGTCTTTGTAAGGTGGGCAAGTTTTGTGGTCTCAAGCTTCTCGGATGATAACTTTTGTTGCAGCTTCTAATATCTTGATGCGGTTTGCATTTGTTTCCTCTGGAATTTGCTAAATCTGTCTAATTTGTCCATATCAAAAGCGGATTCCTTTGAGGTTCCATCATCATCAAAGCTGGAGCCTTTGACTTGCCTTTGCAGCTAGAGCCACCTTTTAGCCGCCTTCGACCTATTGGTCGTGCGGCATCTCTTCAAAAGATTTATCCTTTTCCTCCCTTCTCCTTCAAGGTGGAATGCTTTTCTTTTCGTGCATTCCTCAACTCTTCGTTGTATGTTTTCCACTTTGCCACTTCTCGGCAAGTTTTCCAAACCTCAATTAGGACAAAGGGTCCTAGCTTTGCTTCTTTGTTGTCGACCACATAGAACTTATGGGCTGCATCAATCCACATTTGATCGAATATCCACTTGTAAATACTCATGAGCCTTTACATAAGCACATTCAAAGAGGTCATGCCCACTGTTAATCTTGTGCCATCTATCCTTGCATTGCTTGATTTCTTTTCAAGTGACGGGGTAGTCTTGTTGTATGATTCAACAACATCACCCCAATATTGATTACCACCCTTATCGGCTCCACGGCTAGAGTCTCATTGAATTTTCTATCCAAGAGCTCATCAATCTAACATCCTCTTCCTCTGTCCATAGGATCCGCTTCTCGATCCTAACATTGTCACTTTGTCATTGTTAACTTGTTCAGTTTGCTCAAGTAAGATTTCCACTTAGCGGTGAAGTTCCTTCATTGTTGTTAGACAAGTGGTACATTCTGAGTGGCTCTTTGTGAATAGGTGCACCAACCAAATGAAAATTGTGTGGCTGATTACCAAAGTAGCTCAGGAAACCACCCGATGGACGTGGGTCTTTATCCCTGCAGCAAACAAAGATACTCAATTATATATATATCAAGTATTGGATCCCAAGCTGCTGAAACAATTATATATATCAAAACTGAAACAAGTATATATATATATCAAGTATATATATCAAAACTGAAACAATTATGTATCAATTATAATTGTTCTGGTTGTATCAATTATATATATATCAAGTGTTGGATCCCAAGCTGCTGAAACAATTATATATATCAAAACTGAAACAATTATGTATCAATTATAATTGTTCTGGTTGTATCAATTATATATATATCAAGTATTGGATCCCAAGTCTTTGAAACAATTATATATATCAAAACTGAAACAAGTATATATATATATATATATATATATATATATATATATATATATATATATATATATATATATATATATATATATATATATCAAGTATATATATATCAAAGCTGAAACAATTATGTATCAATTATAATTGTTCTGGTTGTATCAATTATATATATATATATCAAGTATTGGATCCCAAGCTGCAGAAACAATTATATATATCTGAAGATTGGTCATAACAAGATGATTCATTGGATTGCAGAACTAGTTGAAAGTAACATGTATATCTGAAGATTGGTCATAACCTAAGTATTTACAAGCTTCATTGAACATAGGAAGAACAACAGTGATGGATCCCAAAATCATAGTATCAGTCCACAATGATTTTGCATAAATAAACATCAAAGGTAAATAAGCTGGCGATTACCATGATGGATCCCAAGCTCGCTGAACGCCGGCACGAAGGAGAAATCGGATCAACGCCGGCCGCATCCCACCAAGCAGGAGATGGTGAAGGGGGGAATGGAAAACCGCCAGATCCATCAATGGAGGATGGCGCCGTCGCCGCGCCCTTGCCGAGAGCACCGGTGATGGGGCGGGCGTCGCGCGCGGCCGCCGAGCCGCTTCGCGACCAAGGAGTGCGCCCCGCCGAGCCGCTTCCGCGACCAAAGTGCGGCCGCCGCCGAGCCGCTTCCGCCACCAAGGGTGTGGGCCGGGGCCGCCGCCACCGCAGCAGCCGCCGCCGAGGCGCCCTTGCTCTTCTTGCTCTTCGTAGATGCGGCGACTTCCTTGCTCTCCCTAGCCGAAGCGCTCGACATCTCGGGGGATGAAGGGAGTACACCGGCGCGGGCGGCGAAGGTTGGCGGTGCCCGCGCGGAAGAAGGATGGAGGATTTGAGATCGGCTTCTTCACCGGGGAATAGGGAGAACCGGAAGGTATTTGGGGCGACAACTCCCTCCCGCGCGCGCCCAAACCAGAACCCCCGCGCGCGCGCATGGGATCCGCATGACGCTGCCGAAGTCGGGAGGCGAGCCGCATGTATTCTTGGGCCGCCGCGCCTCGAACCGCAGCCTTCCGTCGCCTCGCGGCGGCGCGGCCCGTCTCAAGCGAAGACAGGGTCCTTTTTGCAAAAAAAGCATCGAAGCGACGGGCGGAAGAGCCCCGTTGTACATGCCCTTAGCCTCTCCCAATGACCTTGTCCCTCGCCTCACCAACACCCGTACAACGGAGCCGGCCAGCAGAGAGTCCGCACGCCGTCCGGGGAGTTGGCGATGCAGTGGCACAAAGTCACAGTGGCAGCACGTAACCTAATGAGGTCGGAGAATAATTTTTATTTTGTCTAATAAGGCATTGGATGGGATTTTTTAGGCCGGTTGGTTTAAATATTTAAATTCTGTCTGTTCGTGAGAGATAATGTATATAAAAAATAGTCATTACAATTTTAACTAATACAGCTAAACTCAGTATACTTTTTATTTAAAAATATATTATTTAAAAATTAATTATCGTAGACAGCACGAGCATAAACTATATATAAATCATCCTAAACCCAGCCAATATGTTGTCACGTGCCTCCGCCTTCCGTGCCGTGATGAGTCCCCGCATGCACGTTGGCTGTGAATCAAATCACGGAGCACTTCAGCGGTGTGGACACGGGATTCACTGTCCCGCGTGCGAGCGTGAAGAAAAGGTTTGATTAACAGCAGTCAGCAGGGCGTCACATCAGCAGCAACTTGGTCCTTCACCCTTCGTCCTCATCTCGGTTGGTTGGTCCTTGCATGGAAATGGTGCAGGTCTCGTGTTTGATCGTCGGTGGACGTTCGCGCGGCTGGCCGTGTCGACCCTCGAAAAGTCGGTACGTTCTCGTCTCGGACGGCACGCAGCCGTACGGGCGGTTCCGCGCGTGAAGAAAAGCTACATCAGATCGACAGCAGCACGCACGTTCTGCTTCAGATTGATTCACGGCCACGCCTTGGACCCGCGCGGCTGTGAAGTCCGGTCACATGCTTGCCAAAAACAACCATCAGATAACACTTATCCTCGCGGAACTAGCTAGATCTTACTTAATCTTGTATTAAAGATGAATGAAATGCGAAAAAACACAGTTTGCAATAAGATTTTGATAAAGTCTTTCTTATTAAAAATGTTTAATTTTCTTAATCGTTTTCTTTCTACTAAGATGTATGATAGTACTTTAATTAATGAACATATCAAAAATCTCTGTGTTGAAGCATAGGAATTAAAAAAATGCTGGGCTATTTTTTCCCTGAAGAAGTGTAGGTTATGTTTGTTCTAAACTTGTTGTAGGGGTGGCCCCCACCTAAACCCAGCAGGCCTGGCAGAAGGTTATGAGGGTCAGAATAGGCCATGCGTAATGACGTAAGTACCCCTGAAGGGGACACTCAGATTTAAGGGTATAATTGTAAAAGCACTCCCATGAGTATATATATATATATATATATATATATATATATATATATATATATATATATGTGTGTGTGTGTGTGTGTGTGTGTGTGTGTGTGTGTGTGTGTGTGTGTGTGTGTGTGTGGAATACAGGCCATGGGAAGCCCAAGCCATTACTCAACACGCTCTCCCAACTCACCACTACCACATCTCTCTCTTAGTTCTGTAACCACAACAGTGGCGCAGTCCATGGGAGAGGACAGAGTAAGCTGAAGTTCGAAGGAGGATGGCAGAAAAAGGCTTGTCGGCGGCGCGAAGGGAAAGAAGACGGCGGGGCGGAGTGTCGTGTGAGTACCAGGGCTCCGGCATTGGCTGTCGCGGGCACGAGTGACGACGCGGGCGCGGCGGTCGAGGACGTCAACGCTTGCGCTGCAACGACCAACCCGGCGGCGCTGCGGCGGCGAGCCCGCCACGCAAGCTGCGACGGCCGACCCGCCACCGCAAGCGTGACCACCGACCCGCCATCGCAGCTGCGGCGACCAACCCCGTCGCCGGGGCGTGGTGGCCCGACCCGCCACCGATTCGGGAGCCGCGAGGTGATCGTACTCGCGCCGATCCGTCTGGCTGGCGCATCGGCGCCCACCGGCCGGCGGCGGCGCCTGCGGCGGCCCTTAAGGTGTTCGGCGAGAGCTAGGCGATCTTCGTGGGGCGTCCAAGACATACAAAGACTCCGGGCAGTAGTGCGCGCAGTCGCGCGCGAGAACCCACGCCGGAGAGGCGGATACCGCGGCGCCCGCATCCACCACGTCCGCCGCGGCGCGTCGATCCGAGTCCCGCTTTGGCGGGACTACAGCAGCGGTTCGCCCGAAGACTTCAAATTCCCGTCATCGAAGCCTACAAAGGCGACACGGACCCTCGCGAGTTCGTGCGGGTATCTGAAACCGCACCGAGGCGCGGCGGAGATGACACCACAAAGGCGAAGGACTCCCCTCGCGTTGCAGGAGTGGCACTCTCCGTTTTTACCATAGAGCCAAACTCCATCTGGCGTGGGAGCAGACTCGAGATCGCCTTCACAACAATTTTCAAGGAAACTATGTTGAGCGAGTCGGCGCGACCAGCTCTTTGCGTGAAGCGAAGCCTTGAAGAGGCTCGAGACTACTTCAAGCGCCGCAAAGATACGATGCCAAGTCAAAGACGTCAACGACCACCGTTGTCAATGCACCATCAGGCCTTCGCGGGCCCGATGGCGAGTATAACGCCACGAAGCCAATCAAGGCAGTGACGAAACTCTTCGACAAGATGGAGGAATACGCCAGGGCGGAAGAGGACGCACGGCGAAGACAAGGGGACGACTCCGACACCAACCAGACCGGTACCTCGGCGAAAGTCGAAGATCCGGCAAAGGACGGTTCTTGAAGGAAAACGCATAGCGAGTGCGTCGAAGGGCGCGTCGAAGCGCAGGGCGCCCGCGAGGAGCCGTTCGGTAGGCCCAAGCGCGGCCAGCAGAAGTCGCGGCGAGGCCGGCAGGTCTTCGATATCGAGGGTGGTTCCGAAGAAAACGCTTCCGCTGGTCGTGGCGGCCGGGGGCGCCAGAGTCGAGGACGCGGCCGTGGCCAGGGCCGCGATGATAGAGGCCGTGGGGACTACGAAGACCAGCACCAGGGGCTGTGGTGCGAGGTCCACGGCCAGGGCACCCACGACACGCGCGCATGCGTCTCCATCGCGGCGCTCGCCAAAGTGTTGCCGAGGATAGGAACCGAGACACGCCGCGCGTGGTGGCGCATCACAAACATCCATCTGGCCCCCATGCAAATCAAGCGCAGGGATGCAGCCCACGAGGGCCCTCTCGGATCGAGCCCATGTGCGGCGGCCTCGGGGGCCTCCTGCAGCTCACGAGGCCGGAGGCCACCCAACGCGAGGTCATCAATGTCATCTCGGAGGCTCCTCGCTGGAGTTCGCCTCGACGCGGCGGCGAAAGGCCTACGTCGACGAGGCTACACCACGTGGCGGCATATCCAGCGCAGACGCCGCGGATCGGGCACAAGGCGAAGTCACGTTCACACCGCCGATGCCCAAGGCGTGGAGCTTCCTCACCACGACCCCCAGTGCGTCCGAGTCGGTATAGCGGGATGCAACGTGGGACGTGCCCTAGTTGATGGCGGCAGTTCCGCGAACATTTTGTTCGCGGCAGCCTTCGACCAGATGGGAATCCCTTGAAGTCGTCTCGGGCCATCAGGAGTCCCGTTGCAAGGCTTCGGAGGACAACCCCTACGGGCGCTTGGTCAAGTATGCCTGCAGGTCTCCTTCGGCCGGGGCGACAATGAAAGGGTCGAAGACGCTACATTCGACGTCGTCGACCTCCCATATCCTTACAATGCCATATTGGGGCGTCCAATCCTTAACTCTTTCGGGGCGGTACCGCATCACGGCTATCTATGCATGAAGCTCCCGGGGCCGCGAGCCATCATTACCGTTCGTGGCGACCAGGACATGGCCCGGCGTATCGAGCACGGAACCAGATGCCCCCGTCGCGACAAGCGGCGGCACACTTAGGATCGGCATCGCCGTACGGAAACCCGCGGCGTCATCCGGGGGCGACTCGGCAACCCCTACCGATAGAGCAACTACTAGAGGCTCCGGCCGCGTCGAGCACGAATGGTTAGTACTTCCGTCATATGTAATCGCTTACCCGCGCAAACGGGAATGTAATAAAGTTCCGTTTGTCGCCAACATATTACCATTGTGCAAAACTACGCGGTGAGAGCGCGCGGAGGCTTCGCCTACGCGCGCGCTCCCGCAGTATAAACTAAAGACGCACGTTCGCGTGTGCACTCTCCGTAGCAGTGCGGTATGAGTATAAACGAAGGCGCGCGTTCGCGTGTGCACTCTCCGTAGCCGTGCGGGCATGAGTATAAACCAAAGACGCGCGTTGGCGTGTGCACTCTCGTAGCCGTGGGTGCGGGTATGAGTATAAACGAAGACGCACGCGTTCGCGTGTGCACTCCGTCAAAAGGCGGGCATGAGTATAAGCGAAGACCACGTTCACGTGTGCACTCTCCGTCAAAGACACGGGCATGAGTATAAGCGAAGACGCTGCGTCGCGTGTACTCTCCGTCAAAGACATGGGCATGAGTATAAGCGAAGACGCACGTTCGCGTGTGCACTCTCGTC
This sequence comes from Dendrocalamus sinicus, assembly GCA_036346575.1. Classification (NCBI taxonomy): domain Eukaryota; kingdom Viridiplantae; phylum Streptophyta; class Magnoliopsida; order Poales; family Poaceae; genus Dendrocalamus; species Dendrocalamus sinicus. The sequence continues at coordinate 13,402 of JAYEVI010000217.1, forward strand.
AAAGACATGGGCATGAGTATAAATGAAGATGCACGTTCGCGTGTGCACTCTCCGTCAAAGACGCGGGCATGAGTATAAACGAAGACGCACGTTCGCGTATGCACTCTCCGTCAAAGACACGGGCATGAGTATAAACAAAGACGTGGGGGGGGGACGCCTCCGCACGCACTCTACGGAGTATAAATAAGACGCGGATGTTCTCCCTGCGCAACTCTACCGAGTATAAACAAGACGCGAACCTCGCGCACGCCAGGGACTTTGTCCCTGTGTGTACTCCCCGGAGTATAAATACGACGTGGATGTTGATCCCACGCACTCTACGGAGTATAAATAAGACGTGGACGTTGATCCCACGCACTCTGCGGAGTGCAACTGATATGCCAACGCTGTCCCTGCGCGCTTGCCAAAGCGCAAACGCGGCGCGAATCTAGCGTGGTTCAGTCGCGCCCCCTCCCAGTGCGCCGAGGCTCGCCTTAGCACACCACGGGATGTGCACGCAAGGCGTACTGTAGAAACCAACTCCGAGAGCTTCAAGAAATGCCGATGTAGCGCGCGGGGTACAGGGGGCACCAGAGGCTACCCCCACCATTGGGGTAGGGGGATGGAGGTCCGCCTTCGCACGCGCCAGTCCGCGAGACTCTAAATAAGTCGTAGTAGAAGTGCGCGCCCGCGCGCGCGACCGCGAGACTCTAAACAAGTCGTGAGTGGGAGGTCCGCCGCGCGCGCCGATCCACGAGACTCTAAGCAGTCGTGATGCGGAAGTCGCCGCGACGCGCTAGTCACGAGACTCGCAGTCGTAGTGCGGAGGTCCGCCGCCGCGCGCCGATCGCGAACTCTAAGCGGTCGTAGTGCGGAGGTCCGCCTTCGCACGCGCCAGTCCGCGAGACTCAAAACACGTCGTAGTGCGGAGGTCCGCCTTCGCACGCGCCAGTCCACGAGACTCTAAACAGATCGTAGTGCGGAGGTCCACCTTCGCACGAGCCAGTCCGCGAGACTCTAAACACGTCGTAGTGCGGAGGTCCGCCAAGACGCGCGCCGATCCACGACACTTTAAGCAGTGCGAGTACGGAGTCCGCCTTACGCGCCCGATCGCGAGACTCTAAACAAGTCGTAGTGCGGAGGTCCGCCTTCGCACGCGCCAGTCCACGAGACATTAAACAGGTCGTAGTGCGGAGGTCCGTTTTCGCACGCGCTAGTCCGCGAGACTCTAAACAAGTCGTAGTGCGGAGGCCCACCTTCGCACGCGCCAGTCTACGCGCAACTACTGTCAACGGCACACTTCGAAGGTGGAAACTTTGCCCCAACATAGCATGACAACCTGGCGCACAGCACGCGGCGCATATCCTAATTGCCAGCAGATGTATACATCGAAAAAATTTTACAAGTACAAAGGCCCGCTGGCATATCTGCCGCTCCAAGCCATTATTCGGCGGGCTCGTCCTTAACGCCCGCCAAGGCCGGGACCCCGCCCGAAGAAGGTCGGCCCGCCCAAAAGTTCAGCGACTCCTCGGCCCTTTGCGGCGTCGGAAAGCGCCGCTGGTCGTAAGGTCGGGCGCAGCGTCTTCCCGGCAAGGAAGCTGCCGGGCGTCTGAGTCAAATGGTCAGTCCTTGGAACAAGAGCGCATTTTATTCACAAAAATGGGGTGGACATTACAACGCACGCCTACACTAGACACCTCGGCGTCGCACTGCAGTCCTCGCGCCTTCAGAAGTAAGCGCCACCCTGCGTCGCGACGGGGACCTCGTCGAGGTGGCGAGGCTCCCTCTCCGTAAAGGACTTTCGGAGTTCGACCATCGCGGCGGCCACTCCGGCGTAGTCCCGAATCCGCTCGTAGGCGTGCTTTATGGCGCGGCGAGCGGCGCGGACGGCGCCGGACATTACTCCAGCCCGCCGCATCTCGGCCAGGTCCTCGGCTTCGGCGATGTGCGTGCAGCCGCAGTGCCGTAGGAGCGCGCGCCATACCATACATGGCGCCACGTAGGCACGGATGGTTGCCGGTCGTCGCGCGCACCACGCGCGGCGTCGGCGTCTTTGATCCAACGAAGGTCGCGGCAGCTCCTCGGGCCAAAGGCGTGGTCCGCACTTTGGCCACAAGCCCTTGGAGATGGCTTTCCAGCGCTTGCATGGCGGCGAGCAACTACGGCCTCGCCAGCGTCGGTCGCGCTCCGCTAGAGTTAAAGCGATTCGCCCTTTTCCTTCTCTAGCGAGGCGACTGTTGCGAAAAACCATCCCGCTCCGCCGCCATGTTGCTACACCGCCTCCGCGGTGAACTCCCGCCGGCAGCGGCGAGCCTCGGCGTGCGCCGCCGGCAGCGCCTCCACCTCCGGTGGCGGATGCGGGCATCCACAGGCGGCGGGCTTCCGAGCCGCGTAGCTCCTCGCCGGCGGCTCGCGACCTATCCTCAGCGCCCTTTGGGCACGGATGTAGGCCGTTTGCAGGTCCGCCCGGCACAAGTGTCTGCGAGCGAAAAGGCTTAGCAAGCTCAGCGAGCCCGAGCGTCGTCGTATGAGTACCACCTCACCCCAGAGCACCTCAAAGGCATCCCGAGGCGACCGCCTCGAAGGTCTCTACGCTTCTTTGGTGGCCCGTGGCACCGCGTCATCGCAACCCGTGCCACGCCCTCGGCGCCTCGGGGAGGCACGAAGTCGGCCCCTGGTCGCGCACTGCGGTCCCATGTTCCGCCAAGGGCTCCTCCTCCGGAATAAGCAACGCTGCAGATGGGGACGCAGGTGAGCACCGCAGGGCACAACGAAGAGCACACCGGGGTAAGCTAAGCCACCTTACCTTCGGTAGGGAGAGAAGGGCTTTGGGGGCCCGCCCCCCTAGCCCCAGGTGGGCGGACGACGGCGCAAGTCCCCGCGGAAGGTGTGGTCCCGCAAGGAACGGAAACCTCGGCGTTCGGGGCCGGCGCCGCTCGTTCCTGCAGGGCGGACGACGTGGCCTGGGAGGCAGAGGGGGCGGACGCCGTGGGGACTTCGGTATGCGCATCCGAGTCCCACAAGCTCCCGATGCCCGTCGCCACGACGAATCCCCTTGTCGTCCGGTGGAGCTCCGGCCGCAGGCACGGCCGCTTAGTCGGAGCAAGCGGCGATGACTCCGCCCTAGCAGCCGCTGCTGGCGAGGCCCCCGCGTCTGCAGCACTCGAGAGCGAAGATTCTGCCGTGGTAGCTTCTGCGGGGGGTACCTCGGTTTCCGCGCGGTATTCGGTGAAAACGGCTCGTGCGCTCCCGGGGCGTCTCGGCACCATAGCGGCCACGGTCGAAGGTTCCACCTCCGCACCGCCGGTCCGCACGGTTTCTGTCTCGACGACCGCGATGGGTGACGAGACTTCCCCTCTCCGGCTGCTTGTGGCAAGCCCGCCGTCCAGGGCACCCGCCGGAGACCCTTCGCCCCCGCCGTCTGCGCCATCCAAGCCCGAATCGCGTGCCGCGAATCGACTCGCGTCCGCGCGCGCGGGGCGCTTAGCGGCAGAAGCAATGCGCGCTACCGCGCACCAGCGCGACAGACGCTCCACCACGGATCCTCTTGCGAAACGGCGCCTTCCTCCTCGTTGCGCCGTCGTCCGGAGCAGCATGGTCCGGCACGACAAGGCCCAGGGCCTCGCACACGCGATTTATTCGCCCCAGCCCCGCCTTGGCGGTAGCGGAAGCGTGCTGCTCGTGCTCCCTGCCGGTATACGGCCCCAGGAATACGCGCGTGGCCCGCTCCGCATCCTCCAATCGAATACCTGAAGCAAACCAGGAGATATGATTAATATGTCACGCATTTCGCGTGAACAAAGAGAAGATACGGTCGAGACTTACAAAGACCGGAGGGTGCCAGTAGCGAGCAGATCGATGGCGAAACATTGTCGTCTCGACGCTTCTCGGTGGCAAGACGCCAGTCACGGGCAAGCGGCGTCACGCCATACATCACGTACTCTTCGGCGAGGTCGCGCATGTTGAAGCGGGCGGCCACGCCTACGAGCCGCCGGGCCCTACGAGCGTCCGGCCGGGCGACGTCTTGAACGCGATCAGCCGACCCGTGCACTCAAGACCGCTGCCGCTCTCCACACGGTGGTAGAACCACCGCTTCATCCAGTGGGACTCCCACTTCCCGCGAGTGGAGTTCGCAGGGAAGAGCTTGCTGCAGGATGACCGAAGAATAAAGGTGACGCTGCCAAAGTTCGGCGGCGTCCGTCCTTCCGCTCCTTGGTGCGCGCAGTGCCTCGTGCGAGATAGGCAAATAGCGGCAACCTGGGCGGACGCGCTCGGCGCAAGGCCCAACTATACACGGCAAGCCGGGCCACGGCGTTCGGTCGATTGCGCCGGCTCGGCCCGAGTCGCGACATGTCACCCACGATCGCCGCCGCGGGATGCGGAGCCCGCGTCAAAAAAGCGGCAACAGCGCCTCCGACCTCTCGGGCGCGGTTCCACCTCATTGGCGGCGGCGATCGTGCCGCTGGCGCTCGACAGCTTCCCGTGCGTGCGGCGCTGGATTGTCTTCGGTCACGGCGAGGCCCGACTCGCCGGAGAAGCGCGCCTTCCTTCTCCGCCGCCAGCCACCACTTGTCCGCCGCCGCCGGGTCGCGTCCGCTGAGCGAGTACTTCACCTCTAGCGATGAAGATCGCCGACGAATGCCGCAGGCGCTAGCTGCCTGGTCACGCGTGCCACCAGATGCCATCGCTTCTCGCGAAAGGGGTATAGCGGCGAGGGTACTACGGGAGTACGGAAGGCGATGCAAGCAAGAAGGGATGGAAGTCGATGCAAGCAAGGGGACGCAGAGCTGCGGGGGCGCGGTTACGAGGGCTATTTTATGCCACCTCCCCCCGATGTCGAAGCATCGCGACGGTCCGCGTACCGGACGCGACTACAGTCGTACAAAGGCCCGCCCCGCACAGTCCCCCATAACCGAAGACGAAGGGCCGCGACCACAGCGGTAAGGATCGTCAGAGCACGACGCTCCAGTGGCCCCCCACCGCGTGCCAACCCCCATACGAGATGACTGAAGTGCACGAGGCCAGACGTCGACACGACTCTAGCCGCCATTAAAAGCGCATTAATGGGCCGTGGGGTTACAACAGCTTCGCCGCTACACCATTCCTCGCTCGCCCCATGTCCTCTCCCCTAGGGAAGGGGCGAGCAGCTGCCACCGCACAACCGTTCACATCCTGCCGCGCACCAGTCACAAGCCGCCGCATGCCCAACACGCGCCAGGGCGAGTCGCGTGGTCCGACACCCTAGCCCTGGCAAACTGGGGGCTGCCGCGATCCCAGGAACCTTTACAGCACATGACCGCATCGTGAGACCGCAATCACCGCGCGCGTGATGGAGTTCGCGGTGCGAAGTGCAATTCAGACCGCCGTTGAGCCACTACGCGGCGGCGCGGCTCGCCGCCACCGTTCGAAGGTGGGGGCGGGAGCGCGCGTCTACCGGCTGACGCCACCGACTCGCTGCCACCGTTCGAAGGGGTGGGGGCGGAGCGGCGCGTCTACCGGCTGGCGCCGGCTCGCGCCACCCGTTCGAAGGGTGGGGGCGGAGCGCAGCGCGTCTGCCGGCTGGCGCCGGCTCCACCGCCGCCCGTTCGAAGGATAGAGGAGCGGGCGCGCGCGCGTTTCCTTCCACGGTGCGATTCCATTGCGTCGACTTCGGCAGCTTAGCATGGGCGCGTCTCCACTTTGGCTGAGATACTTCGCCACCTGCCTCGGCCCTGCGCCGGCGTATAACGGCAAACTGCTGCGGGCCAAGCAGCCTCGACATGACCCCTGCCTCCGTGGGGAAAGTGCAGGCAGCCACTTCGGTGTCAAAGCCCGTGCGGCAACCTCATGACCTAAGCCATGAGGGATTCAGACGTCTGTGCCTTCCATATTTTGGGGCGCAGCGTCGGCGTCGCGGCGGTTTTGCGGGTTCTCATAGACATAAGCTTGATACATTGGCGTTCACGATGATAGCCCGATTGGCACAATCGGATGCGAGATGAGATCAAGCATATCTCTCACGAGAGCAGTCAACGCAGCAGCGGAGGCGTCTTCTCGATCGCCACACCAACCTGACCGCGGCTTCGGCCTGGACCGGGACTTCGAGAAGCGGACCCATGCGCACGATCTCGCCCGGTGGCACCTCCCACACACGGCAAAAGCGAGGGTTGTGTCCCACAAAGTTTGACTCGTTCTCCTTAACAGGCCACCTACAGTGCATCAGCATTTTTCAAAGTGATACGGACGGGCTCCATCAGGAACACCGACTGTAGGTAGGTCTGTTAAGAAGAACAGGGCAAACCTTGCCGTCGTATGCAGAAACGCAGCACGAGGGCAGGTACCGCGATTGGTCACCCATAACAGACGCTAACCAAGCTCCCAAGAAAAATCGACCTCCTTCTGTGCATCAACATTCCTCAAGCTGCTCAGCGTCGCTAAGAAATGTCGATGCGGAGGAACCCGTTAGAGGCGACTTCTATCAAGGACGCGATGCAGGAACAACGTCGCGCTAGCGCCGTATATATACCCAATCAGCGAGGGAGGAGTCCAAACGGCGAGAGTCCAACCGGCGGGAGTCCAATCGCCGGAAGTCCGTCGCCGCATTAAATGGCCACGACGCCTCAAGGCCCGCACCACGCCAAGCATAGTTCGCCACGTGGACAGCCAGAAGAAGGAGCGTCGCAGCGCGTCGGCTATCGCGGCGCGTCGCGCGCGGCTCGAGGCTCGCTCCTCCAACTCGGCGGCGGGCGGCCCGCCCAGCGGGGGGCGGCGGCGTGCGCGCCTCGCCGACCAGCGCCCGGCTCAGCCGCCACCCGTTCGAAGGTAGGGGCGGAGCGCGCGCGTCTACCTCGGCCCAGGCGCCAACCTCGCGCCACCCGTTCGAATGGTAGGGGCGGAGAGCGCGCGCGCGTCTACCTCGACAAGCGCCCGGCCTCGGCTCTTCGGATGCGGCCCGGACCGGGCTCGCGCGCGCGCGCCCGCAAGGCAGGAGGAGTTCACACGGCGCGAGGACGGAGGGCCAAAGGACTCGGCAACATGGCTTTGGCCCGTGAAGCCCTTCCCATGAGAGGTTCTGTTGTGGGGTGGCCCCACCTAAACCCAGCGAGCACAGCAGGCGCGAGGACGGAGGGCCAAAGTACCCCTGAAGGGGACACTCAGATGTAAGGGTATAATTGTAAAAGCACTCCCCATGAGTATATATATATATGTGGAATACAGGCCATGGGGAAGCCCAAGCCATTACTCAACACGCTCTCCCAACTCTCCACTACCACATCTCTCTCTGTTTGGTCTGTAACCACAACAAAACTCTTTGCCAAATTCATAGAATAATTTAAGATATCTTTCTGTTATTCTGAAAGAATACTCAATATGCTACTCTGTGACATCATTTGCTTATGGAAAAAGGTAGAAAACTCTTTTAGGAAAAAGAAACAAATACTCATAATTCTAAGTTACACCTTGGAGAGAAAAAGTGTAATAATAAAAGTAAATTGGTAAAAGAGGTAGTCTAATAGTGATTTAAAAGAAAAGCTTAACAAGAAACTCGATTGAAATAATCGTAGATATTATAACTCGGTTCAAAGAAATGATAAGTAAAGAATTTCAAATGTCACAACTGCAGTCACTAAATGATAAGTAAAGCTTTTTTTGATGTAATTAAATTTATAAAAATTTAAAAATAAAAGATGTTATGTTATCACAAAAAAATATAAAAATTAAAAATTAAAAAGTGATAAGATAGACGCTAAAAATAAGAACCTTAAGCCCAAATAGCCCTAAAGGCTAAATCCCGACTCCGTCTTGGTCAACGATCGGCCGTAGACGACGGCTCAACAGCTCGCGAATATCCGCCAGGATCCGCTCGCAGTGGGCCCCTTGCTCGCGTGGTGGTCCCGGCCAGACTACGTGAGCTCACGGCACGCATGTGGAGACCGCAACAGTCGACGTGGACTCCAGGCGCGCCTTTCGCGCGTTCTCGCGGCAGCCAATGGCCGTTCCGGATGACGTGGCGCAGGCGCCACTACCGGGTCGGCTCCGCGGGGCCCACCTGTCCCCTTGCGCCTGCTCTGATGCGTCACGTGGCGCTGTCCTGTTCCGATGCGGCGAAACGCCGGTGCGAACGTGAGTTATTGCCTTTGTCTGCAGTAGCCTACGGTCGCGGGCTCCCCACGTTTTGACTTGACCCCACGGGTCAGTGGGAAAGACGCAACGGTGGCTAGTCGCCCGTGCGTGCGCGAAGAAACCGCGCTGCTTTGTTTATTTTCCGCGCGTGATCCCACCCGTCGGCATGATCTATTGATCTGTCTCCTGTCACTGGAACTTCTTCGAGGTTATCACCTACTGACATATGGGCCCATAAGAGATTTGACCCCACCGGCCAGTTGGATAAACACGGTCGAATCTGTATCGCAGACGTATTAACAGATCATATGCCGCGATCACAAGTCTCTGACGCGGCGCGCAAGAGCCGCCCGGGCCGGGTGGCCACTCGTCGCGTGCGTCCACACCTGCGTACGATTAGAATACGCCGCCCACTCATTTTTTTCCGTCCACGTCCACTTCGTCCTAGTAAGCGTGTCGCGCGGGATGAACCTTGGAGGGACTGTTTGGTAACAGCTGCGGGTTATAACTTATAGTTGAAAATTTTAAATTTTTGCTATTTACGGTCTAAATTACGAAGAAATAGATAATCACTTGCGATTTTGGATGGTACAAATATTGGGTTTTTAACGTGTATATCGTTTAACTTGTAGACCTCGTCTTGAGAAAATACCCCGTTTAAAAGTTAGATACTGTAGCAAAAACCAAAAATCGGTAGCTTTGAAGGAAAAGAACAGGTCCGGAGAGTTTTTGTTTCATCCAGCTCGATCGATGGACGCCGACGGCCCGACGCCCCTTGAAGCAGGACAATGGATTCATGGCAATAGTTTTTAATACTAACGCGGTTACGAAGAGCCGCTGGTTTGGAATCTTGGGCGTTTTCTTCTCGTGGTCGACGTCTCCAAGCAATTGCGTCTTGTGGGTTGTGATGTGATTTTGTTTGGGTGTCACTTTCAGCTACACTGGTTCGAGGTTCGGTTGTGCTTTTATTTTTGGTAGTTGGTTGACGCTGCGGTTCTGGTATGGGCTCGTTGTGCGCGGTTCATGGAAAGTTGGAAAATTACAAGACTTGGCAACGCCGATGAGATCCTACAAAATAGTGATAAAAACTAGGAATAATAGATAAGATTGCCCTAGATGCTTTTTTTACTTGGTACCAATAATTAGGTCATCAAGTGAGGAAAAAAAAACCTTCGTAAAATGCACCGAGGTTGGAAAAACTGTTACAACCAGTTACAAACTGAAAAAACAAGAATGCCCAATGTACAGATGTCTGTCCAAACAGACATCTCTTCATGCCACCATTCCATCATGTATAAATAATGTACAGATTTCAGAATCAATCAATGAATCAATCTTTCTATCTATCATTTGTCTCAATTTACTTTAACACGTTATCAGACACGTTTCTCTCCACATCGAGCAACACATATAGAGAACAAAAAGGTAATGACTATTCCTAGATGTTCTTGCTTCGGAGCCCGACGGCGGCGTCGCCCGCGGCCACAAGTCCTCACGGCGAGGTCAGCGCGGCCGTCCTCAAGAAAGCGGCGGCGTGGTGTGGTCGCGCCGCGGCGGCCGCGGACCGGCGGCGACAGCGGCGAGGCGGCGGCCGGCGAGCCACGGCACGGCGTCCGTGCAGCCGGCGCGCGCGGCCGCGCGCCGCCCGATCGGCGTGGTGGCGCTGCACTCGCTGCGCGCAGGCCCAGCCGGGCGGCGCGGCCGGGCGCGATCGAGTCGTGGCGGCGCAGCGCAGCCGACGAAGCAACGCGCGGCACGGCCGCGGCGGCGCCCGAGCCAATGGCGGCGCGCCGCGCCCGAGCCCATGGCGGCGGCCGCCGCACGACCGCGCCGGAGACGGCGCCAGTGCGGCTTTGGCGGCGGGCGGCCCGATCGGCGTGGCGGCGAGGCAGCCGGCGCAGCGGCCGCGAACAACCAGCGGCGGCGGCGTCTGCGGCATGGCGCGGTGGCGGCGGCATCGGAGGCACGGCCCACCGGCGCGGTGGCGCGCCGGGCGCAGGCAGCAGCGCGGCGGCCGCGTGGTAGCCATGGCCGCGGCAAGTCGCGGCGCACCGGCGGCCGAGGCGCGCGCCCTGCCAGAGGCGGCGAGCCACGCGCCGGCCAGCGGCGGCGCGCGCCGGCGCAACACAGGCCGGCACGGCGGCGAAGGTAGCGCCGCGCGCGCGCTCTGTGGTGAGGCACGGCGCGCCGCGGCTCCCATGATGGCGGCGGCGCCACAGAGCGGCGGCGCGCTTGCGCCCGGCCGGCGGCTCGCGCCGGCCGGCGTGGTGGCGGCGCCGTGACCATGATGGCGGCGCAAAAGCCAGGCGCGCGCCCAGGATGGCCGTGGTGGGGTTTGGGGAGTTAGGGTTTCCAACTCCCCCCTCCATTTTATATGGCAGCCCAAATATGGGCTTTTAGCCCATAAAATCCCACCTCCCTCACATGGGCCCAAAGGCCAAACGGGCTTTAGCCCAAGTTTTGAGATTTTGCATTTTCCCCTTGTATTTCATAGAAAATGCAGACATTTTCTTTAAATCAATTAATATTGTAATTTTTGCAGTATAGTCCTTGTGCTAGTTTATAATTGTACTCATTAATCAGTATTTTTATAAATTAGCATTTCAGTCCCTACAGGATCTGAAAATTATGTAATTGTTGAAATAAATGTGCATACACATTTCTATAACTTTTACATATGTAGAATTATTTTATTGCAAATTATTTACAATATGAATTGCGACCATATTTAAATTTGCTATCTTTCGCAAATTTAAAATTTAAAATTCCCATTTAATAAGTACCATTGTACTTAATAAATTGAAATTTTTGCAAAATTTTATACCTACAATAAATACCATAAAATCACAATTTATGGCACTTTGCTACATTTATTTATGCGCTATGCCATACAATAAATTGGTGTTCACCACCAATATTGTGATTATCTGGAATTAATAATATAACCACATGTTATATTTAATTTGGGTATATATTCATTCGGATTACAATACTCATATTGTTTTCCACATATTTTGCATTTTATTACAACATTACCATACACATTAATTTATCTCATGTAAATTAATTCTTTATGGCGTACATCAATTATTGCAATCTATCATATGCAATTTAAATATTCCGTTTTCTAGCTTACCATACAAGCACTTCATTTTTTTTATGCAAATGCTTTAGGTTGATTTTCTCTCGTTTTGGAATAATACAAAGTTTCTTAACTTTGATTTTGGCCATACACAAGGTAGTACCATAGTACTACTGCGGGATTTATTCCTCAACGTGTGTACCCAATATCAAGTTTTGAAACAATTTGGTCTACACTTTTGGGTGATTGCCTTTATTTATTTTCAAATTGGCCATACACAAGGTAGTATCATAATACTACTGTGGAATTTTCATTCTCAACGTGCGTACCCAATTTGATTATAAATTATTCAAGGTCTACACCTAAGTGATTACCATAGTTCTTTTTCACATTGGCCATACACAAGGTAGTACCATAGTACTCTTTGTGGGATTATCATCCTCAAAGTGCGTACCCAATGTTGAAAGATGAATTAAATAACGTTAACACCATTGGTGATTAACTATGTTGTTCCACAATAGGAGAATGTCCTTTATGTATTTCAAGTTTACCTTGATTACTTGCATTCGCATTGCTTATTTAACATTGCCAAAGATTTTAGCAAATCTGTGGCCCTACATATGTAGGCACAATTCTGCTAAAGAGTTTGAGGCTCTCGCTCTTGACGGCCACAACTTCCCACATGGGCGATGGATCTCAAAGTGAATCTATCGTTGCTTGAATGTACCGAGCAATTCTGACTCCTCAAGAGGTGTAGCTCCTTTGGCTGATTCTCTCAAGTACAATACCTTATTTATCATAAGGAACCACATCCATCCCGATCTCAAGGTGAGTATTTGATGGAAGAAGACCCACGCGCTCGTGGCTTGCTCTTCAAACACGGTATGAGCAGCGTGCAGTCATCCCACTGGGAGGTCTGTCAATGAGTGGAACCACCTCCGCATTCAAGATTTTAAATCTGTGGGAGAGTTCAACCATCTTTGTTCATATCGAACATATTTGGTATTGAAAATGAAGTTTGTATGCATTCTATATCCTACTATAAGAATTTCATTAAATTCTTCTTTGTGTATATAGATTTTTGGAGTTAATCCAATGGAGAAGAAATTATGCCTTGTGGATAGTGGTACCACAAACTCTATACATAGGGACACAAAATATTTCCTAACTCTTGCTAGGAGGAAAGGAAATGTTTTGACAATCGCTGGACGCGATGCAACGATAGTAGGCTCTAGTCGCGCCTCTATCACTCTCCCTATGGGTACACAATTAGAAATTGAGGATGCCCTTTTGTATCCCGATTCAACACGTACCCTACTTAGTTATAGAGATATCCGTCACAATGGTTTCCATGTTGAAACCCAAAATGACAACAAAGAGGAATATCTCCTCTTAACCAAAAATAACGGATATGGCAAATAAGTACTAGAAAAAATTCCATCTTTAAACTCCGGATTGTACTATACATACATCAAACCCGTTCAACATATTGCGTACAAAGTAATTTTCCAAAACACAAACACATTCCAAATATGGCATGATCGCCTTAGCCATCCAGGCATTGGAATGATGAGGAAAATTATTAGCAATTCAATTGGTCATACATACTATAAAACAAAATTTCCGGAATCCTCAGATTTTGTGTGCACTTCATGTGCCACCGGAAAATTGATTTTAAGACCCTCTTATCTTAAAATCCGAGCTGAACCATTTAAATTCCTTGAACGAATTCAAGGAGATATATGTGGTCCTATACAACCATTGTGTGGACTGTTCAGATACTTCATGGTTCTCATTGACGCATCTACTAGATGGTCACATGTGTGTCTTTTATCCACACGAAACCATGCATTTGCTAAGTTAATTGGTCAAATTATCCAATTACGAGCACATTATCCTGAATATCGAATTCAATCAATTCGAATGGACAATGCTGCTCAATTTTCATCCCATGCCTTCAATGACGATTGTATGGCTCTTGGGATACAAGTTCAACATTCTGTTTTATATGTCCATACACAAAATGGTTTAGCAGAATCTCTTATCAAGAGAATCAAGCTCATTGCAAGACCATTACTATAGAATTGCAACTTACCAACATCATGTTGGGATCATGCAGTTTTACACGCTGCTGACTTAATACAATTGCGTCCAACTGCTTATCATAGTACTTCCCCGCTTCAATTAGTACGTGAAAATCCACCAGATATTTCCCATCTGCGAAAGTTCGGTTGCGCTAAATACGTACCGATCTCACCACCGCAGCGTACCTCAATGGGACCACACAGGAAATTTGGGATCTATGTTGGGTATAAATCTCGTCAATCATAAAATACCTCGAGCCCCTAACGGGGACACATTTCTGACGATGCGTGATTGCATATTCAATGAGGAATATTTCCGGCATTAGGGAGACAACAAGTACCAAACTGAATGCGTGAAATTAATTGGAATGTACAAGGCATTCTGCCTCGAACCTCACGTGCAGAGGCGAACTTCAAGTTCAGAAACTCATTCATTTGCAAAACATTGCAAATAACTTTGCGAATGCATTTACTTATTATAAGGGTGTTACAAAATCCTATAATCCTGCGAAATGTACGAAAGAGTGGAGGTACCGCAAAATACCACTCAACTCCAGTTCAAAATAAGAGGGGAGAAATGCGGTACAAATGGCGGATCTGACTTCTAACAAGCGACAAAGGAAACAAAAGAATGTAAATGCAGATCAACCTCAAGTTGATAGACACCAAAGGATCCTTGAACCCGGATCAACGGTGCACTCAAATCATCGATCTGGGACATGAATACCCCGACTAAAATGTTTTGGGAAATAACATTGAGTCAACAGGGTCCAAGAAATTTCCACTAACTATACTGATTACGGAGAATCATACAATCGTAAGACTACAATTGTCGACATTTATTTCTCACAACAATTGCAAACAACCTTCAAAATGATCGGATCAAGACCATGGCGAGTGCAAGCAGCGCTCGGTGGAACCAATGGAAGGATGCAATTCAAGAGGAGTTAGCCTCGCTCAAGAAAAGAAATGTATTCACCAATGTGATACATACACCTCCCAAAGTATTCCTGTCGGTTTCAAATGGGTTTCGTCATAAGCGGAATGAAAACAATGAGGTGGTGAGATACATAGCAAGGCTTGTAGCACAAGGGTTCACGCAGAGACCGGCATTGATTTCAATGAAACTTATTCTCGATAATGAGTGGAATAACATTCGATACTTAATCTCATTGGCGATACAAAATCATCTATCTTTGCGGTTGATGGATGTAGTATTGCATATCTTTATGGGTCACTTGATTGAAATATACATGAAAGTTCCGATGGAATTTCAATTCCGAATCAAGCATAAAACACAATATGTATTGTGTAAAATTAAACAAGTCTTTATACGGCTTGAAGCGATCGGGAAGAATTTGGTACATCCGACTAAATGAGTTCCTAACCAAAAAGGGATACTCCAACAATGATGATTGCCCATGCGTGTTCATCAAAAGATCCTCAACAGGATTTTGCATTATATCTGTGTATATTGATGATCTTAATATCATTGGTAACACACAGGATATAAATGAAGCACGTAATCATCTTATGACGGAATTTGAAATGAAGGATTTGGGTAAAACCAAATTTTGCTTAGGTATACAATTTGAGTGCCTTCATTCATGCATCATAGTGCATCAATCAGCCTATGTCCAGAAAATATTGGAGAAATTCAATATGGACAAAGCATATCCATCGAAAACCCCCATGGTTGTTCGATCTCTCGCGAGGATAAAGATCCATTTAGACCCGAGATGACAATGAAGAGTTATTGGGACCGAGGTTCCATACCTCGGTGCCATCGGGCGCTTATGTACCTTGCAAATTGCACCGGCGGATATCGCATTTGCGGTAAATCTACTTGCTAGATCTGCGCTACTCAACCAAAAGACATTGGGTAGGAGTAAAGAATATCCTTAGATATCTTCAAGGCACTAAAGATCTCGGTCTATTCTTCGGAAGAATAAAAGTGTGGATTTAATAGGATATACGATTTGGCTATTTATCGGATCCCCATAATGCGGATCTCAAACAGGCTTTGTATTATTACATGGTGGAACGACCATCTCTTGGAAGTCTTGAAGCAGACCTAGTGGCTACATCCACTAATCATTCGAAATAATTTCATTATATGAAGCATCACGTGAATGTGTATGGCTTGCGAATGATTAACCACATACAACAATCATGTGGTATAGGTGCTATTGCATCACCTACCATTATCTACGAAGATAATCTTTGCTTGCGTTGTTCAAATGCAAGCGGGTTACATAAAGAGCAATATCACAAAATATATTGCACCTAAACTATTTTACCCACATGAATTGCAAGAGAGTGGGGAAATAAATATTCTGCAAACTAAGTCTTGTGATAATCCCGCAGACTTATTCACCAAGTCATTACCAACCTCCACATTCCAAAATTGTGTTCATGGAATTGGTATGCGAAGACTACATGATTTGCAGATGTCAGGGGGAGAAATCTCCTAAGACTTAACCCGTTCAATATAAATATTGTACTCTTTTTCCCTTTCTGAGTTTTCCCTCTAAGGTTTCTCATTAAGGTTTTTAATGAGGCAATATGACAACGTAATCATAAATATATATTATATCTCTATTTTCCCCACAGGGGTTTTAAGGAGATATAATCAAATATATGCCATATCAATTTTTCTCCTTAAATTTTCCCACTGGGTTTTAAAGGAGTTTTCATGGCATATCTACTCTATCGATTCTCCTCATATTTTTCCCTACGAGGGTTTTAGAGGAGTTTTCCCAATATGATGAATCAAGGTGATCATATGAAGACGCATTGGTCAAGGGAGTGTTACAACCGATTACAAACTGAAAAAGCAAGAATGCCCAATGTACAGATGTCGTCCCAAGCAGACACCTCTTCATGCCACCATTCCATCATGTATAAATAATGTACAGATTTCAGAATCAATCAATGAATCAATCTTTCTATCTATCATTTGTCTCAATTTACTTTAACAAAAACAAAAGGAAATCTCGATAAACAATGAGTTCTCATCATAGGATGCCAGATGTACGGTGTAATCATTGGTGTCAGGCGACCCCAATAACATGTGGCAAATTAACCTCCATCTAATGTGGGGGAAAATGATCATGAGAGATTATAGTTAATGTGTTGTGACCCTGGTGCATGGTCCATTTAACTGGATAAAAAATCAATAATTGCACAGATTCCACCAACATGAATCTCCAACCAAAACTAACCGATCAGAGATTTCCAGCTTAGCCTTGAAAATATTTATAAGTTCTTCACAAAACCTAATATTTTCCCCGGTCATTCCTATGGTTTTTTACCGTGAAGTTCCATGGGACATGGAATATACCCTTTCCAGATCCAATAGCCTTGTTGGTACACCTGGTTGATTCCGTCATTTTTTTTAAAAAAATTATTGCCTTCAACACTATTGTATTCAAATGCGAGGCAGTGGAGATTCCATCGATATCTACATCGATGTGTACATCATGCATGATACTAGCATGACAATATTGGTAGTAATATTTTGCAAGAGCTAGGGTTGCAAATTGCAATAATCTAAGACCTTAAATCCCATGCTCACGTGCTTGGGCACCTAAACCTTATTCTGAGAGACGAAAAAGTCCTGCATCCGGGGCCCACTTTATTATGGCTGTAATTAACAATGGATTAGGTGGAACATTAGCGAATGAAACAAGGACGAAAGCTCTCGTTAATTAAACAAACGTATGTGGCGTTGTGGCGCCGTGGATGTAGTGTGCATCAGCGTCTATAAACTATAGATTCTTATTATAAGCTCGAGATGAATTATAAACTATAGATTTCTTAATTATAAGCTCGAGATGCATCGTCTACATGTCAACATGTATGCCAGCTTAAGATGGCCATATAGGCCCACAATTAACGATATGGTGTAGCGATTTGTCCATCATTGGAAGTCTAGCTGGTTTGCTCGTGCGATGACAAGAGTTCAAATTAATTACCCTAAAAAAGAGCTCAAATTAATCCAGCCACCGGCGTTTTGAGGTTCAAATCGCACTGCTAGTGTTTCAGTTTTTTGCATGTTACTTTCTCGGTTATGTCGATGGCCGGGAGCCAGCGTCCCCTATCGAATTTATGGAAAAATAAAATGGAAGAGTATAATTAAATAGAGATTTTATTGCTGCGGACAGAAAGAATGTTACCAGAAATGAGTTTGATATGTTCTAGGGCACGCAGACCACCCTATTTATGCATATCTAAGAGGTGACAATTAAAACTGCTGAAGGTGTCTTTTGTCCTCACATATGTATTTTCGTGCAATCTTGAAACTTTGTGAACCTTGGTCAGTCATCGTAAGTTGTCAGATGTGCTAATAACCATTCTCATGTTCATCATGTGGGAAAAATACCATGTCTCATGATCAGTTTACCTAGTCAAGGTTTATAGAACCATATAACTAGTCAGTATTGTCTATGACTGTTGGTCTCTTGGTTATAACTGGTCTTTATTGGCTATCGACCAGCTTGTCACTAAAAATATAAGGTTTCTTTAAATCATGATCGTAAATATAACTGTTGTGTTAAGTGGATCCCTAATAGGTAGATCCGTTTTCCATAGAAAAATGTTGACTCAGTCAATAATGTCTCATCTCAAATTTGATGATGTGATCTCTTCTTTAGGCCCCGTTTGGCACGGCTCCACTTCACAAGTGAAGCTGTTTTTTTTTACTTCACAAGTGGAGCCGGGAGAAGCTATTTTTTTAAGCTCCTTGGGTGGAACTACGTTTGTCTCAGCAGGTTTTAAGGAACTCCTTGGGTGGAGCTATTTTTCTTTACCCCGTTTGGCACAAAACAGCTCCAAGGAGCTGGTGGTGGAGCTGTGCCAAACGGGGCCTTAGTCATTAAGTCTTTTAAGGGCCTGTTTGGATCCACCCAGATTTTAAAATCGGCTTTTGGGCGGTGGGATCCAAGCAGACGGGTTTTGGGACGATTTTAAAATCTACCTACCAGATTCTTAAAACCAAGAAAGCATTGATACCGACTTTTGCTAGTTTTTGCACAAATACCCATTTACCCTCATTAAAGACCACGCATGGCTGTTTAATGTGCTGTTCAAGAGCAATAAATGTAAGGGTATAACAGTCCATTAGCACCAATTATAAATAAGACCAGCTTTTAAAAACTAGGGGATCCAAACACCCCCTCAGTTTTTGCTTAGAAAACAACTTTTAAAAACTAGAAGTAATAGCTGGTTTTTAAGAATCTAAAACTGATCCAAACAGGACCTAAGATATGTGCTTCCAGCAAGTAGTTTTAAGAAACAACTAACTAGCAATTAGTACACCAAATAAAAACAAATAACTAATTAATCACTCGATTAAAGTAACGGATGTGATGTGGCATTGCTGCGGCGCCGCTGCTGCGATCGAATCAGCATCAGGGCTTTTCTTATAAGCAAGCTAGATACGTCAAATATGTCAACTCGTCTATGCCGTCATTCCTTTCCTTGTGGGGCCCACCCGAGTAAGAAAAGTAGGAGTATTTGGTTGTTTGGAAGTGTAAGGCGCGCGACCATTGACCGCATCTTAGAGCTAAGAACGTGTTCATTCATGCATGGTAAGGTGCAATGCACCGTGGAAAAAGATCAACTTAATTACTAAGCAATAATGCTTGTTTTAAAACCAGGTGCGTATTTGGTCTCGGTCATTCATCCAAACTTGCATGCTTGGATTTATATCAGTGATTACGTATGTAGAGCTGACGTCAACCGTTCGATCGGCATAAGTTAGTATTACTTTTGGCATGCCAAATTATTATGCTTCCGAAAACATTTCTGAGAAATAATGTTTGCCAATCTTTTTGTTCCATCTTTCGATATATGGATATTAAGTTAAGAAGCATTTCCAATGAGAACATGCCAGTGGCTTTGGCTGTGGGGAGACTGTTCAACACCTCCCGTCCATCCAGGTTCCAAGTCCTAGGAAATGTAAAAAACTATCAAATTGGCACCACTCAACCAATATATACACGTGTTTCAGAATCCATTCGACATGTATATGCATGTCTTGGCTCTCCGCCATTGACTCTAAACTATCTACTGCTATTTGTCAGTATAGATATTACTACTATTAATTAGCATCTCCTTATTTGAGCGATCTTAATTGAAACTAGCTTCATGTATATGGACTAGCTAGAAACTAGTAGCACCACATTTTTTCCTAGTAAACTGAATCACTCAAATACGCAGCTATACCTCACTGCTCTAGAACTCGCTGGTTTAGTAGCTTGTAGTAGACATTCGGCCAATCGACTACTCTTTCTGTCTCATAATATAAATCCAATTTACATATGTAGGAGGTATATTATTAAAACAATATTTAATAAAATTAGATTATATTTATCTCTAATAAAAACGATAATATATCTATATAATATTACTTAAATAATATATTTTAGAGATATATCTGCCGAAGTCATATCACGGAGGCAGAGGAATTAAGTAAGAATAAGCCGATCCCTCAATCGGCTGGACGGTCCAATAATTAGCGTTGTTTCTTCCTCCAAGTTGAGATGATGAGACCGGTTATACGTATCTACTGGATGAATGGATAATAAATGAAACAGAGAAGAAGAGGAGAAAGGGCAGCGTTATGTGGCGACACGATCGCGAGGCCGCCTTTCCCTCTGCAAAAGCGATACGGCGATGAGGCCCTTGAGGTGGAGGGTACGACGGCGGCGATACGGCGCTGCGTGCCTGTGGACAGGAGCAGATCCACGTCCAAAGTTGTGAGGGTTTCATCCTAGGATGCAATATCAAAAGTTATTTATAAAATTTAAAAATATATTATATATATACGCATATAATATTGGAATGAGGTACTATGGTATCTATGACATCAAGTTTCTCTATTTTTAGATTTTTAGTTACGTGCAAGTGTAATATATCATACAAGCTTGTTAACATTCATTAATTCAAAAAGATATCAATTTGCAAGGGAAATCATTAGTTTAGTATGATAAATCAATCATAGATGAAAAGTCTCGATTGCAAAACCAAAACACTATAGTGTCCTTATTATTTACACTATATATACATAAATATATATTTTGAGTGTGACCTATATTGCTCTAGCTCAGCCTGGACGTTACGTCCCTGCCTAGGGCCCCACTATCAGCATTTCATCTCGGGCGCTGTGCACGCACTTTGGCGTCTGGCCGGCCGCCGCGTAAATAGCGGGAGGGGGTAGTTGGGGTGAGGAATGATCCGTGCGCCCGGCCGGGATCACGGCCAGGTGCAGGGCGTAATTTGCGGCTGTGGAATGTAAGTAATTTGCCACAGATTAATGTACGTAGCACTATCTCTTAATTTTATATTACAGATTGTCGTCATGCACTTCAGTTCCCCCGTGTATACACGACACACACTTGCTCTAGTAAGTTCAATGTGATTTTTTTTTACAAAATGGGTAGGTTTACCTTTTTTCTTTTTTGAGCGGAAGGAAATGAGTCGGCCAGATATAGGATATATTCTTTTTGGCTGAACGTTATAGTTTTTGACTACGGTTTATGGTTTTTGAGCTGTTTGTGTGAGAGATTACAGAGTAATAGAAACTCACGTACAGTTTTTGTCAATATAAATGAAATCGGTATAGTATGTACCACAATTAACTAGTAAATTCTATCTTAAAAATATATCTATTTAAAAACTAGTTACTACAGAAAAATAAAAAAAATAGATTTTAGAAACTGAAAAGAACAGTCATATAGATAGCAAGATGGAACGCTCACTCTTCGGCTTCGGCGCTAGGCCAGATGAGCCGAAGTCGAGCCGCATGCTCTCGGGCTGGGCCCAAGTGTCTTCTAATCTTTTAGGCCGTATGGAAATGTTACGCGCTGTCCTGGGCTTCACCCATCCGGCTATCGCAGACGCAGCAGAGAAAAACAAATCTGGACACTATGGGACCGGCAAGGGTTCTCATCGATGAGGAAGACGATCGTCAGGTCTGTTGTGACCAATCTCCATCTGCTGGATCTTGGAATGCAAGCGCTGAATCAACCGCCTTATAGCAACTTACTAGAACCTAGTCAACTTGATGGTTGCTTTTTTTTTTCTTTCAATTTTTCTATGGTAAACATACTACGCTGAATCAATCGCCTTATAAGTGCGGTAGTTTCATTTGGCGGAAGTATCGCAGGTATAAATACAGAAGTACCGTTCAGCGGAAGTATCGGGCTGAGTTGCGGTATGTAAAGAATTTGTGTCTGAAAACGATTACTTTGTCTTTGGATGTGTAGAGTCGCTTGGAGTTAACGGTGAGGATCAGAGCTAGGCTCGTGGAGGAGTTGAGGCACAGAATGATCGAGATGCATGTGTGATGGTGAGTTTAAGTATGACACGAGAAAGGTGGGAATGTTGAAGGCGAGTTTGAATGGCGGGGTGACGCCATGTAGTTTACACGGCCCAAGTGAGTCGTGGTTCATGGAACTGGGACGAGAGAGACTTGGCGATGTGTGGTAGGCTAGTGGTGCACCTACACGTGGCAACCATAGTGATTGCTTGCAGTGGTTTTAGGAAAGAGTATTTCAGTGTTTTGATCAAAATACCAGAAACCATTTTGGATCAAAACCGCGGCGAATGGACGATGCGTTGGAGAGCGGTTTAGGTCAAGGTAGAGCTGGTTAGATCAAGCCTAAGGATTTAGCGGATGCACACTTACGTAGTTTAAAAAGCGTGCATAAGTGAACTTGTGAGAGTAAACCCGTGTACGTGGGGTTAACGGGTTTCTTCCATTGTAATAGTGGCTAGGACCCATTAAAGAGTGTAGGTGGCTGGTTGCCCACCTATAAAAGAGAGTTGGGATGGAGACATGTAAGGTTAACCATCCATTTATTATGCTCTCTTCTCTAGGGTTAGGGTTTGAGAGTGAGTACCTTGAGTACTCTTTGTTCTCCAAGGTGAAGTGTCTATAAAACTTACCTTCTCAAGTAAGCAATACATCAATCGTTTTGCATCTCCTGTGTCTCTCTTGTTTTTGATTTATGTGCTTGACTTTTGGTTGGTTTTAATATCTCTTCTTTTCCTCTTGCGTCTTGCTGTGCCAAGAATGTGTAAGAGATAGAGATAATTCTTGAGAATACATCTCCACCTATCTATGCACTTTGATAGTAACATTCACAAGAAAACCCGATTTAGCTTGATGTTGATCTCTTTGGTCCATCTCTTGATCCAAAGGTTTTGGGTTGGGATTCTTTGGTGTTATATCTTGCTGTGACATATGAGAATACAACTAGAGCCATCTTGGCTATCATCTACCCACGAGCAAGTTGTATTCACCGTTTGGGATTTTAGCTCGGTTTTGGTGTAACTTTCCAACAAACTGAAATAGTCACAACTTTGACCATGTTTTTTATGATCGTTTGTTGAAATAAGTTCTTGATATCCTAGAGTAGACCCTTGCAAAGTTTCATATCATTGGATCTACTGATTAAAAGTTCTCTCGATTTTAGTTTTTGAAATCGGGCTAAAAATACAATTCACCCTAATTTTACTGTAGCAGCGGAAATACCGTGATTACTATAGTGGTAGTACCGCGGTTACTATAGCAAGTGGTAGTGCTACAATTATAATGACGGTAGTTCCGATTTTATTGATTTTTGCTGGGTTTTAGAGTCTCGAATTGCTAGTTTCTGTAGTGACCTTCCATCCTAATCTTTATAGCTCTGTAGCTATTGAAGGGAAAGATTTGTGAATACTTGGGAGAAAATTAGAAGGCACCATTCACCCCCTCTATTGCCATATTCGGTCTTTCAATTGGTATCAGAGCCCGGTTTGCTCTTTTCATAGATTTTAACTAATCTTTAGAGCCATGGTAGCAGACAAGTATTGCACCAAGCCGCCTCTCTTCGATGGGGTCGACTATCCCTTTTGGAAGAGTAGAATGGAGTCTTACATTCAGACTTAAGGCTATATGATTTGGAGAAAGGTCAAATCTCGGTTCGTTGTTCCTGCCGATGAGCACATCATAGCAATAAATACGCCAGATGTCGAGGCAAATGCTAAGACAAGAAACATCAACATCCAAGGTCTTAGCCGGACTGAGTTCGATTGCATCTCTCATCTCACGTCAGCATACGATGTTTAGGTGACCCTCGATGCATACCATAAGGGCACCACCTAGATCAAGACTATCCGATAGGACTAGTACAAGCGAGAATACAACAAATTCGAGATGCTTGCTGGTGAGTCCCTGGATGAGTGCTTTGATAGATTTCACAAGATTCTGAGCAACCTCCGAGCTGTTGGTCTCACATACTCAGACTTGGATAATGCTCGCTAGATGCTTTCTGTCTTAGACCTTAGGATTTGGGAGATGAAAGTGACCACCATGAAGGACACAACTAATTTGTCTACTTTGACTCTTGACGCGTTGTACTCATGCCTCAAGACTCATGAGATCGACATCGTCTCTCGCAAGATGAAGTCATAGTCTTTGGTTTTGGTTACCGATCTCACTTCTGCCTCTGGAGCATCGTCTGATGATGGTGTGTCGAGACCCAAATATGCAAATCCGGACTCTCCTGTGTATTCTGCACTAGTTTAGAATCACGCTAGTGTACGCAATGTAAACATAGATGAAATATAGACCATATCACGACTTATTAAGAAATGACTCAAATATTAATAATCATTAGAGTTGCGACATTATAGCCGAACTTACGGATAATAGCCTGAATGGCTTAAGAAACTTGCAGCGGGAAATAGAAATGAGCATGGTAGCCACTCAACATGCCCACAGGCAATCGATTAGAGAACGAAGTCCTAATTCACGAAGTTGTCGAAGTATCCTCCTTCTGGTATCTTTGGTTGATCTGGTCCTTTTTTTTCTCAACTGAGCAAATGTGGATATAGCCGTGAGTACACAAAGTACTCAGTAAGTCGTTTGTAACAAAGATGCAATATAGTATGCAAGACTTACCAAAGAATGGTTGGAGTGTTATTTTATAGAAAGTAACATTTTAAAGTAAATATAATAAATAGATTGAAAGCGAACTTTGAAAATGATTAATAAGTAAATAATCCAAAGGAATTGAGAGTAATCACAAGTGAACTGACTATTCACTCCAATGAACCACCCGTGAACTAACATCTACATAATGAACCATCAGTGAACCAACCATTCACTTTCCAGACTTAACCCAACCAGATTTTTATGAACACTCTACCACTCATGTAAAATCACCGAGCATTGTCCATAACCGGGGACACGACTATTCGAATAGTTTCTGATCTCACAGAGGTTGTACAATTTTACTCACAAGATATGATCATCTTATATTGCCACTAGATTAACATACTTTCTTTGGTGTGCGGCGAAGAGTTCATGACAAGGCCTTTACAATGCGCAACCTCAACCCAATTTCGTCACGCTAAGGTTTCATATCACACCCCCCCTCTTGTGCCTCATGGAAATCAGCAACCGTGTTCACCACCATGGCGGAATCAAAATTGAAATATCACAAATTAGTCAGTCAGGTTTATCCCATACTAGACATATGGTTGCACGGTAGAGCTTAGATAAATGACACATAAAGTTAAGTCATTTGATATTATCTAGACGAAACATTCACATCCTAATGTGCGAACTAACATGTGACACGCTGACAAGCGTCAACCATTCGAGCGGCATAAGTTAGTATTACTTTTGGCATACCAAATTATTATGCTTCTGAAAACATTTCTGAGAAATAATGTTTGCCAATATTTTTGTTCCATCTTTCGATATATGGATATTAAGTTAAGAAACATTTCCAATGAGAACATGCCAGTGGCTTTGGCTGTGGGAAGACTGTTCAACACCTCCCGTCCATCCAGGTTCAAGTCCTAGGACCGGCTCAAGTACCTAATTCCTTCAAGAAATGTAAAAAAAAACTATCAAATTGGCACCACTCAACCAATATATACACGTATTTTAGAATCCATTCAACATGTATATGCAAGTCTTGGCTCTCCACCATTGGCTCTAAACTATCTACTGCTATTTGTCAGTATAGATATTAATACTAGTAATTAGCATCTCCTTATTTGAGCGATCTTAATTGAAACTAGCTTCATGTATATGGACTAGCTAGAAACTAGTAGTACCACATTTTTTCCTAGTAAACTGAATCACTCAAATACGCAGCCATACCTCACTGCTCTAGAACTCGCTAGTTTAGTAGCTTGTAGTAGACATTTAGCCAATCAACTACTTTTTCTGAATATTCGAATAGTTTTATACTCTACAGAGGTTGTATAATTTTACTTACAAGACAGGATTATCTTATATTGCTATTAGATTAACATACTTCCTTTGATGTGCGGCGGAGAGTTCGTGACTAGACCTTACAATGCTCAAACTCAATCCAATTCCGCCACGCTAAGGTTTCGCATCACACCCTCTCTTGCGCCTCATAGAAATCAGTGACCATGTTCATTACAACGGTGAAATCGAAATTGAAATATTACAAATTAGTTAGCCAGGTCTATCACATACTAGTCATATGGTTGCATGGTGGGGCTTAGATCAATGGCGCATAAAGTTAAGTTGTTAAAATTTTGATTCAGGAGAAAACGCACACATCGTAAATAAATGAGAGAACACAGGAGAATTTCTGAATTTCTCTATTCTCTTATAGCTTGCTTCATCGCCTTGTTCTTCCTCGAGCCTGATGCCGTCTCCGGATGGAGGCAACTCATCAAATTGATTGTACTCTTCCCCATCCACAACATTCTCAACTCCGACAATCCTTTTTTCCTTGAAGAACTACATGGTGCTTCTTATTTGCTGGGTCGGTTACATAAAATACTTGAACAACTTATCTCGCGAGTACGAATGATTCATTTTCATACCCTACAGATTCGAGATCCACGGTAGTGACGCTGTACTTGTCGACCTTTACACCCCGTGGGAGTTGGATCTAACGGCACCGAAACAGAGGAATCTTGAAAATTACGTAATCAAGCTCCCAAATATCCTCTACAAGCCCGTAGTATGAGCTTGGGCCAGCGGTACTGACATGCGCATCATAGGCATCTATACGGACACCTGAGTTCTGCATTGTGCTCTTTCTATTATGATCTGTTGTATAAAATATGTAGCCATTTATGTCGTATTCTTGCCATGTCATAATTGTAAATTTTGGCCCTTTTGCCAACCATTGTAGTGTTTCACTTGACGACCTCCTAGTCAATCGTACCTTCAACCATTCGTTGAACTGATGGTTGTGTTGTCTCGTGATCCAAACTTCTGACTGGTTCGCATTCTCTTGGCATAGTATATCCTTGTGCTCTTCAATATATGGGGTTACTTCAGTCATGTGTTGTAAAACTGTGAAATGGGCTTGAGCATATGTATTTTGATCCGAAGTTATTGCTTTCCTTCCGATAATCCCGATACCCTCTAGCATCCCCTCGTGACGAGATAGAGATACACATATCGGCTCGACCTGAGCCATGTAGCCGATGCAGAATTCAATGACCTCTTCTGTTGTATAACCTTTGATGATGCTACCTTCCGATCGAGATCGATTGCATATATAGGACTTGAGAATTCCCATATACCTCTTAATGGGTACATATGACGTAGAAACACAGGGCCACATATCTTTATCTCTTTCACAAGGTGGACAATGAGATGGACCATGATATCAAAAAATGATGGAGGAAAATACATCTTTAGATGACATAGAGTTATCACCACCTCGGTCTGTAGAGCATCTAGTCCATCGGTATCAATGACCTTCTGAGCAATTGCGTTAAAAAAATAACATAGTCTTATGATTGTCATTCGAACTTTGTTTGATAAAATACTTCTAATTGCAACAGGTAGCATTTGTGTCATTAGCACGTGACAGTCATGAGACTTCATGCCAATTAACTTCAAATATTCCATGCAAACAAGTTTCTTCATGCTGGTGGAGTGACCGGACGAAACTTTCACATCATGTAAGGACAGGCACAGTTGAGTTCTCTTGGACTTTGACAGAGTGTAGCAAGCTGGGGGAAGGTACATCTGGCCTTTATCGGTCTCTATCAGTGCTAACTCGGTCCTGATGTTCATAGCGATCAAGTCACGCCTTGCTTTGACACCATCCTATATTTTATCAGGAATGTTCAATAAGAAACCAATCAAACTGTCACATACATTCTTTTCTACGTGCATGACATCGATACAATTGCGAACTTCTAAGTGCTCCCAATAAGCCAAGTCCCAAAATATTGACCTCTTTTTTCACATGTGCTTCCGACAGATCCTCAATTTACGTCCCTTTCCAAGCGCAACATCGATATCTTTGACCATATCATACACCTCTTTCCCGCTAAAAGGCCTTGGTACTGAGTCATCATCTTTTTTCGTCAAATTATTTCTTCATCTTGCGGTTTGGGTGATACTTTGGAAGGAACCTACGGTGATGTATGTACACAGTTTTGCGCGAGTTGTTCAACCACACACTCTCGGTATAATCTAAGCAGTGCGGACAGACTTTGACTCCTTTTGTACTCAACCCTGACAGGTTACCAAGGGCAGAAAAATCATTAATGGTGCAGAACAACATGGCGCATAGATTGAAGTTCTCTCGTTTGTCCGCATCCCATATATGTACCCATGCGTTCCACAATATTGCAAGATCTTCCACCAATGGTGTTAGGTACACATCAGTATCGTTCACAGGTTGCTTCGGCCCTTGGATAAGTAGTGACATCAAAATATACTTCGGCCCAAGGAGTAAGGTTGTACATACACAGAGTCACAGGCCAGGTGCTATGTCGGCTGCTCATGTTACCAAAACGATTCATTCCATTTGTACTCAACCCAAACCTTATATTCCTCGGTTCCACACCGAAATATACAAATATCCTATGATGTTCCTCCACTGGGCAGAATCAACAACATGTCTTGTCATTCCGTCTTTCTTACGCTGCTCCTAGTGCCAACGCATCAATCTTGCATCTTTGCGGTTTGCAAATAAATGCTTCAAATGGGGAATTACAGGAAGATACCACAGCACCTTAGCAGGAAGTCCTTGCTTCACCTCGATGCCCTTCCCATCATCGAAGTTATTTTTATGCTTGTATCGGGATGCTTTGCACATCGGACAAACATGTAAGCTAGCATACTCTTTACGGTACATGATACAATCATTCGGACATGCATGTATTCTTTCTACTTCCATTCCTAATAGGCAAAGAATCTTTTTGGCTTGGTAGGTGGTTCTCGGCAACACATTTCCCTTTGGAAGTATGTCCACTAAGAGACCTAACAATGCCATGAAACTCTTGTCAGACCAACCATTGCTTGCTTTCAATTTTAGCAGTTCTAGAACTGATGACAACCTCGTGTATTGCAGCTTGCAGTCTGGGAATAATGGTTTCTCCGAGTCCTCTATCAAGCCCTCAAATTAACCAAACTA
This sequence comes from Dendrocalamus sinicus, assembly GCA_036346575.1. Classification (NCBI taxonomy): domain Eukaryota; kingdom Viridiplantae; phylum Streptophyta; class Magnoliopsida; order Poales; family Poaceae; genus Dendrocalamus; species Dendrocalamus sinicus. The sequence continues at coordinate 42,075 of JAYEVI010000217.1, forward strand.
TCTCTCACTATAGTTCCCTTCTGCATCACATAGCATCTGATCCAGATTGTCATCCTGTGACCTATCCTCATGATCAAAAGCACAGTCCACAACCGGCATATCGTTGTCTCTCTCGACGATGTCATAACTACCTTTTTGTGTATCTTCACCGTGACTGGTTCAACATTTGTACCCATTTCTGAAACCCCTACGAATCAAGTGAGTTTCGATCTACACTGAGTTGTTAAACATCTTTAGATTATCACAATCAATACATGGACAGTACATATATTCCATCCCCTTCTTCAACATATCCAGCTCGGCCGCTCTTCTAAAGGAGACACGCCATTAATGTACTCTCAACTCATACGGTTCTCAATGTACATCCAGCTTTGGTCCATCTATATTACATATGTAACAAATGAGTGCCAAAAATGATTATTAGCGCTACTATATAGCAAATCAGACTAGCTAGCTATACTTACACATGACATCTATATATATTACATATGTAGCTAGCTAGCCACATATTCATGACATAATAATGTTAAGCAAGAATATATTGAAGTGAACTACGAGTACTTACCCATTCTGAAATTGAGCAAAGTAACATTATCTTTCTAAACCTAGCTAGCTAGATCTAAACAAAAAAACTATCTATCATCTATTTCAATTACAAAAGCATACATATAGGTTATTAAAAGCAATTGAGTACTAACCTCTGATCACTAAGAAGACGACGATATGTTTTCACCGAACTCCCTAAAGCTGGCCGCCTCTCTCCACCGATGCAGCGCAGCGCAATGAAGACAGATCTGTGTCGAGATCGATCACGTATGCCAAGTATTTAATAGCGCAGATTATCATAGACGGTTCCAACCACAAACGGTCTGTGATACCAATATATCATAGACGGTTCGTATTAATAACTGTCTGTGAATTATCATAGACGGTTATTAATATGAACCGTATGTGATATCCGCAATATCACAGACAATTTGTTAAACCGTTTGTCATGTCCAGAATATCAGAGATAATTTTTTATATGAACCGTCTGCGATGTTCACAACTTTCACAGACGGTTCTTAATCTGAACCGCACTGTGATGTCTCACTTATCACGAGCGGTTTGTGATAAAACCGTGTGAAAGTTCAAAAACGATTATTAACACGAACAAATGCGTGATGTATCAATTATCACAGACGGTTCGTGTTAATCTCGTCTGTTAAAATATCACGACGGTTCTTTGCTATAAACAAATGCGTGATAGTTTAAGCACTGAGCGGTTCGTATGAACAAATGCGTGATGTAGCCGTCCAGTATAACCTTTTTTTATATTAGTGCTTCTTTGTGCTATTTTGCCAATGCATGTATTTCTTGTAATATTCTCTTCTGATCTGTATCTTTCTATGTTATATCGCACTTGGCCGTGCGTGCCATACTTTTACCTGTTATGCGTGCGCCCATCGCATACCACGTAGGCTCGGTTATCTGCTATCTTTGCTTATGATGTTAGGTCATCTATGCTTATAGTGTTAGGTCGAATCATTCTTGATTTACCAGATGGACGTCAAGAGTGTCTTTCTCAATGGCTTTATTGAGGAAGAGGTCTACGTCCGACAACCTCCTGGTTTCAAAAACCCCAAATACCCAAACCATGTCTTCAAACTTTCCAAAGCTTTGTATGGACTTAAGCAAGCCCCTAGAGCTTGGTATGAGAGGCTTAAGTCCTACTTGTTAAGTCATGGTTTTGAGATGGGTAAAGTTGACAAGACCTTGTTCATCCGCTAGGCATGGCACCGATCTCTGCTCGTCAGTTTATGTGGATGACATCATCTTTGGCGGCTCTTCCCATGCTCTGGTTTCACAGTTCTCGGATGTCATGAGCACCGAGTTTGAGATGCGCATGATGGGCGAGTTGACCTTCTTCCTTGGCTTCCAAATCAAGCGGACTCGGGAGGGTACATTTCTTCATCAAGGAAAGTACACTCGTGACCTTCGAGAGGCAACCGACATGAGTGATGGTAGCTGTGTCAACTCCGATGGCTTCTGACCTATCTTGACCCGAATGAGGATGGCGAGGCGATTGATCGAAAAAGTGCAGAAGTATGATCGACTCTCTTCTTTACCTCACGCCTCGAGACCGGACATACACTTCTCCGTGTATGCGTGTGCTCGTTTCGAGCTTCTCCTCGCGTATCTCGCCGTCGGCGTGAAGCGCATCTTTCGGTACCTTGAGCTACCATTGACTATGGTATACGGTACTCTTCCTCATCTGTCTTTCCATGAGAGCCTTTTCGGATGCGAGACTTTGCGGTTGTAGGATAGATAGGAAGAGCACTTCGGCACTTGCCAATTCATTGGCACTTCTCGTTCTTGGTCTTCAAGGAAGCGATGCGGTGTTGCGCGATCCACCGCAGAAAATGCGTTGCTGCGGCCGATTCTTTGTAGCCAAGTGCTGGATGGCCGACCTGCGGGACTTTGGGTTAGTCATAGACGGTGTTCCACTCTTTTGTGATAACACTGCGATTAACATTGCTAAGAACCAGTGCAGCATTCTCGGACCAAGCATATTGATATTCGCTTTCACTTCCTTAGAGACCATGTAGAGAGAGGCGATATAGTGCTCGGTTTGTGGAAGTGACCACCAGTTGGCTGATATCTTTACCAATCCATTGGATAGCTTTAGGTTTTCAGCTCTGCGGGGAGAGTTTGGGGTGGTTTGTCCTTATGGACTGTAGTGAGGGGGAGCTTTGGGCTTTACTGCTTTACTATATTGATTATGCTTCTGTCTTATTTCTGTTGCATTGCATTTGGGGTGCATCGGGTTTAGTCCTTCTAGCATAGGTTAGAGTGTTTTTCTAGTCTAGCTGCTTAGTCTGTTTCTCTCATCTTGTGCTCTAGGATTCTGCTCTATTAGCCGCTTCTCTCTTTTCACTAGGTTGAGCCCACTCACTACTTGTAGGTTCTAGCAAGGGTCGGGCCACCCTTGTGTAGACATGGTACGTGTTTGCTCCTTAGTGTGCTAGATTACCGCCTACTAGTCCTAGATTCATATGGGGTAGATGAGAGTCAGTCTGAGCTATAATTGCCTCTATATCTTTTCTATGCTTTAAGGACTGCCTATTTGCTGTTTTCTTTGCCAGCTTCTCGATTTTATTGCTTTGGTTCAACGGGAGTTCATTTGGGAGCTTCTGGAGCTTAATTTTGACTTAACTCAACTTGAACTAAAAGTTGCATCTCATGTCGATGGGGAGCTGGATTTTCTTGCATTTGAGCATTTCGCATTGTAATATAACTACATTGAGCCTTGATTATTATCCTGTTATGACATGTTTACAATGCTTTACACCTTGCCATGACTTGTGCTTATATGCTAGATTTATCATGACTTCATATGCGTAGACTAGCTTTTGCCATGATAAGTTAATTAAAATTGCTCAACTTAAATTAAAACTTGTCATGCTAGCATTTGAGTCTAGTCTTCCTTGAGCTATCCTTTTATGATTCATGCTATGTCAAATAGGGTTGTCAATATACTCATCAAGGGGGAGATTGATGAACCATGTGGAGGTGACCACATGTGAGTGATGAGTAATTGGCTTTGGTTTAGGTGAGTCGAGTTTGGTTTGAGTGGTTCGGAGTCGAGTCGTTGCATGGCGCAATCGGGCTCGGTCAAACTTGATCGTATGAGATTAGGATACATATTCTGATAATTCGACAGGTTTGGACTTCAGTGTGTGTAAGTATGGTGTGTTTATACCATTTACGCTTTCATGTATCGAGCGGTGCTATTTGATGTGTTTCTTGTGCGTGTGGTGCGAGGACATCGGGCGGAGTCGTGGCGAACACGGTGGGCCGGACTAGGTGCGGTGGCGCTAAGGTCGAGCGGTCGGGATGTGTCGAGGCAGCGTGAGACTCGAGGTGGTTGCGAGGCATGCGAGACAAGAGCGCGAAGCTTCCGGAAGGTGCGGAGAGGCGGCACGGAATTTCGCAAGGCTGCACAAGCGGGAGCGGGTTTCGTTGGATTTAGCGGGCGTAACGGGGTGGAGACCCGTTAGCCGTGGACTATAAATAGGTTGGAGGGGCTGCATGCCCACTTGAACACTTGAAGGGATTTTAGGGTTTCCTTTAGTCAAAATAGGCTTTAGAGTTTGTTTTGGCTTTAGGCTTTAGTGGTTGAGAGTTGTTGGTGGAGGCAGAGTTGTGTTCCCTCTGTGTCTCTGTTCGTAGTAGTGTTTCCAGAGTGTGTTCATCCCTCTTCTTAAGCATGTATGGGTTGTGTTCTTGAGTTGGAGAGGGAGAGGATGGATTGAGGAGCTTGTAATCTTTCATCTTGTGCTAATGTCCATGCGTATGGTGACTCCTTGTAATCATCCTTGCTTTGAAATGGAAATCTGAAGTTTATTTCTTCATTCCTGCTCTCTGTTCTTCGTTGCCCTTTTATTGGATTTGTGAGTTTTTGAGTTTTGAGTTCTTGGTTGCTGAGGAGTAGCAAAATGAGTTGCTATGACATGGGAGATGCTCAAAAGCCAATTAGCTAGTCCATCCTAGGAGCAAACCCAGTTTAATCTCTGTTTTGAAGTTTGGGCTTGCTCTGTTCTTTTTGCTTCTAGGGTTTTGATGATTTTCGTGATTCTCTTCATGAGATGGCACGAAACTTGGCACGTTGAGTCTCAAGGCTATTAATTAGCAATCCTCAAAGTTTCGTGGCCAGAGGATCAAAGAATGGAGAGTATTTTGAGTTTTGGTGCAGCTCTGTTGTTTCTTTTTGTTATGGAGCAAATTCTGAATTTCTGTCCTCCATACTGAATCTTCTTGCTATTTGAGGCCTTCATGCTATTTAGATTAATTGTGTGTTCCTTTGGCAGAGGACAATAGCGAGATTTCTCTAGTTCTCTTGTGTTTTCTTGATCTGAATCTCTGTTTTCTTTGAGGAGTGTTTTGATTGAAGACTCTGTTATTGCTACTTTCAGCGTAGTTCTCCCATTCAGTTTGTCGGGTGTCCGAAGTTCAGTCCATTCTCTACATTTATTTCGGTGTCTGAAGCTCAGTCCGTTCTTTTGCCATCCGAATTCTTCTCGCTTGCCATCTGTTTTTGGCGTCTCTTGTCTCTTTGCTAGCTTGAATTAATCCTTCTTTTTGGTTGCGACTGGTGGTGCATGCATGAAGTAATTATTTTCTTAATAACTTTTTTCTCTCTCGGCAAGCATGCAGAGTTGCCATTCTTCTTCCATTGCCTTTTTTATTCTTTTGCTGATCTTTGACCTTCTGCATGCGGTCCAAACGGCATTATTTTCAGCTAAAATTTTCTTTGGCTAATCTCGATTTATGCTGAATTTTCAGTATCGCATGCGTTCAGATTTCAGCAAAATTAATTTTCGTGAGTTGCTTTGTTCGGATCTTTTGAAAAATCGGTGCACGAATTCTCAGGCGATTTTGAAGCTTAACGACATTCACCCCCTCTGCCGCCATTTCGGTCCAACAATTGGTATCGAGCAGGTTAGCTCTAATCAATAGATCTTAACCGGTCTCAAGAGCCATGGCGACGGACAAGTACTCGACCAAGCCGCCCATTTTTGATGGCATCGATTACCCTTTCTGGAAGAGTCGAATGGAGACATACATCCAGGCTCAGGGGTACGCTATCTGGCACAAGGTCAAGGTCTGATTTGTTATTCTGCCGATGAGAACATCAATCTGGGAATATGCATGATGTTGAGGCAACGCTAAGGCATGGAACATCATTATCCAGGGCACGAGTCGTAGCGTGTTCGATCGCATCTCCCACTGTCGTCCGCCTCGATATCGGGTGACCCTCGGCGCATACCATGAGGGCACCACCGGATCAAGGCGGTTCGGCAGGACGATTCAGCGAGAATACAACAAATTCGAGATGCTTCTTTGGTGAGTCCTCGATGAGTGCTTGCGCGTTTCCACAAGATCTTGAGCAACCTCCGAGAGGTTGGTCTCACATACCCCGACTCGGACACCGCTCGTCATTTACTCGCGACACTTGATTTGCGTGTTTGGGAGATGAAAGTGACCACCATCAAAGACACGATAGACCTCTCGACCTTGATTCTTGACGCGCTGTATTCGCGCCTCAAGACTCACGAGATTTACGTTGTTTCTCGTAGGTCGAAGTCACAGTCGATGGCCTTGGTCACCGATCCGTTTCTTCTTGGTCCTTTTCGATTAAGCTGCGGTTTCTACCTTGCTGCTCTATGTGCGTAGCGATGACCGGTTAGAGCGGCTCGAGGATGAGCAAGCGGCCCTCCTAGCTCGGAAGTTTTCCCATGCTTACAAGAGGAGGAGGGAGAAAGAGGAGGACCACGATTTGCTTGAGTGTGGTGGCTGACCACATTCGGCAAGCCCCCAAAGCGGAGAAAGGCAAGAACGACTATGGCGGTTCGGGCAAAACGACTACACCGACAAGAACGCAACAAGAAGCATCCGGCTCTGCACAAGGCAAGAAGAAGTTACGCAACTTTGGCAAAGCCAATAAGCTCTTCCACCGCATCCTCACCGCCGGCGACCTCGACCTCGGCGAGGTGGAGGGATGGAAGCGGCGACGGCAGGACGGGTGACCAAGAGCCCAAGGATGGCGGCGGCGACTTCTCGGCATGTGCTTCATGGCCCTCGGGCGGCGGCGACAACGAGCTATACTCAGGCTCGGACGGTATGCCCCACCTACGACCAGCTCAATCATGCTTTTCTTAAGCTAGGTGGTTTTCATGCTAGAGCTAGGGCTAGGTGTCTTGAGTTAGAGAAGGAAGTAGATAGACTATCACGGGAGCTTATTTCACTTACATCTGCTCCCTCTGGTGATGATTGTGATACATCTTTGTGCTCTGTTGGGTGACATGGAGAAACTAAGGACCTCGCATGATAGTGTGTCCTCCGAGCTTGATATTGTTAAGGTGGAGAATGTTAGTCCGCTTGCTGAGTTAGAGTTGAGTAGGATGGGTGCCCTACTGCCTACCGATGAGACTACTTCTCCCACCTCATGTGAGGTTAAGGACATTGCTTGCTAGAGGACCTTGTGCCATGCTCCTTGATGCCCGAGTCTTGTGAAAATTGCAATAACTTGAAGATGAACTTAAAGCAGGCGAGATCATAAAATTCTGAACTACAAGTTTCTTTACTTGGCCGATTGATTCATGCTTGAGCTGTCCTAAGTTAACTCACGAACTTGAAGTGTCTCCAAGCAGTTTCAATATATGATTGATCATGATAGGAAGTTGGCTTAGTTTGCTTCTAAGGACCTGTTAGCTCACCATGCATTAATTGTAACAAACTAAAATCGACTTGATTGCATTGGATGAGAAATGTGTGAAGCTAACTAAGGACCTTATTGAGAAGCCACATTGTGCTTGTAATGTGATTGTGGAGAAGGAGAAGCCCGGGGTAAGGTTGAGGCGCTTAGCGGCGTGAACCAGCCCAGCTATGATAGGGACTGTCCCTTGAGTCGGATGTGCGTGCACAAGCCATTCTTCCCTCTGCTTTGTTGGTTCTTCTTACGCTCCCTTAACCTGCGGCTGTCTCTTCTTCCCCTGCTCTTCTTGCATCTCTCTCTTTCGGGGTGTCGGTACCTTATGAACACTCTCGAGAGGTTTGTCGGAGGCAAGAAGAAGCTTAATCTTATCTAGACCAGTCCAAGATTTGCAAATTCAATCAGGGTCTAGGATATGATTATTATGAAGACATGAGGAAGCATCTACCTGCCGTGCTCAGACCCATAGCACCAGGTGTGATCGAGACCGAGCCCGGGACCGAGAAAGTCCAATTTAAGTCGGTGGGCTATGTCGGGGATCTCGGCGACAAGGTGGTTCCACTGCTTTGCCCGACCTCTCAGAAGGTGAAGCCTCCCCGTGCTACTTCTACCTCTCAGAAGGTGAAGTATCACTGCACCTCTGTCGAAGGATGGACACCTGATCGATCGATGCTTGGGCGCGCCAAGATTGCGCGTGAGGCGTGCGAGAAGCTTAGGCGTATTCGGTCAGCCCGGACCACGAGTGCACCTAGGATCGATCACGAGTCTAGGTTTCTTTCTTTGTTGATGGGTTTGGGCAGCATCGAGGACTTGGTTTTCCGAGTTTTCTGTTTTCGTCCTCATCTGCTCCTAGTTATGACTTCCGCCGTCACGAGGTAGATCTCGTTTCCCGTCGAGATAGCTACCGCGGCGTGATCGGCGTGTTGCGGTGTTCGACTCGCTCTCCGTAGCGGTCGGACCCGCAGCGGCCGAGTCTGCTCACGGACCTTACGCCTCTTTGAGTCACGAGGCGTAGGGTAGATAGAGGTTAGTCGTGCTTGGCTACTTCATCGCTCGGCGTGTTGTTGATATTGGGTGCCAAAATCGGTCTTGATTTACCCGATGCGAGACTTTACTCTCTTGTTGACTTCGAGTTCGCGGCGAGGAAGGAAAGGTTTGGCTTGTAGACTCGGGTGTTCACGACACATGACCGGAGACTCCGTTAGTTTTCTTCCCTTGCGTGCTCGGTGATGAGAGCGATCACCTTCGGAGGCGCTTCATGCAGGCGCGTCATGGCCAAAGGTGCGGTCGCGTTAATGATTCTTTCATCTTGAAAGATGTTGCTTTGGTTAGTAAGCTGCGGTATAATTTGTTTACATTTCTCGACTTACCGATGGCGGTTTCAAGGTAAGCTTTAAGAAAAATGCTTGCAAAATTCTTGATTCTTGGGTGAGTCCGGTTTGCGGGATTTCTCGTTTTGGGAGGATCTTTCGTGCTGATTTCTCACGAGTCTTACGGTGATCCTCTCGGTGTTTAGTTTATCGAGTCCGCGACCTTTCTTTCGGCATAGGAGACTTGGTCACATTGGATTTGACCATTTGACCGGATTAGCCACGACCTCATTCGTGGTTTGCCAAAACTCAAGATGGTCAAAGATCTAGTTTGTGCTCCTGCCGGCGCGGCAAGATGGTTTCCGCTTCCCATCCTCCGGTCCACGATTACTATGACCGATGCACTAGAACAATTTGCTCCATATGGATACCGTTGGACCGGCTCGAGTGCGATCAGCGGGAGGAAGTGATATGTCCTGTCGTGGTCGATGACTTCTCGAGGTATTCTTGGGTGTTTTTCTTTGCCTCGAAGGATGAGGCGTTTACACATTTCGAGGTCTTTTGGTAGGCTTTGTTGAGCTCCCGGTGCCTTACGGCGATCGCGATGACAATGGCACGGAGTTCAAGAAATCCTACCGAGAGGTTCGTGATGAGGCAGTGTAGAGCATCGGTTCTCCTCTCCGCACGTCCACGGCAAAATGGCGTCGTGGAGAGAAAGAACCGTACCTTAGTCGAGATGGCGGACGATGCTTGATAAGTACTCTACACGCGGAAGTTTTGGGTGAGGCTATAGCCACCGCGTGCCATGTTTGAATCGAGTTTTCTTGGGCACACTTGTACCGCACTTCTTATGAGTTGAGATACGGCGAAAGCCCAGCGTCTCTCATTTTCGTGTGTTTGGTTGCAAGTGCTTTATTCAAGTCCAGGAACCTAGATAAGTTCGAGTCACGTTCTTGTGATGGGATCTTTCTAGGTTACTCGCCTTCTTCAGCAGGCTTATAAGTGCAGGCTGCGAGTCTAGCAAAATGGTAGAGACACGTGAGGTGACCTTTGTGAGGCCGGTCCGGGGACTAGGCCAAATATCTCAGGTTCTTTAGAGCAGTCCGAGATCATCTTTGTAGATGATGAGGACGATGGAGACGATGGTTGTTTACCTGATCCAGCCCCTCATCCTCCCCTTGAGATGCCTTCTTCCACGGCACCTCGAGGTGATCAGCCCTTGCCTACTGCTTCCTCCGGAGCTAGTGACTCTGTCCCTGCCTCGTCTGCACACGAGGTAGAGGCCACTTCTTCTCCTCATCTAGGACCTCTCCGACATATCCAGAAAAGGCATCCTTCAGAGCAGATTATTGGAGACCTTTTCGAGTGTGTCACACGCTCTAAGTCTGGCGTTTCTCAATTCTGTCTCCATTCTGCCTTTGTTGTCTCCTTTGAGCCCAAGGACATTTGTCATGCCCTTTCAGATGAGTCTTTGGTCAATGCCATGCATGAGGAGCTAGAAAATTTCGAGAGGAACAAGGTCTGGTCACTTGTCGAGCCCCCGCGAGGTCACAATATTATTGGGACTAAGTGGGTGTTCAAGAACAAGCGAGCGAGGATGGAGTGGTTATTCGAACAAGGCTAGACTAGTAGCTCGGGGTTCTCCCAGGTTGAGGGTCTAGATTTGAGAGACCTTTGCCTGTAGCTAGACTTGAAGCCATTAGAATCCTGCTTGCCTTTGCAGCATCTAAGGTGTAGGACCGAGGGGGTGAATGTCGATCTTTAAAAATCGCCCCCAACAAGTATCCTCACTTAAGCTTCTTCTCCAATAGCTATGGGAGCTATGAAGATAGAAAAATAAGCCCTCACTAGAAATCACACAGACAAGGATAAACCAGATCCAGAAAGAAGCAATCAAGAAGAACAAATTCAGCACAAGTCCGACTGCAAGCGGTAGTACCTCTGGGCGGTAGTACCGCTATGCCGAGCGGTAGTACCTCTTACTGGAGACGTTCGGACCGTCCGAACGTTTCATCGCTGCCGATCGGACTGGTCCGAACACGGGCGGTAGTACCTCTAAGCCGAGCGGTAGTACCTCTAAGCGGTAGTACCTCTCCAGGAGCGGTAGTACCTCACGAAGAATTTCAGCAAATAGGATTTTCAGAAATCTGAGAAATTCGCAAGGATTTTTGGATTCTTGGCTTGGGAAACTTTGAGGATACCTAGGGAACACTCCCAGAAGAATAAGCCAAGAGCCAAAAATCAAGAATCCACTAGAAAATCAAAAAGATTTCAGATTCAAGCCCAAAACCGAAAATATTCAGAGAGCTGTGCAAAAACTCAAATTCCCGTTTCATCTTTGATCATTTGGCTATGAAACTTTGAGGATAGGTTAGCAATAGCCTCTGTACCTCTCATGCCAGGTTTCATGCCATCTCGTGAAGGGAAAAGAAAATAGCACCAAACCCTAGAAAAGCAAATGAAGAACAGAGGAAGTCCCAAACATGAAATCTAAGATTAAACGGAGTTTCCTCTTGGGAAACTTTGATCAAATGATCTTGAGGCATCATCCAAACCTAGAGCAACCCATTTTGGGCCTTCTCGAAAGCAAGAAAGAACTCAAAACTCAGAAAGCTCAGAATTCCACCAAAAGAAGAACAAAGAATAGAGAGCATAAACAGAGAAGAATAAACTTCAGATTTCCATTCATTGAAGCAAAAGGATTACAAGGAGTCCCGATACGCATGGACATTGGACGGAGGAATGATTACAAGTAGACTCAACTCATCCTCTCCTCTCAATCCTCAAGAACACCAAGAGCCACACATGCTTCTTGGGAGGAACATAACGAGAGAGCTCACATGGAAACCATCGAAGGGGACACGGAGAGAACACAACTCGCCTTCACCAACAACTCTCAACCACTAAAGCCTAAAGCCAAAACAAACTCTAAAGCCTATTTTGACTAAAGGAAACCTAAAATCCCTTCAAGTGTTCAAGTGGGCATGCAGCCCTCCAACCTATTTATAGCCCACGGCTAACGGGTTTCCACCGTTTCGCGCTAAATCCAACAGATCCGCTCCGCTTGTGCGGCCTTGCGAAATTTCCGTTTCGCCCCTCACCTTCCGGAAGCTTCGCGCTCCTTGTCTCGCACGCCTGCAACCACCTCGAGTCCACGTCGTCTTGACACCTCCTCGCTATTCGACCTCAGCGCCACCTGCGCCTAGTCCAGTCCTCCGTGTCTCACCACGACTCCGTCTCGACGTCCTGCACTCACACAGACAAGAAACACATCAAATAGCACCGCTCGATACATGAAAGCGTAAATATCATAAACACATCATGCTTACCCATGATGAAGTTCAAACCTATCGAATCAAAGGAATATGCATCCTAAACCCATACGACTAAGATTGACCAAGTCCGACCGAGTCCATTGCATCACGCAACGACATGGTCTGAACCTCCCAAACCAAACTCGACTTTCCTAAACCGATGTCAATTACTCATCATTCACACGGGATGACCTCCACATGGTCTCTCATAAGGGTTTCAAGATTTACCAGATGGACATCAAGAGTGCCTTTCTCAATGGCTTTATTGAGGAAGAGGTCTACGTCAAACGACCTCGGGTTTGAAAACCCCAAATACCCAAACCATGTCTTCAAGCTTTCCAAAGCTTTGTATGGACTTAAGCAAGCCCTAGAGCTTGGTATGAGAGGCTTAAGTCCTACTTGTTAAGTCATGGTTTTGAGATGGGTAAAGTTGACAAGACCTTGTTCATCCGCCGACATGGCGCGATCTCCTGCTCGTCCGATTTATGTGGATGACATCATCTTTAGCGGCTCTTCCCATGCTCTGGTTTCACGGTTTCGGATGTCATGAGCACCGAGTTTGAGATGAGTATGATGGCGAGTTGACCTTCTTCCTTGGCTTCCAAATCAGCGGACTCGGGAGGTGCATTTCTTCATCAAGGAAAGTACACTCGTGACCTTACGAGGCAACCGACATGAGTGATGGTAAGCTGTGTCAACTCCGATGGCTTCTGACCTATCTTGACCCGAGATGAGGATGGCGAGCGATTGATCGAAAGAGTATAGAAGTATGATCGACTCTCTTCTTTACCTCAACGCCTCGAGACCGGACATACACTTCTCCGTGTATGCGTGTGCTCGTTCGAGCTTCTCCTCGCGTATCTCACCGTCGGCGGTGAAGCGCATCTTCGGTACCTTGAGCTACCATTGACTATGGTATCGGTACTCTTCCTCATCTGTCTTTCCTTGAGAGCATTTTGGATCTGGACTTTGCGTTGTAGGATAGATAGGAAGAGCACTTCAGCATTGCCAATTCATTGGCACTTCTCGTTTCTTGGTCTTCAAGGAAGCGATCGGTGTTGCGCAATCCACGCGGAGGCGATGCGTTGCTGCGCCGATTCTTTGTAGCCAAGTGCTTTGGATGGCCGACCTGCGGGACTTTGGGTTAGTCATGAGCGGTGTTCCACTCTTTGTGATAACACTTACTGCGATTAACATTGCTAAGAACCAGTGCAAAGCATTCTCGGACCAAGCATATTGATATTCGCTTTCACTTCCTTAGAGACCATGTAGAGAAGGGCGATATAGTGCTCGGTTTGTGAGAGTGACCACGGTTGGTGACATCTTTACCAATCCATTGGATAGCTTTAGGTTTTCAGCTCTGCGGGAGAGCTTGGGGTGGTTTGTCCTTATGGTGTAGTGAGGGGGAGCTTTGGGCTTTACTGCTTTACTATATTGATTATGCTTCTGTCTTATTTCTGTTGCATTGCATTTGGGTTGCATCGGGTTTAGTCCTTCTAGCATAGGTTAGAGTGTTTTTCTAGTCTAGTTTGCTTAGTCATTTCTCTCATCTTGTGCTCTAGGATTCTGCTCTATTAGCCGCTTCTCTCTTTTCACTAGGTTGAGCCCACTCACTACTTGTAGGTTCTAGCAAGGGTCGGGCCACCCTTGTGTAGACAGGGTACATGTTTGCTCCTTAGTGTGCTAGATTACCGCCTACTAGTCCTAGATTCATATGGGGTAGATGAGAGTCAGTCTGAGCTATAGTTGCCTCTATATCTTTTCTTTGCTTTAAGGACTGCCTATTTGCTGTTTTTTTTGCCAGCTTCTCGATTTTGTTGCTTTGGTTCAGGGGGGGTTCATTTGGGAGCTTCTGGAGCTTAATTTTGACTTAACTCAACTTGAACTAAAAGTTGCATCTCATATTGAGGGGGAGCTGGATTTTCTTGCATTTGAGCATTTCGCATTGTAATATAACTACATTGAGCCTTGATTATTATCCTGTTATGACATGTTTACAATGCTTTACACCTTGCCATGACTTGTGCTTATATGCTAGATTTATCATGACTTCATATGCGTAGACTAGCTTTTGCCATGATAAGTTAATTAAAATTGCTCAACTTAAATTAAAACTTGTCATGCTAGCATTTGAGTCTAGTCTTCCTTGAGCTATCCTTTTATGATTTATGCCATGTCAAATAGGGTTGTCAATATACTCATCAAGGGGGAGATTGATGAACCATGTGGAGGTGATCACATGTGAGTGATGAGTAATTGGCTTTGGTTTAGGTGAGTCGAGTTTGGTTTGAGTGGTTCGGAGTCGAGTCGTTGCATGGCGCAATCGGGCTCGGTCAAACTTGGTCGTATGGGATTAGGATACATATTCTGATAATTCGACAGGTTTGGACTTCAGTGTGTGTAAGTATGGTGTGTTTATACCATTTACGCTTTCATGTATCGAGCGGTGCTATTTGATGTGTTTCTTGTCTGTGTGGCTGCAGGACATCGGGCGGACTCATGGCGAGACACGGTGGACCGGACTAGGTGCAGGTGGCGCTAAGGTCAGAACGGTCGGGATGTGTCGAAGACGACGTAGACTCGAGGTGGTTGCGAGGCGTGCGAGACAAGGAGCGCGGAAGCTTCCGGAAGGTGCGGGGAGGCGAACGGAATTTCGCAAGGCTGCACAAGCGGGAGCGGGCTCCGTTGGATTTAGCGGGCGTAGCGGGTGGAGACCCGTTAGCCGTGGACTATAAATAGGTTGGAGGGGCTGCATGCCCACTTGAACACTTGAAGGGATTTTAGGGTTTCCTTTAGTCAAAATAGGCTTTAGAGTTTGTTTTGGCTTTAGGCTTTAGTGGTTGAGAGTTGTTGGTGGAGGCAGAGTTGTGTTCCCTCTGTGTCTCTGTTCGTAGTAGTGTTTCCAGAGTGTGTTCATCCCTCTTCTTAAGCATGTATGGGTTGTGTTCTTGAGTTGGAGAGGGAGAGGATGGATTGAGGAGCTTGTAATCTTTCATCTTGTGCTAATGTCCATGCGTATGGTGACTCCTTGTAATCATCCTTGCTTTGAAATGGAAATCTGAAGTTTATTTCTTCATTCCTGCTCTCTGTTCTTCGTTGCCCTTTTATTGGATTTGTGAGTTTTTGAGTTTTGAGTTCTTGGTTGCTGAGGAGTAGCAAAATGAGTTGCTATGACATGGGAGATGCTCAAAAGCCAATTAGCTAGTCAATCCTAGGAGCAAACCCAGTTTAATCTCTGTTTTGAAGTTTGGGCTTGCTCTGTTCTTCTTTTTGCTTCTAGGGTTTTGATGATTTTCGTGATTCTCTTCATGAGATGGCACGAAACTTGGCACGTTGAGTCTCAAGGCTATTAATTAGCAATCCTCAAAGTTTCGTGGCCAGAGAATCAAAGAATGGAGAGTATTTTGAGTTTTAGTGCAGCTCTGTTGTTTCTTTTTGTTATGGAGCAAATTCTGAATTTCTGTACTCCATACTGAATCTTCTTGCTATTTGAGGCCTTCATGCTATTTAGATTAGTTGTGTGTTCCTTTGGCCAGAGGACAATAGCAGGATTTCTCTAGTTCTCTTGTGTTTTCTTGATCTGAATCTCTTTTTGCTGAGGAGCTGTTTTCAGTTAAAGACTCCTGTTGACTGCTACTTTCAGCGTAGTTCTCCCTATTCAGTTTTTCGGGTGCCTGAAGTTCAGTCCATTCTCTGCATTTATTTCGGGTGTCTGAAGCACAGTCCGTTCTTTTGCCATCCGAATTCTTCTCAGCTTGCCATCTGTTTTTTGGCTTCTCTTGTCTACTGCTAGCTTGAATTAATCCTTCTTTCTTTCAGCTGCAGCCTGGTGGTGCATGCATGAAGTAATTATTTTCTTAATCACTTTTTCTCTCTCTCGGCAAGCATGCAGTAGTTGCCATTCTTCTTCCATTGCCTTTTCTTTTTATTCTTTTTGCTGATCTTTGACCTTCCTGCATGCGGTCCAAACTGCATTATTTTCAGCTAAAATTTTTGCTGGCTAATCTCTGATTTATGCTGAATTTTTCAGTATCGCATGCGTTCCAGATTTTAGCAAAATTAATTTTCTGTGAGTTGCTTTGTTCAGGATTTTTTTGAAAAATCAGTGTACGAATTCTCGGAGGCGATTTTGAAGCGAACGACATTCACCCCCCTCTGTCGCCATTTCGGTCCAACATTATTACATTCCTCTGTTTATTTGTGTCTCCCTATGTTTGGTCTGTGTTTCGGCCATCGCAGCGGCTTCGTTTTTGTTTTACGTTGTTCGGCAAGCTATTACACCATGCATCCTGTTCTTTATGTCCTCCACGTTATGATTCTTTCGGCATTATAGTTAGGCAGGTCGATCTGGGGTTTTCCGTATGGACAGCATACGAACGCTCTGGTTCTTTCTTACATACTTTTGCTTGTCGCTGTGTTCCCTTTTGGAACCTGATTGGTTTTACTATGCTTTTAAGTTTTATCCTTACTGTACCAGTGCACAGCCCTGCCAATCATGGGAACACACCTGCTTTACTCTTACTCTTTTCTGTGCTTTTATGTATAGCTACCTTACGACTGCTTTAATTGATAATACATTCCTATACTCTGCCTATTACGGACAAAATCTGTCCTAACGTAACACAGATGGTTATTCTATCGCCATCGCTATTTGCACTTACTGTATTCCTGCCTGTGTGAAGTTGGTGATGCCCAAGCTTTGTTCATTAGGCATTGGAGATATATGGCTGGTGATATTGTATATAGAATCCATGCTTTTGTTGGAAACAGAGATTACCTTATTCCTGAGACTGTATTACAAAATAAACTCCTATGCCAGCTCAACACCATGTTTCTCAATAATGGATTATCGATGTCATCATATAACCTTGCAATGACGTCTGAGGTACTAAACGATTTCCACAATAATTATATTGATCATAACTATTTAGCTGGACGTGCTATCGTATGTCCTGTCAACTCTGTTGTCGATGAGCTGAACAATTGCATGCTTGCTAAAGTACCTGCAGATGCCAAAACTTATTTAAGCTATGATACCATTGCCAATGCACATGAGCAACCGGAATTCCTTAATTTTATCGCCTTAAACAATTTCACTCAACATTGCCTCACTCCTAAGATTGGTGCACCCATTGTTCTTCTTACAAATATTAACCAAACTCTTGGTTTATGCAATGGTACGCGTCTTATATTAACTAAATTGGGTGATCGGATTTTGGAAGCAAAGATCATCACTGGGACACATATTGGTGAAATGGTTTGCATACCACGTATTGTCCTTAACGGAACAAGCTCAAGATGGCCATATACTTTGCAAAGATGACAATTCCCAATTAGACTTTCTTATGCAATGACTATAAACAACCAGAGCCTATCAGGAATGTGGGCCTTGGGCTCAAGGCCCAGTCGGGTTATTATTAGGAATTAGAGATTGGTTTCTATTTGAATTAGAGATTGGTTTCCATTTGAGTTAGAGATTAGTTGCCTTGTATTAGAGATAGAGTTAAAGATATGATATGAGTTGGAGATATGATTGGGATTAGATTCCATCTGTTAGGGGGAGCCGTCTATATAAGAGGGTTACCGCATGCCATTGTAATCAAGCAGAGTAATATCAAGTCTCTCTTCGTCTAAATCTCTAGTCTCTCTCCCTCTCGTTCTACGCCGACGCCATCCGGCCATCTTCTTGGTGGTGTTTATCCCGGTTCATGACAGAGCCAGACATTAGCCAGAATTGAGATTTATCTTAGAAATCCCGTTTTTACACATGGCCAATTCTATGTTGCTGTTTCCAGAGTCACATCAAAGGAGGGGTTGACAATACTGATAGAAAATAAAGATGGGACAATCGGTTCAACAACAAAGAATATAGTTTACCATGAGATACTTTCCTTACTTCAACTGTTGCTGCGCTTCTTACAATGGATGCAAATTGCAATTGAAAAACATGTACGGTCTACTGCCCACGACTATCTATTTAGTTGTGTTTGATGCTTTCTATATACTACATGCCTACTATCTGCTTATCTTGTTTACATATCACGCTACCAACTTAGACCCTGTTTGGATCCCTCCTTCTAAAGTTTAGTTACTAAAGTTTAGGTCTAAAGTCTCCAAACAGGTGGTCTAAAGTTAGATCTAAACTTTAGCTAACCCCTAAAAAACATTTTAGACCATTAGTCCACCAAAGTGAACTAAAGTGGTCTAAAGTTTTGGGTTCTTAGGCACAAAGACGTGTTTACCCATGCATGTTGGTCTCTCACCTCCCATTTAATGGTTGACGCATGAAACGAGGAGAGGTAGTATGGTCTTTTTGAAACTTTAGTCCTATCCATTAGTACAGATCCAAGCAGAACTTGACTAAAGTTTAGTGGCTAAAGTTTAGCCAACTAAAGTTTAGTCCAAAACTTTAGACAACTAAACTTTAGACCATGGGATCCAAACAGGGCCTTATTTTCCCTATAATCGTCGTCTGTTTTGCTCTATCTGCTTTCTGTTGCTAATGTATGTTCTAAAGCCGCGACTGTCCCCTCGTTTACTCACACCTTACTCCATTGTTAAGGATGCTGCTTGCTCACTCCTCTGTGCTACCTTGCCTTTCTTTACCTCATACGTTACTTCCACATTTTTTCGCTTCATGCAATTTGAAGGAGGATGGAATTGCGCGAAGGCGTCCCCTCGACATCGCGTGCCCAGCCTGGCCGCACAGTCGAAGAGGTAGAGGCCGGTGTAGTCGACGCCGATGTCGGAGTAGATACGTGCGAGGTCGACGGGCGGTGGGCGACTCAACCCCGATCAGTGATCGGGAGAAAAAAAAATACAACAACGATGAACGGATCCTCCGTGTGCAACTCACCGGGTACACCTAGCCAGATCCTCTTATCTTTTATCCTATCTCGCCTCTCCGTGGTCAAAAGGCACCAGAGAGAAGAGAGGCGGGAAAAGAGAGATGGAGGAGAGGCAGAGCCTCGCGGGAGGCCGAAGCGGCGGCCAGGCGGGGTCTGCACGGCCCGGCAGCACCACCTCGGCGCAAAGACGGCCCGGCGTGGCTCGCACCACCCCGCAACGCGGAGGCCGGGCGGGTCGGGGCACGACTTCGGAGCCGAGTGGTGGCGGCAGCGGCGCAGATCGGGCACGGAGGTTGGCGGGTCGAGGCGGGCGTGGTGGAGACCGGCGCGCATCCTCTTCTTCGCCAAGGCGCACCGGTACAGATCCGGGCGGAGGCACGGATCTGAACTTGACGGTCGGACGGGCAGCGCGCGCGGTGGTCGGTGGCGGCCGGCCGGATCTGGACGGATCCGGTGGCGGGGAGGCCCGATCTGGCGCGGGGAGGCCAGGGCGATGTCGGTGCAGAGGCGGCGGCGTCAAGCGGATGGGGGCGGACCTCCCTAGGCGCGGCCCTGGGCGGACCTCTCCAGCGGCTCGCGGCGGATCGACGAGGAAGAGGCGCGCTCCAGCGGTGGTCGCAGAGCCGCGAAGAGGGAGGCCGCGCGGAAGCGCCGTGGTGCGGAGGTCGCGCCACGTCGCGGCTCCGTCGTCGACCGCCGCCGCCTCCGATGGCGCGCTCTCGCCGGCCGCCACCATGGCGGCGGGAGGTCGAGCGCGCGGCCAAGCCGCCGCCACCACGGCGGCGCAGACGGGCGGCGAAGATCCGGCGAGTGACGGCGACGCCCAGCGACGAGCACGGGAACGCGACGAGGAGGGCCGATCGCTGCGTGGCGGCGACGACGATGGCGGCCGGATCAATAGGATTCGCCGCCTAAACGGTGGCGCTGCCCCCGGCGGAGATAGATCTCCCCGGGGGCACGCGGTGCGGAAGCGAGCGGCGGCTAGGGTTAGGATCTAAACCTAGACGTCTGATACCATGAAGGAGGATGGAATTGGATGTATTGCATTGAGCCTCTCGGGCGGTATATATAGAGGTACAAGACTTGAGGGGCAAGATGGTACAAGGGATTGTAATCCCAATGGACTCTATCCTACCATATATTGTACTCTAACACAATTGTTTGCTCTTGTTATATTTTGGACCCTGACCGCATGCCTAGGTCCAACCAGGTGCCATAGGTTTAATTGGGCTGAACACAACTAAGCCCACGGAGTAACGGAGCAACAACCTTATAAGTGGTATTGTGCCTTCTCCCCCCAAAAGACTAGTCCCATGGGTGGAGGCTCCCTCACACTTATAAGTTGTGCTTTCTCCTCTATCACAATCCATGTGAGACTATTTCTAACAGCTCTTACACTGTCTAATATTACGATCATATATTTTGCTC
Source organism: Dendrocalamus sinicus (assembly GCA_036346575.1). NCBI lineage: Eukaryota > Viridiplantae > Streptophyta > Magnoliopsida > Poales > Poaceae > Dendrocalamus > Dendrocalamus sinicus. Next base: position 62,230 of record JAYEVI010000217.1, read on the forward strand.
AACCTACTTCAATTCCTGTTACTGATATCTATTCTAAAACAGCAACTGTACCTCATCTGTTCACGCGTTACACTATCCTTCAAACTGCTGCTTGCTCACTCCTCTGCACTGTCTTGTCTTTCTTTACCTCATGCGTTGCTTCCACATTTTTCCCCTTCATACACCTGTTTTCTTTTACAGTGTCTAATGCTATGAAAAACTTCTTTGCTTTTACAAAATTAAACCTGCTTGCTTTCTACTGCAGATGGAGTACAGCCTCCTGAAAGATATCACTCAAGAATCACATCGTCGGCGCGTCCGTGTAAGATTAGCTTGGTTTTCTGAATACATAGATGAAAACAAGCCTGCTCGAATTCTATGCATGGACATGGTTCTCCTTGATGAGCAGGTCTATTTATTACAATATTTGCCTCCCTTTTTACAGTTCATTAAATAACCAGACTCTGCCTAACAATTTTTTACTTTTACTTATAGGGTAAGGTACTATGATGGAAGCTCAAATTCCAGAACGCCATTTGCAGTTATTTACTCCCTTATTAAAAGAAGATACCGTATACTATATGGAATACTTTGAGGTACTAATGCAAAGTCAAATTACCGACCTGTTGACAATTTCATTATGGCTCGGCTCACTGCTCACACGAGACTTAAAGAGGTTGCTCTTGTTCCAGACAGATTTCCTATATATGCGTGCAGCCTTGTTTCATTTGAAACTCTTAGATCCAGAGCAAACGACCGGCTACTCGTCTGGTACTATCCTTCTTCGTATCACATTACTTATACCTTCTATCGAAACAACAGTCCCTGTTTCACATATAAAAAATAAACAACTGTTACATCGCAGATACCGTTGGCCTTGTTAAGACTATCTCACATATAAAAAATAAACAACTGTTCAGAAACCAATTCGCAATATTCAAATAACAAATGCTAGGTATATTTTGTTTCTCCACATCAAACAATTTGTTATTCGATCTGCTTTTCCAGCACAGCCATAAATTCATATTCGTTATTTACAGCTGCTATATAACAGGGAAAATGCAGTAAGTCACATTATGGGGACAACATGCAATCAGATTTGATGCCGATGCCATCCAACTTGAATCACGACAAGGCCCTGTTGTCTTACTCCTAACTGGACTGACAGTCAAATTACACAAAGGTGAATATTTATACTTCTTTCCTTTCCTTTATCATTCTTAGGATTTCCTTCCACAAAATCCCTTCCAGATGCTGTGAGCATTTCCTCTTACGTGTAACGCCAACATTCACAATAACAAAAACTTTGCTTACAGCCTACAGGACAGATGTCTCTCCAAGGAAGCACCATTTGCAAATGGTACACCAATGCCATGCTCCCAGAAGCAGCGGCGTTACAGACAACGTTACATAATCAGCTAAACTCAGATTCTACGTCCACTGTACATTCAATTCCTGGAGACCCTGCACACTTTCTATTGCCAAAATACATATTCCTTTTACAGCAGCACCCTTTCCATGTGTACTGTTTTTTGCTTCCCTATTCTGTGCTCACTCATTAATTCTACATATGCCACCGTCTGTCTACAACGTAGTTTCGCAGCTATGCCACATGAGATTAGATGGACTGGACAGGCACTTAGAGCATCTCCAACAATCCCCCTAAAAACCCACCCCAAAAGACATCTTTTAGGGGCAGCCCAAAAAATTTGTTAACATATTTTAGTCCCCTCCTCCAACAGCCCCTCTAAATATATCCTAATAGTATGTTGAATCTGGCCCAACATTAACAACCGGCCCATTTACTTTGCTCGATACCTCATTTTGATCGTGAGCGATCCGGAGAGTTGGCCGCGTGCACTGGCGGCCGATGTGCTAGCTCGTCCGTGTACGATGCGATTACGGTTTGACCGATGCACTCGGCCATCGCGTGTACATGTACAAGGCATGAACTCCGTAATCGCATCTAGTCCTGTTCCGATCGGTACACGTAGTGTGTTCTCAAAGAAATATTCCGTCCGTCGTGCATGTATTTATACGGTGGCGGATACTATCGCGGATCAAAATCTACATCACCGCGGATACTAGTTTGCACCGCTCCATTGGACGGAGGGACGCAAATATTTCCTTCGAAAAGAACCAAAAGAAGCGAAATCTTTTGCAAGGTTCCACCGCACAGACGTCGCGCCGCCCGCGCCGATTTCGATCTCTCCGATGCGCGGGGCATCAAGCGCCGGGAGTCCGCCGCGAGGCGTCGCGCGCCTCGAGGCCGCGGTGACGTCGAGCGCGCGCCGGAGGTTTGGGGCGCGGGCGGGAGATGTGGCTGGGGAAAAGGCGGGGGCGAGTGTGAAGGAAAAGTGTGGCGCGAATTTTTTCCCAAACACGTGGGATGGGAGCGAGGATAGGGACCCTGAAAATTCCCGGTTTCTAGCTGAGTTTTGGGAGAGTTTTGGGGGGGAATAAAAATAGGGGGGTGTTTAGGGGAGTTGTTGGAGAAGACTTTTTACACAATTTCCCAATAATTTGATTTAGGGGGAGATTTAGGGGGATTGTTGGAGATGCTCTTATATTGTAAATATTGCGGTATAAGCATATTTTCATATTTAATTTCAGCCACAATAATCATATAAACAACATGATTCCAGAATAGCAAGAATAGCATACATTGCATAAAACTATGTAATATCACATTGTCATTCATATGCAAATGAATATTCAATGAATATGACCATAAATCTGCTGAAAACAACATACACAGCAGATCTTCAACCAATATAACGATTAATTCTAGCATGAAACAAATATAACAAGAGCTGCAGAGAGATACCACTCTCTTCTTCCCTCAACTCGGGCCAGTCTTCAATCCTCCAGAATCACTCACCCCGCAAAGGGCAGCCGAAAACCAAAGGAAGAAGCCCTCAATCGGAGATGGAACTGAAACCTCCAATCTCCGCACAACCCAAATCCGGAGAGGTAGAAGAAGACGCAAGAGATGGCAAAACCAGATCGGAAAAGCTCACTCCCCAACCATGGAGAGCCTCGGCCTTTTGAAAAGGAAGCGGGGTCTGCGAGGGGTGATGCGTGCGGTCGGCCCCAAGGAGCCCGGACCTGCCGCGCCTCCATCTCTCGCCTCCCTCGCCGCCTCCCTCCAATAGCCGCCGAAGAATCCGGATCTGGGCGAAACCGCCGCGCCGAAGCCGCACGCACGGGAGTCCACTGGAGCGAACGGGAAGCTCTCGGGGAGGAGACAAAGTCTCCTCTCCTTATCTCTTCGCGTATCACAGATCGGTGGGCCCCACCTCTAGGGTTTCATCCCTTTCTTTTTCAATTGGGAAATCCCCAAAATGCCCTCTCAAATACAACAGTCCCCACCAATTTATCAATTGATAAAAGATGTCCAATGTCTTGTTTAATATACAGCTGTTTGACTATGGGTACCTTGCGGGTTTGAACCCAAAGCCTAGCGACAAGGACTGCGACTCTGCACAGACAAAGGAGGACTTCGCCTTGATCCAATGCCTTGGTGTGAGAATTTTCGCCCAAGTCACATTCTGTACTGGGCGGCTTGCCCTTTTCCTCTCGGGTTGGGATGTTCCGGTCATGTCCCCATATCTTACTCATGAGTGTTTAAGAAAGTATACCCTTCTGTTTCTTTGATTGCGACCTCACAATCTCACTCACGTAGGTGAACTCTTCTAGGAATCCTGTAGGACGATTCCATAAGTCATATAGACCTCGAGTTCATTAAGAGCTAACGCTCAACCTTCCATACAGAAAGAGCACTGCAGCTAATGGGACCCGTTAGATGTGCTCTCTAATCTCACACAGTTTGTTGTCCTAGAGCCTAGTTCACGGGATCTCCGATCTCCTAGGATAGGTTACCACCAATGTGAGCCTTTATATGGGTATGAGCCCCATTCCCTGAGACGCTGCTTGGATGACCTTCCGCACCAATCCTTTAGTGAAAGGATCTGCCAAGTTCCTTTTAGACTGGATGTATTCTACAGAAATAACACCCGTCTCTCTGGCATGCCTTACCGACTTAAGTCGTCTCTTTATGTGTTTTGAGGACGTCATATTGTCCTTCCTACTCTTCGCCTTAACCAGAATGGTTTGGTTATTGCAGTAGGTCAATATGGCTGGAATAGGCTTTTCCAAAGAGTGCGGTCGAAAGGAGTTCTCGAATCCATTCGCCTCTACACCGCTTGAATCGAGTGCTACCAATTCAGCCTCCATGGTGGACCGTAAGAATAGTGCGCTTAGAAGACTTCCACGACACGCCCCACCCGCTAGAGTGAATACATAACCACTCGTAGCCTTCATGTCATCCGAGTCACTGATCCAATTAGAATCACTGAATCCTTCCAAGACTGCAGGATGACCCGAGTAATGTATTCCCAAATTAGATGTTCCCTTCAAATATCTTAGTACTCTTTCTAGTACTATCCAATGATCATCTCCTGGATTGAACGTATAACGACTCAATCTGCTTACAACATATGAGATGTCTGGCCTCGTTGCACTAGTTAGGTACATCTGGGATCCTATGATTTGAGAATATTTAAGTTGATCCTTCCCATGCCCAGTGTTCTTATGTAGCTTTGCATTTGGATTATAGGGTGTAGCTGCTGGCTTACAGTTCATAAACCCAAATCTGGTTAGGACTTTATCCACATAATGGGATTGTGAAAGAGTAATCCCATTCTCACCCTTTATAAGCTTAATGTTTAAGATAACATCAGCTTCACCCAGATCTTTCATATCAAAATTCTGGGAAAGGAAAGACTTTGTGCTATTGATCACATCTATGTTGGTCCCAAATAGCAATATGTCATCTACGTAAAGACATAGAATGACACATTCGCCCCCATTAAACCGATAGTAGACACATTTATCGGCTTTGTTTACACAAAAGCCGATCGACGTCATCGTACTATCGAATTTCTCATGCCATTGCTTAGGAGCTTGCTTTAGACCATACAAAGATTTAATCAATCGACATACTTTCCTTTCTTGTCCCTCAACCACAAATCTTTCAGGCTGTTGCATATAAATCTCCTCATCCAACTCTCCGTTTAGGAAAGCGGTCTTTACATCCATTTGATGCACTAGGAGTTTGTATGCAGCAGCTAGCGCTAAAAGCACTCGAATTGTGAGTAAGCGAGCCACAGAAGAGTAAGTGTCAAAATAGTCTTCTTCTTCTTTCTGCGTGAAACCTTTAGCCACTAAACGGGCCTTGTACTTTTCAATAGTACCATCAAGTCTACGCTTTCTTTTAAAGATCCATTTGCAACCTACTGGCTTACAACCAGGCGGGAGATCTGCAATTTCCCAAGTTCCGTTAGCTATGATGGAATCCATCTCGCTACGGACTGCCTCCTTCGAGTAATCCATATCCGGAGATGCGTACGCCTCTCAAAAGGGTTCGTGGTTCATCATCCACGACATAGGTGACAAAGTCATCGCCAAGTGACTTCTCGGTCCTCTGTCTCTTACTCCTCCTCAACTCCAAATCTGGAGTGGTGTTATCCACACTAGGAAGAATAGAGAGATCATCTATACCGATATGACCACTGTCTTCATTCGGTCTCATAGAAACACATGCTCAAAGAATGTCGCATCACGAGATTCCATCACTATATTTGTAGCGATGTCACTCACCTCGGATTTGACCACTAGAAATCTATAAGCCGTGCTATTTATAGCATATCCTAGAAAGACACAATCAACGGTCTTAGGACCAAGCTTCCTTTTCTTGACAACGGCACATGCACTTTTGCAAGGCATCCCACGTTCAAGATAGGATAATTTAGGTTTTCTCCCTTCCATCCTTCATAGGGTGTTTCCTCCCGATTTGCAGGTGGGACCCTATTCAGACATAATTAGTCGTGAGAACCGCTCACCCCACCAATAGTCCGATATACGAACTCAAGCATGGCGTTAACCAAGTCACAAAGAGTTCGGTTCTTTCTTTCGGCTATTCCATTAGATTGGGGTGAGTATGGTGGAGTAACTTCATGAATTATTCCACTTTCTTCACAGAATTGGGAGAACTCATGTGAGACGTATTCACCGCCTCGGTCCGATCTTAACCATTTGATTTTCTTTTCTAATTGATTTTCAACTTCAGCTTTATAGATTTTAAAGTATTCAAGTGCTTCATCTTTCGACTTAAGTAAATAAATATAACAATACTTAGTCGCATCATCTATGAGAGTTAAGAAGTATCGTTTGCCATCTTTAGTTAATATTCCATTCATCTCGCAAGGATCAGAATGGATTAGTTCAAGTGGAGAAGTGCTCCGCCCTTCAACGCTATGAAAAGGTTTTCGGGGCTGCTTAGCTTGCACACACACTTCGCACTTTGAACCCTTCTCATAACTATAGTTTGGAATTAAACTCATCTTACTTAACCACGTAATGGCTTCAAAATTAACATGACACAATCGTGAATGCCAAATATCATGAACTTTATTGCAATGGAAAACATTATAAATGTTTACATTATTCAAATCAAGAATGGATAAGCGGAACATGCCTCCGCTATCATAGCCTTTGCCCATAAAATTACCAAACTTGGTCAAAATGACCTTATTTGACTCAAACACAAGATTTATTCCTTGCCTACATAACAATGACCCGCTAAGAAGATTGCGAGTCATCGCAGGCACGTACAACACGTCTCTTAGGATGAGTGTTTTGCCTGAAGTAAGCTTTAGGCAAACCTGTCCAATCCCACGTACTGTCGCGGCAGCTCCATTGCCCATTAAGACGGATCCACCACCTTCACCCTGAAATGAAGAAAAACAAGATCGATCGGCACATATATGTCTAGTAGCACCTGTATCAATCCACCAATCAATAGATGGACTTACCATAAAGGCCATAGGTACGTACTCTTCCGAGCTGGTGCTAGCCAGTGCGACATGAACCTCAGCCTTTCGGCTCTTGTGCTGACCCAGAGATGGACCCCTACCCTTCCGATTGCGGCAATGATTGGCCTTATGGCCAGCCTCACCGCAAACAAAGCAGATGATGTCCTCTTTCTTCTTCTTCATTTTCTTTGGTTGGAACTTGACTTGGGGCTGATTCTTGAATCTTGGTTTCCCAGAGCTTCCAGCATTCTTAACTTGAACTTGATGAGCCTGGACTTGAGCCTTCCCTGCACCGTCACTGGCCCTAGCACGTTATTCGACATTTATAGCTGCTAACAACTCATTGAGTGTCAAGCGCTCCTTCATATGTCGTCGTGCAGTCACGAAGTCACGCCATGATGGCGGTAACTTGGCCAGGATGACGTTTACTTGAAACTTCTCTGGCAGGGTGCAGCCGTACTGACTCAAGTCACGTACATGGAGTTGAAGCTCGTGGAGCTGCTCCATCACCGACCGCCCCTCAACCATCTTGTAGTTCAAGTAGTTAGCTGTAATAAAGGACTCATTTCCATTATCTCCTTCGAATTATTTCTCATCGAGCTCATCCCAAAGGTGCTTGGCATTCGTGAAGTTGACATAGACGTCAAACAAGCGATTAGACAGGATGGCCAGCAAACGGGCTAAGACTGCGTTATTAGCTTCTTCCCATCTCATCGTTTCAGGGATCTCCAGCGGAAACGCCGACGGATTTGAAATGACCCAGAAGAGCTTAAGGTCAGTCAGCCAAAGTTTTGCCTTCGCCTGCCAGTGCTTGAAATTGACTCCGTCAAACACTTTAGGTTTCACGACATCAGATGAGGAAGCCATTTCTTTAAATATAGGTTTTCTGGATTATTGTAAATATTGCGGTATAAGCATATTTTCATATTTAATTCCAGCCACAATAATCATATAAACAACATGATTCCAGAATAGCAAGAATAGCATACATTGCATAAAACTATGTAATATCACATTGTCATTCATATGCAAATGAATATTCAATGAATATGACCATAAATCTGCTGAAAACAACATACACAGCAGATCTTCAACCAATATAACAATTAATTCTAGCATGAAACAAATTAATTGTTTTGGTATTGCTCTCAGAACAGAGTTGCTCAAGATCTGAAATCTTGGCCTTCTCATGCCTATGTCATATCTATTCATGAATAATCTTATGACTAAAAGTAGAGCTTGAGCTCTAAAGGTTTTCCAACTGACAGAACCAAGCATAAATGATATCTAATCTGAATATCAGTTTTAAATGTTCACATGCAAAGATATACAATACTTTATCAGATTTCGGGATAATGAACAGCAAGCAATTATAGTTCACAGAAAGACTGAATTGATATAGAAAATATTACTGCACAAAGGAAATCTGATCTAAACTGAACTGTATAGAAACTATTGCATAATCAACAAACTCAATTGCATGTTAACACTTCTTCTCAACAAGCATATGACTTGCTACGGATCTGTCAGTAGTATCACACAAATAGAGCTCAAACTAACTCTTTAACCAAGATCACTATTCATATTATGACTAGATCATCACAGAGCATATATATACCGAGCCAATCAACATGTACAGCAGCCCTCTGTCACTTGAACCGAACTAAAAGATCAAGGATAACTGCTGAACTTGTAGAGAACAGATATACTCACGAAGCAGACGGTACTCAAAACCGCCCTGAAGTAAATCAATCTGAAGATAAAATTAAAAATTAGGGCAAGGCACGATGAAATCGCTGTCCCAGAAAACCTATCGCCCCTCTGTGCCGATGAAGAAGAGGGGTGTGGCTTTCGGAGATACAAAGCCCTCACCGACAATGTGAAACCGCAGCCGGAGTCGAAGGTCAGGGAATGCCGCACAAGACCGCAACGTGCGCACTGGCCAAGCGCGCATAAGACCGCAACGTGCGCACTGGCCAAGCGCGCACAAGAGCTGCAGAGAGATACCACTCTCTTCTTTCCTCAACTCGGGTCAGTCTTTAATCCTCCAGAATCACTCACCCCGCAAAGGGCAGCCGAAAACCAAAGGAAGAAGCCCTCAATCGGAGATGGAACTGAAACCTCCAACCTCCGCACAACCCAAAACCGGAGAGGTAGAAGAAGACGCAAGAGATGGCAAAACCATATCGGAAAAGCTCACTCCCCAACCATGGAGAGCCTCGACCTTTTGAAGAGGAAGCGGAGTCTGCGAGGGGTGACGCGTGCGGTCGGCCCCGAGGAGCCCGGACCTGCCGCGCCTCCATCTCTCGCCTCCCTCCAATAGCCGCCGAAGAATCCGGATCTGGGCGAAACCGCCGCGTCGAAGCCGCAAGCACGGGAGTCCACTGGAGCGAACGGGAAGCTCTCGGGGAGGAGACAAAGTCTCCTCTCCTTATCTCTTCGCGTATCACAGACTGGTGGGCCCCACCTCTAGGGTTTCATCCCTTTCTTTTTCAATTGAGAAATTCCGAAAATGCCCTCTCAAATACAACAACTTATACAAGCAGAACCTATCAAAGGCACAGTCCTGGAAATCTATAATCTTAATCCCCATGATGTTGTGGTAAAACTATCCAACTCCTCTTACCAAATGTACATTGTCTGTGTTGGCCCAGCTCCTGGAGAGAACTCGCACATTGTTTTCTCTCTAGAACACACGCGAGACAATGGATCTTAACACAAGTTTTGGTGCTGCAAAGACCGCAAATCTGCAGCATTTTCTTCTCCTTTTATAATGCAAAACAAGTAAAGACTCTAGTACTAATGACCAAGAAAACCGCAAACACTAAAGACCAAAACTGCAAACACTCACTCACTAGAAACCGCAATCACTAACTCACTAGAAACTGCAAGCACTTACTCAAAGCAAATACTAAATCAAGATTAATTTCAACAGTCTCCCTAATCTTGATTTGCTAAACCTCACAAGATGAAGTTCGATCTCCGACGCATCTCTAAGGAGTTTTGCCTTCTTCTTGTTGATCATGCCGCCAAAGGACACAACTTCATCGGCGTCTTTCACTTCTTCACCGTCGGTGACACACCTTACCGATGACTTTGACTTCAGCTCCAATTGTCTTTCACGATGACGCAACTTGACGACACAGAGACTCTCATCGAGCATACACACATGAGAACTTGGACACAACTACAAGGACTCACACACATTACATCATGCATCGACACATCTACGCACGAGCACAACACGACTATGCACACGTATGTAACACACCTCCTACGTGCACGACCAAATAAACGACACATGCAAATGCACACGTATGTAACACACCTCCTACGCACGCACCAAATAAATAACACATGCAACACTCCTCATCGTGCCAAATGACTCAAAATGCAATCGTGCACTCATATTCGTACACGGACTCAACTACATGCACCACAAAGACTTAGACGATGCCGCCGCCGATTTAGACATCGCCGTGTTCACGACACCTTACACCATGACGCTGTTGATGGTGGAAGAACGTCATTCGCCGTCGACGTCGCTTATGCCTTGCAGCCCACCCGCCGCTCGTCATCGCCACACCACAGCGATCACGTCGTCACCCCTAGTGTGTACGTCACGTGCGATTATGACACACCGCCCTGACCTCGCCATGGCTGCGCGAACCTTCGCCGCCATGCTTTTGAGCTTCTCGTCGCACCTCGCTCTGATACCAAATGTTGGCCCAGCTCCTGGAGAGAACTCGCACATTGTTTTCTCTCTAGAACACACGCGAGACAATGGATCTTAACACAAGTTTTGGTGCTGCAAAAGACTGCAAATCTGCAGCATTTTCTTCTCCCTTTTATAATGCAAAACAAGTAAAGACTCTAGTACTAATGACCAAGAAAAACTGCAAACACTAAAGACCAAAAACTGCAAACACTCACTCACTAGAAACTGCAATCACTAACTCACTAGAAACTGCAAGCACTTACTCAAAGTAAATACTAAATCAAGATCAATTTCCAACAGTCTGGTCTATTTTACAAAGCATCTAATTCCTTTACCTACAAGTGACTTTTTCTTTGTAAATGCAGGGAAACAGATACGTCGTAGACATCGCTATCAAAGAACTTGTTCCAGGACAACCATGATGGTATTTAGCCTGCACTTTTTGCAAAAGAAAGGGCACTCGTGAAGGCTCCTACTACAGATGTATAACAATGTTAAAACATGAGAATAATATTATGAACATGATAATAACATGGCTGGCTGATTACTTATATATTTGGTAGTGTTTATCATCCTATTACGTGCTTACTGAGTTTTCGGATTCATCTTTGTTTTGTTTGTTTTTTAGGTGGTCAGTGAAGACATCATGCACGAGCAGGAGTAGCACATAAATAATTTCATGTACCAGCAACATTTCATATATCATCTTTTGTTAGTATGTTTAAATTCCACTGGTATGCTAGAGTAGTTGCTTAAAATGATATAATATAAGTGGTCGTTGCATTACGAATAAAGTAGTGTTTGCTTAAAATGGTTAACAGTTAAAAAACAGTAATATTATACAATGATGGTAGTACTTTAGATCCAGAGAATAGACGGAGTGTTACAAGTTTACTTACAATTTGATTCTTGATGCCATGGGAAAGTCAATGCGGATTGAGGAAATGTTGAAAGTTCAAGAGATGCACCACAGGGGATTTGAATCAACTTATGTCACTTATAGCACAATCATTTCAGGTCTTGTAAGATCAAGAAGATTGTATCAGGCTATAGACTTGTACTACAATCTGATGAGCCAAGGCTTCTCTCCCACACCACGTACATATGGTCCTCTTCTTGATGGGCTGTTAAAAGCTGGAAAGATAGAAGATGCAGAAAATATTATCAATGAGATGCTGGAGTACGGATGCAAACCTAATTGCACCATCTACAATATTATACTGAATGGGCATCGAATAGCTGGCAATACAGAAAAAGTTTGTGAGCTGTCTCAGAATATGGTCGATCAGGGAATAAACCCAGATATAAAATCCTATACAGTTCTTATGGACACCCTCTGCACAGCTGGACAGTTAAATGATGGTCTGTCATATTTTAGGCAAATAACAGAGTTGGGACTTGAGCCTGATCTTATCACTTATAACTTGGTTACTGATGGTCTTGGAAAATCTGAAAGATTAGAGGAAGCAGTCACTCTTCAATGAGATGCAGAAGGTAGTTGTTCCGAACCTATACGCTTACAATTCACTAATTCTCCACTTAGGAAAAGCAGGGAAGGCTGCTGAAGCTGGAAAGATGTATGAAGAACTACAGACAAAAGGCTGGAAGCCTAATGTTTTCACATATAACGCTCTTATTAGGGGGTACAGTGTTTCTGGCAGTACTGATAATGCCAATGCTGCCTATGGTCGGATGATTGTTGGAGGGTGCCGACCTAATTCGAGCACTTATATGCAACTTCCAAATCAATTGTGACTAACAAGTTAGTTACTGTAGTACTGCTTCTGTACAGTTTTTTCTATAATGGGAAAAGATCTACTGTAGATAGTAGTAGCCTATAGTCCCTTCAACGCTCTGATGGTCCTTCTAGATATTACACTGCACTAAAATTTCATTCGTGCTGGTGCAAATTTATGTAATACACGATCTATATATTGGAATTCATCTATATGCTGTTGCTAATACTCTTGGGCTGCTAGGTTAGATATGATTGGCACTATAGAATATACAGAATTTACTTCTTCTGCCGATTATTTATCATCCTCTCTGTTACATCCTGAAGCGAACCAATCCGGCCCTGATCAACTCGGTTTCGGCTTCTGGCTTCTGACTTATTTTTTACTATTCATAAGTTTCGTCTTTTTCTGAACTTTTGGCTTTTTATTGAGCTTTTTTGCCGGTTCTTTTTTTTCCCGTATTTGTTTGTATTATACGTAATGGGCTAACATATTTTTTTATATTTTTAAATTTTTTTAAATTTAATTATGCTAAATAAGCCTCTGTCAGTTACAGTGTTTTTTTCAGCCAACTATAGTATTTTCAACCATAAGTCATGAGCTTTTCAGCCGAACCGATCACCACCCGAATCTCCGCAAGAAGACACAGTAACCAACCACTAACCGGGATGTTTGGCCGGACAGCGACGACCACGGTGTCCTTGTACAAGTGATATGGAAGTATGTACTCCCAATAGTATAGGAAATAATCCATTAAAATCGGTCTTAATAGTTAATAATAATTTTCGTCGGACTAATACAGTAACAGAAACAAGATAGCCACGGACCAGTCAACCACCACACATACACAGATCCTCAGTTCGCTGCACCTCTTCCTCACAGTCCTCATCGGCCATCGCCGCCGGCCACCAACATCTCTGCAGTCTGCACGTCCTGCTCGCCTCGCCGGCGCCTCCGCGCCACCCGTGCCATGTGGGAGGGGTAATCCGGTAAAGCTCTCTCCGCCGTCTAACTGGTTTAGGTCGGTTTTGGGGATTCTCTCTCTGCGAGACTAGAGCGGGAACAAACGAGAGGGGATCGGAACAAGGGCAAGACGGCCGAGGCGGAGGCGATGGAAGCGGAAGGGGCAGCCGTCGTGGGAAAGGAGCGCGAGATTAGAGGATTCGACTGGTCCGGTTTCTTCAGCGTAAGCATGCCCTAGCTTGCGGATTTCAAATCTTTTAATTTTGTTTTACCCTGATTGCTATATATCTAAAGTTAGAGGAAATCCCATCATGAAATTGCCTTGTCAGTGCCGAAAGATTTATGCTATTTTTAGTTTTGGCTCCGTAAACCAGATAATCTGATCGAACGGAAGTGGTGGCGTTAGGGTTTTCGTTCCTTGTAAAAAATCCTCTTCAGACCTACAAAATTCGCGAGGTTTAGCATTGTTAGGGAACCTTTAATTGCAACTTTTTTTTTGTTGGTTGGTGTTGGCGTAGATCAATCCATAAGCCTGGTGTATCACTCCTTACTCTCGAATAGGTGGTTCTCGGACTGGCGGAATCCCAATCTGGAGCAAGATAGAGATGTCTAAGAACACTCCTATTTACCTGACCTAGTACAGGATATTGAATTAATGGAGTAATAACCAGCTATTCCTAACCTACCCTAACTTGCTTGGGACAAAAGTAATTTACTTCCTTTTCTCTCCTTCCATAGGAGACTCCTATTCCTCGACAGCCCACAGCACTCTTCTTGGTCCCATCATCTCCCCTTTCTCAACAAATCTTTTAGACGTGTAGTCGCTGGTCAAGTGACTTGCCTCGATTGGGCGACTTGATAATATTGCCAGTGGGTTGTGGTAATGGTTGTTGGTGACCTTGGTGCGTGGAGTTTGAGAAGACACCTTGTGGGAGAGGACTGGTGATGCTGTGGACATGGTACTCAAGGGGACTCACCAGCAGCATTGCTGGCGCCGGTGTGTAGGGTGTCCCTTTTCTTCTATCTTCCCCTTACCCTTTCAGATATCCTTCGAGCAAGCAATCACATGTTGTGCAACACAAACACTGAGAAACAATAACAAATAGCTCCAGATCTTCATGTCTTCCTAATTCTAACTGTGTAGTCCTCAACATCATATAAAATAAATTCAAGGAAAAAGTCCATTTGACACCGTTGAACTCTTCCGAAAGTCTGAATTTCAACCAATGAACTACAAAACCAGATATTCGACACCTTCAAACTCTTAAAACCATTCACTTTACCCCCTAAGACTAAACCAACACTAGTCTCATCCTCTTCCTCCCCGGTTGTACATAGTTGCTGCTCCACCTCTTCTTCACCGGGACACCTCTGCATTGCCATCATCAAGCTGCTCCGCTGCCCTCTGCTTGCCACCGGTCACTGCCGAGCCGCTGCATCTGCGACCCACCTCCCAGCGCATCCTTGTGACCCCACGCATCCGTTCCTGTCATCGCCCTCCACCTCCCAGGCAGCCGCTCGTCACCGCCACCACATCCATCGCCATCACACTATGCTCCTCTGCTTCCCTGCTCTCTCTCTCTCTGCAAATAGCTCCCAACTGTCAAACTTAACTATACATGCAAACAAAACCTGGACATGTAGATGACACGTCAATGAAACCGGTGTGGTTTTAGTCTCAATGGTAAAGTTAATGGTTTTAGGAGTTTGAGGATGTCAAATGAACTTTTTCCTAAATAACCATCCATCAGTAAATTAAGGCAGTAGCAATGAGCAACAACATATGGCCCATGCTTGTGTTTGTCACAGCTATGGCCCTTATGGAAGGAAATGTTTTGTTACAGTTGATATCACTATATTCAATGCCTTCAAATTACCATGATGTAATATTTTCCCTTTTGATTATTATTGCAACTCTCGTGTGACAAATTTCGTAGCTAACCTTTTGTTTCCCCATTGTTGTTTTGCAGAATCGTTACATTTTGCTACAAATCCTTTTGTATGCCTATCTGTTTTACACAAACCTGCCTGGCCTTGATGAGGTGGGCCCACTGTTGGCATGGCTGCTGCTTCTTTTGCCAATGTGTGTGTTGAATCTGATAGGAACCCATAAGTTGAAGGAATTGGCTGCGAGACATCAGAGACAAGATTAACTATAGACTTGGTGGGGTGCAGCCGGAAGCACCCCGCCGGCCTGGCATGGCTTGTCCAGTGTCCGCAAAAGAACTGGTGGGATTTACAAACGCTGGAAAGTTGGAAAATAAAGAAGGAAAAATTGGAATTTGTGTCCAAAGCCAGGATTCGTTCCCAATCATAGAGGAAGAGTGGCACTTGAGTGGCCGGTCACAACACACTAGGTTGAGAGAGCGAAAAAAATGCACATGTAGCTTTGGTGCCGTTAGCTTGCTTCCTCATGTGCAGGTACTGGTGCTGCAACTCTAGTTATTTTACAGGGGTTTATGGATTATGACTATTTGCTCTTATTTAGCTAGGCTCTGATGAAGTATGATGGTTTATGAGTAATTTGTGTTGTGCAACTATGGATTGTGCTAAGGGTCATGTTGGCTTTGGTATTTCATTGGAAGGTACTAAATATTTTTGTGATTAATTTTGGAAAAATTCATCTGAAGGCTTAGTTATGTTTAATTATGTTTCCAGTCGATTGTGGTGCACATTTTATAGTCGTAGTCTCATTTTGTTTAGGGATAAATACAATGGATTATTGTGCACACCACAGTTCTAGTGAGTAATATTCTTCCTGGATAGTACTTCTTGACAGTGAAGATATGTGGGTATTTCATGAAACCAATTCTTTTATAATGACATATCTTTTGATTACCCACATAGATACAATGAGAATACTTATATACTTAAGTAGTCATGATGGCTATACCATAAGGTTAATATTTGGCATGCAGAAAGGCAACTTTTTTTGCCTAAAGCATTTTGGTGTAATATCAAAAAAGATGTTTTGGTAATAAAATTAAACTAAACTTTAAGATTATGGTAATAAGGTTAAACTAAAGTTTAATAAATATAAATAGTCTTTTACATGCCAGTTCGAGGTGCTTGATCTATGCTTTGGTTTATACACGGTAGGATGTGCATATATTGTAAGAATGCTACGAGACATTAAGTAATACTATGGTATTTTCTAAAAATCACGATATTCCAAAAAAAACTCCAAAAAAATACTTAGTATCTAAACAGGCCCTAAATGGATATACAAGGCAACCATTTTGGTTTAATGGTATGATAACAAAGGTGGTGTCTAGGGAGCACTTAAGTGTTTTTTTGCTTGTGAGCACTCAATTTTTTTTTCATGTATGCAACATTTTTCGCTTATATTTGCAACATTTTTCGCTTATGTATGTAACATTTTAACATGTATGAAACATTTCTCGGCGTAAAAATGCTGCAGTCATCAGAAAAATATTGAGACATGTTAAAATGTTGCATATATGGGTGAAAAATATGCAAATATAGACGAAAAATATTACAAATATGGGTGAAAAAAATTGAGTGCTCACAAGAAAAAACACTCAAGTACTCCCTAGGAAATTCCTTTAATGTATGCTGAGATGGCTACAAATCCACATCAGGTATGTAACATTTTTGGTCGATGTCCTCGTATGATTTTCCCCTTCCCCTCAGTAACCGCCCGGAGCATCAAACTTGGCACACAAGCGGTTAGTTGAAGGATCGAAGGTTCCGTTGCGATTGCAGATCAAACTTGCGCACATGACACATCCCGGGGCGGCGGCCAGGACCATCATTGTCAACAAGGTTTCAAATCATGATTTTCGCTGTTTTGGTATTGAATTTGAATTTTATTTCTGCCGAAAATTTGAATTATGCTCAAATACCAACTTTATTCAAATTTTTTTAAAATTTCCCAAAATGGGGTGTTACACTGCTCAAGGGGTAAAAGGGCTACATGATCAGTTCTGCAGTTTCCTTAGCTGCTAGGTAGAGCCTTGTATTCTCACACTTCTGTGCAAATCTAGGGCAGAAACTCATCTCTCAGCCTCCATTCGCTTATCTTAGTCCTCATCCATTCAAATGCGTTCTTTGCCCATTTAAGCATCCATTCAAGTGCATTCTTCATCCATTTAAGCCCAACAATCTGGAGGGAAAAATAAAGCACAAGTATGATATCTGTCATTGCTACTTTTTATTCAAATTCAACTATTAAGGACATAATGCGCTATACCATTGGCTGGCGCTGGAAAGCAACCCAAACAAGCACCATCGAGAGTAGGAGAAAAACTCCAACGGACCATATAACGCATTTTGAGCTCCGCTCAAAACCAAGTAGTATAATAAAAGTTAGCAGCAGCAAGAAGAACAGCACACAAAAGACTATCATTGAGCAAACAACAAATCCAGGGTGGTCTGGCGACTCTTTCTCCTTGAAGTATGAAGCGGAACCTGCTAGAATAATGCAGCTAATAGTTGATATCATGCCACCTGCGAAAAGGACTCGTATCCAAGCATCGGAAATCCCTAGAAGTGGAGTCGGACCATGAGAGTATACTAGCCCAGAAATGATCAGAGCACTAAGGATAGCCATCTTGTCCATAATGGTGGAGAGGAAAGCCACTATAGCCTGAGTTCAAACAATCCAGAAAGATGAACAAGCGTTAACATATCTAGGATTTAATTATCTTCCTCAGGGTGTCTACAGGTCAAAGATCAAACCAATAAGAGCATAAATGAATTCCAAAAAACATTTGCAGGAACACCACTTGCCAAGCTGTGTGGTTACGGAGCGAGGGCTTCGTTATAGTTTAATGGTAGCCAAGTGACGGGGGCAAAAAGAATTGAAGAAATTTACCTTATTCTTCTTCTCATTTTCAGAAGTGTTCACAACAAGAGTACTTAGATTATCAGTCACCCCCTGTAGAGCATCAGAAAGACGCAATCATCGGAAAGGGGGAAAAGGACAGGGAGAGAGAAAATCGGATAAGTTCCTTACCGCAACTGCAGTCCTAGTGAGCATGTTAGAATAATCGTTCCTAGAATATTCAGTCACAGCAATGCTATTCGGCATGGACCTGTTTGCTTCGTTTTGGGCATTATTGTTGTAATTGGAGTGGAAATGCGCCATCAAATTCCCCATTGCGTTCCTAGTTCCAAATTACACATTAGAATGCAATTAGCACACTGAAGTAAGAAAGAATAAGAAGGTGAAACCAGTGTTTGAATTATGCTTATTATCATTGTGATCTTGTGACTAAAGGTGCAAATATAGCGGATAATTTTCGTTCGTTCGGCCGACCAAAGGCTTATGGAGAAAATACGAAACAGGTAAATAGGTATCCGGCACTATTCGTATCCGAATCCGACTCCGAGAAAAAATACGGAATAAGATAAGAGATAAGTGATATCCGTCCATATGTCAAGTGATATGAATAAGGCTGTTGTGACTTCATTTAGGAACAAGATAAAAAATAAATAGATTGTCGTATCTAAATAGGCGGGCAATATCGGGTGCTCTTTCTTCGACATCTCAACAATTAGTCTCTCTGTATTCGCTCTGATTGCATCTCTGCCCTAATATTCAATGTCCTACGTAGGGGTGCAAAAGAAGTGGATAATTTTCGTTCGATTGGTCATCCAAAGGCTCGTGGAACGAATACGGAATGGAAAAATAGATATCCGACACTATCTGCATCTGACTCCAACTCAAAAAAAATATAATAAGATATAAAACGAGCAATATCAGTCCATATCTGCTCCAATTGTACCCCTGCTTATGGGTGGGAAACTGTAACGGATAATCCGCTTTCTTCGATATTTTTATTCGAGAAAACAAAAATGTGGTAAGCAAAATCCGTATCGAAAATGTTCGCATTCGTATTTGAGAATATTCATATTCACATTGTATTCGAGAATATTCGTATTTGTATTCGAGACTATTCAATTCGTATTCGATCTGTTTCCTATGCCTATCTGTAACAAATCCGGTTACCGAAAATTCTAGAAGAAAAAACCCAGATGAATTTTGTGATTCAAAATTTGAATTTGAGGGGTTTGAAACCGATAACCGTTCTAGTAACCAGTAAAAACTGGCAAAACCGCTAGTAATTTGTTCTACTGAGATTTGTTACAAAAGTTGTAGGAGAATATTCGTATTCGACCGAATTAAGTATATATTTGATTCGAATTCGTATCGGTTATGACATTCGATTCTTGAATATCCGTATTCATTTTGAAAATATAAATTTATATTTGTATTTAAAACTATTCGATGATATCCGATCTGTTTTCATCCCTACCCCTGCTTGTACCTCCTACAGTTCTGCTTTATCATCATTTGGACATCACGTAACTTCCTGATTATGACTTGAAAAGACATCTTTTGCAATACGGTTAGCAGTATCCTTTCCACAATTCTTTGCACCCAAAAAAGGGAAAAGTAATTAATGTTAAATCATTGTGGACTGGTGGAGTGAAGTCATGTTAAATAGTTTTGATTTGAAAAGACTTCTTTCGCAATCGGATTTGCAGCATCCTTTCCACAATTCTCTGCACCCAAATAAGGCACCTAAAAACAGGAAAAAGTAATTAATGCTAAACCAATCATTGTGGACTGGTGGAGTGATGTTAAGTAGAAGATGGAGGCTAGGACTAGGTATATCGTTAGTTGATTGTCTGTCGCAGAATGCAGAGTTGGTTTACATACTATTCCCTTGTTTTACTTTGAATAATATTATTTGGCGAGTGGCTCGTTATATAAAACTTGTTCATAAAGCTTATTTATAATTGCCTATGTAATACTCCCTCTAATTCACAAAACAAGTCATTTTAGATATCGACATGTACTTCAAAATACAACTTTAACCATTAATTATTATTATTATATATTTGTAAAATCTAACAAAATTATAATATTGTGAAAGTATTTTTCGAGACAAATCTATATGTATGGTTTTTCATATATCTAATCTAAATATTTAAAATGATATCAATAGTCAAAGTTTTTAAAGTTTAACTGCATGTATTTTAAAACGATTTGTTTTTGTGAACTGGTGGAAGTATGAAGTACCATTTTGATTACTCGTGTGTATAGAATGTAATATCTACCGATGTTGTTGTGTGAGCTAACTCTCTAGAAGTTAGCTCAAAATAAACAGAAGATTTGGATTATTAAATCTTGATCCTTACAGTATTCCTTTCATATGAGTTGGATTAGGCGAATTCCATGGATTCACGCATTCTCATCCTTCACGAACACAAGCGTCTGCTCTACCACGAACATTGAACACACCCCACCCTCCCATCCACCAACACAAATGAGACGGGCAACGCATCCACGAACACAGAAGGAGCAACGAATCCATACTTCGACACAGAACGAGCAACCATAAGCAACTACTGGAACGAGCAATCCATCCGAAACAACCACGAGTCGAACTTGTAAGCTTACCTGGGTTTTGGCGAGCACGCGGTTGGCTCAGCCGGCTTCTCTCGAATCCTTCAGAACTCGCGGTTGGCTGAGCCAGCTTCCTTCCCTCGGATCCTTCAGAACTTCTATAAGCCTCGAGAAAGAGAAGGCTAGTGTATTGGTCCAAATCGAGGAGAACGGAGTGGAGGGGGCGAACTGGAGACGGAAGGAAGCGGTGCTCAGTTATATAGAATTTGCTGGTGTTGCGTGCCTGCGTCCGGGCGCGTAGGAAGCAGTAGTGGGCCGGGGTGTGTGGGTCTGGGGTGGCGGTTGAAGTAGTAGTCTTCGGGGGCTGGTCAGCGACACAGGGCTGGGCATCGCAGATTGCGATTTGGTGTGCATCGCAGACGCAGACAGCGACACAGGGCTGGGCATCGCCGATTTTGGTGTGCATCGAAGACGCAGACGCAGACAGCGACACAGGGCTGGGCATCGCCGATTTTGGTGTGCATCGCAGACGCAGACAGCGACACAGGGCTGGGCATCGCCGATTTTGGTGTGCATCGCAGACGCAGACAGCGACACAGGGCTGGGCATCGCCGATCGAAGACGCAGACAGCGACACAGGGCTGGGCATCGCAGATTGCGAGCCGGGGGGTGGTCTGGTGTGCATCGCACACGCAGACAGCGATACGGGGCTGGGCATCGCAGATTGCGAGCCGGGGGGTGGTCTGGTGTGCATCGCAGACAGCGATACTACCAACCTGGTCACGATCTATCCTCCTGTCTAAGGGTAATCCAGTTTGAACAGCCCTGCTTCACTATCATCCTAGGCAGACAGGTTGTCACGATGCATAGCTTACAAAGGATGTTCGGGCTATTTTTTTGGGTGGGAAAATTGTCAAGTGTCTTGTAAATTTATGATAATTAAAAATTTCTGAGGCTTGACAAATTTAACTAAAAATAGATTTTCTAAATATGTAAATAGCTTTACCGTAAGCTAGTTTTCCAGCGTGACATCCGCTTAACACTACTATCGGGACCGACCGTTCAGGGCAATATAAATTAGGGTTTTTGCTGTCCGATACTTTTCCATTCCACCTATAAAGTTTTTGAAATAGACCTATATCGATTTAAGTTCTCATGCCCACCCATGATCGTGAGCGCGACTGCTCGAACAATTTTTACTCTACAGAGGTTGTACATTTCACCTAGAAGAGAATCGACTCAATAGTTCCACACGATTCTTTGGTCGTATAGATCGAGAGATTGTCATGCAGTTTTTTTATAAATACCTCACCCCATTGTCATTTCACCTATATGGACTTCTCCCACACACAGTTGATCCCATAAGTTATGCAGGATTTTTGTCACAACGACTAGCATAGCTAACAAACTTCACCTTACGCAATGTCCCATTCATTCCAGATCTTTGTTCGCACATGCACTACTTCACTCTCCCGCAAGCGAGATGACTCTGGGGTTTAATAAATTTACTTGAGCCAGTTGCACTTTGTAAACTTATGATTTTACTGTTTTACATTAGGAGATCAAAATAATATTTAGTCTTTAAGGTTATCTAGGTAACTTCAGTCCTAGTGACCATGTTTGCTTCATATTGGGCATGATTGTTGCCATTTGGAGTGGTCAGCCTCAGCTTCCACAGGATTACTAGCACTCTGTTGATCATCATCAAGACCTCACTGTTGGAGGATGATTAGAGCAAAAAGAAGGGAATGAAGGAAAAGGGAAATAGGAGCGTACCATACTGTTGGAAAATTCAGACACAGGTGGACGCTGCAAATTGTCCTGATTAAAGAAAAATAGCATCTGTTAGCATATTGCATAGCATAGTGAGCCACAACAAAGAAGTACAAGATAAGTTTTTTTTTCATCTCATCTTCGTCGTAATAGGAATAGGACATTAACACGTGTGTTAACATGCTTAGAGAATCGGTTCTTCATGACAATTGGGGTGTAAATATCATGTTCATATAGCGGTACGATCAATTCCAACCGGTCCGACACCATAGCTTCGAATTCGGCAAGAGATTTTGCTGTAAGCCACAGCCCCTTAATCAATACTTGTATACACAGTTACATAAACTTTGTAACAAACTAAGATAGAACAGCATCAAAATTAGATACGCAGATGTACAATGTAGCACTTCAGAATTCTAAACAGGAAAAAAGAAGCAAAGAAAAAATGATGATTATTTTTCTTTTTTTTTTTAAAAAAGAGCAAATGATGATTTTTTTCTCTTCGCGTCCAGGTTAGGCGGCAGGCTCTCGAGCTGCTGCGACGGGTGGTCTGTGGGAAGGATGGGGAGGCTAGCAGTTTACCGGAGGGTGGTTCACAACACTTGGCAGACATTTGTGCGCCTCTATCGCTCCGTAGCTGCAATCAAAAGTCAGCAAGTCGTCGTGGCTGTTAACGAAAATACGGAGCTTGTCACTGTTAGCACCGTTCATTTTGGCTCTAGAAGGTCGAGTTTCTAACTCTTTGGGATAGCTTTTTTTAGCTATCGGTAGTTTTTACAGTGTAATTAAATTTTTAAAAATCTAAAAAAATAAAGTTATATTATTATGGACAGTGCAAAAAATAAGAGAAAAAAAATACAAAAACTCAAAAATAAAATAAAAATTCAGAAAAAGATAAAAATTAAAATAAGCTAAAAGTTGAAGCTCAAAATACGGAGCTTCTGTCTCTATCGTTCGGCTATAAGGCTCTTCTGCCTCGATCGCTCGACTCGACACTTGCTTCAGGACAGAGAGGGTGATGACGTGATGCAGATGTCAAATTGAATTACCATGAATTAAATATTCTTCACCCCAATTGAAATGAACTGGTAGTCTGGTAATGTATCCATGGAAACAGACTCCGGAACTAGTTGGAAGCTTACACCAATAGGAGCTCGAGCCAATCTGCCAGCTGCCAGGCACAATCTAACGTTTCCCATCTCTCATTTCGGCTTATAACTTCTGATTTCTAGTTCATTATTTCTTAATTTTATCTTTTCTTGTATTTTTATTTCTAGTTTATTATTCCTTAATTTCATCTTTTTTTTATCATTATAGCTTTTTTAGTTTTTTGTCTTTTCTTTTTTTCGTATTTGTTGTATTATTTATGATGGATTAATCTATTTTCTAATTTTTTAAATTTAATTATATCAAATAAATCATTATTAAATATAGTATAATTTTAGTTATAACCTAACTTATTTTAGCCAAACTGGTTAAGTGGAAGAAATGGCCAGGTTTTCGGCATGTGCTGCTTCGAGTTGGTCTGATTTGGAAGTCAATGCAGATGCAACACAATTTGCTGTGACTGTGTACAGATATCAATGTTATTCGCAAATGTCATCTACGTGGGGCTCGGCAAGCGGATGTCGCCTGTTGTTCCCTTTGGACAATCCACGGCAATATACAGCGTGTTCATCTGGCGACCTAGAAGGCTTTTATATTAAATTTTGCAAATGGCTTTTAATTTTAACTTATAAATAGTAGTACCAGTTTGTAGAGAAATTTATATAGAGACACTTGAGTGTAAATTTGATCAATATAAATAAAGTTACTATAGCATATATTAAAATTAATTAGTAGATCATATTTTAAAAGATTTAAAAACTATGTACCATACAAAAGGCATCTACCGTATAAAAGCGGTTTATGGAAGACCCGTCAAATCGACGGTCTGGATCGATACAGAGTTACAGGCCGAACCGAAAGCAAGAACATTTGGTTGTGCTTGCGCTCGAGCTTAGCACGTGATGCTGGTCTCTGATTAGGAGTGGACGATTGGGCTACGCAACTCTGCGCGTTCGGGTGGCGGCCCAACTAGATGGCAGAAGATTTCGTAATACCAGCTGCTCTTTCCTTTCTTTTCTTTTTTTTTTCCTTCTAGTTTTAGTCCCATACTGGACGTTCTTAGCATATACTGCAACAGCCAACTGGTCGGGCTAAGATCAAGTGCAGTTTATATTTTTATCAATTTAATGCCTGATATATAGGCTGCGCTGTAGCGCATCACCTTGATATTACATTTATTTTTTGCGGGGAAGAGAGTTCAGTGCAATAGCCTGCTATTGGGGCTCTCAAACATCGTTTAGATCTATGTACATCTATTTTTCATTTGTCACATTGAAACTCAGCACACATGCAGCACACATGAAAGGAAATGGAAATGAATCCTACCCTTCTTTCGTTTTTGAAAGAGCTCTGCCATGCATTAAAGAAAAAAAAAGGGAACTTTTGACAACAAGTCTAAATGTTTTAGCACAGTGTAAGTGTGAAACCATGTGGAGGTCACCCTATATTTGTAATGAATAATTGACCCTTGATTTAGAAAGACTGAGTTTGGTTTTTGAGGTATGTGCAGAAATCTGTTGACTCTATGACCTTTGTGTTCATTTCTGTGATCAGCAGTCAGATTTACGACCACGTTGTCGGCAGTCAGATTTACGACCACGTTGTCAGCAGTCAATTTTATGACCACGTTGTCAACGTCGATTTTACGACTTGGTGGTCGGTAGTCAGTCTTACGACTTCGTGGTCGATAGTCGTAGCTTCGACTGTTGTGGTTGATAGTCGTAGCTTCGACCGGCATGGTCGATAGTTGTAGCTTCGATTGGCATGGTCCATAGTCGTAGCTTTGACTGTCGTGGTCGATAGTCATAGCTTCAACTGGCATGGTCGATAGTCATAGCTTCGACTCGCATGGTTGTGTGCAATGGTCGTAGGGCTATGTCTATGTGGTCGTAAGTCGTAGTGACCAGGGGCGTTAAAGTCGTAGCTGCTAGCGATGGTCGTAGCATCTGTCTTCATGGTCGTAGCGACTTGCATGGTGGTCTTAACGACCGGCTGTGTGGTCGTAGACAGCTGGGAAGTCTTGTAGGGCTATGACTATCACTTGTCCAGTGCATACGAGTAGTCGTAGGTGGTTTAAGACCAGTTGTTTTGTTGTGATTGTTCACTGAAATATTTTCCGATATATGCAGATTGATGAATCTTGTTTATAGTGTGGTGCTATGTAATTCTTTGCTTATCTGTGATGGTCGCATGACTTTGGAGCTAGATCATGGCGAGGCATGGAAGAACCGGAACTAAGCACAGGGAGGTGTTGAGGTTCAGAACGGTTGCGAAGATGCAAACTATGACTAGGCTTGCAAGGTGGCTGTAAGGATTGGACGGCAAGGAGACGGGAAGATTCCAGGAAGGTGTAGAGGGGCATTTCGGTAAAATGCTTAAGACCTACAAAAGAAGCCGTTATGTCAAAGCAGTTTTGTGTTGTATGTGTTAACGGGTTCGATGTAAGAAGGTGTGCGTGAAAACCTGGTATCTAGAGGCTATAAATAGGGGTGGAGAGCTGCCAGTCCGGTGTGTGGGTGTCTAGGGTTTTCTATTCTTCTTGCGTGCATTCTTGTTTTTGAGTGGAGCAGTGGTGCTCCTAGTCCTCCGAAATGGAGTGGCTGTAGAATCAACCCCCAAACCAATATATCATCCTTTGATCTATGTTTGAGTATGCTCGTATGCATGGAGTTGAGTTGGCTCTGTCTGTTTTGGATCTCTTCTCTCTATTTTTCAATTGGCTATTCACTTTCTTGATCTGAGACTTCGCTTCCGGTTGTTCGGTTGCTGATCCGACTTGCCTGGTGTTGGGAAAACATATTCGAAGCCATCTTGGCCTTCATATTCCCACTTGCATGGTCTGATTCTCTTCTTTCCCTCTCGGTCTCGGTTTTGAGCGATTTTTGATGAAATCTTGTGAAGATCTCTATTCTCTTGATAAGTTTTCAATTAAAGTTCAGAGCAGTCTTTTGAAGACCTGCTCTTGCTGTGCTCAAAGGTTCATGACTAGATGATCCTTGAATCAAAAGTTATTCAGAAGTTGGATCTTCCGGTTGTGCACCTCCCAGCCTTTCCTCTATTCTGCCGAGACCTTTACGACCATGTTATGTTCTATTATCTTGTTTTCTGTTGTTAGATCTGAACTGTGGTAGTCATAGTCGGTGCAAACTTGTCTGGAACGTCAATTGGATTTACGAGTACGTTGGTTTCAGCCAAAATCAAGTTTCAGACCACACTACACTGATTTCGATCACGTTTGTTCTTTTGGTTGCAGAGTGGTTTTGACCACGTCGGTTGTTCGACCACTCATTGGCTTACGAACGCATCGGTTACGACCACTTTGCTGACTGGTTTCGACCACGTTGGTAGTTCGTCCACTTGTTGGCTTACTACCACGTTGGTGACAGCCACGGTCCTTGATTGGTTATGACAACGTTGAGTGTTTGACTACTAGTTAGCTTTCAATCACATTGTCTATGACCACATTAGTCTTAGCTGCAACCATTTTCGATCACGTTGGCTCTGATCTCGACGGTCATCGACTTGAATGATCTCCAACCATGTTGTCGGTTATCGACCGCATAGTTGAAACTTACGACCATGTTGTCGTGGTTACGACTACGTTGTCAAAATCCGACCACTTTGCCAGTTTTTGACCACAGTACTGGTCTCTGACCACGGTCTACCCTCTGCGTCTTTTAGGCTGTTCTGGTCTCGGGTGGTTTCGATTTTCGACCGCACTGGAATTCTATCGACTACGTTGTTGAAGACTAACGACCACGTGGTAAGTCTCGACCATGCATCAATTTTCGACCATGCGTCTTTGGAGCCATGGCAACAGACAAGTATTCCATTAAGCCTCCTATCTTCGATGGGGTTGACTATCCCTTTTGGAAGAGCAGGATGGAGTCTTACATTCAGGCTCAAGGCTATGTGATTTAGAGGAAAGTTAAGACTCGATTTGTTATTCCTGCCAACGAGAACATCACAACGATAAATACACTAGATGTGGAGGCAAATGCTAAGACAAGGAACATCATTATCCAAGGTCTTAGCAGAAATGAGTTTGATCGCATTTCTCATCTTTCGTCGGCATATGATATTTGGGTGACCCTCGATGCATACCATGAGGGCACTACCCAAATCAAAACTGTCTGACAGGACCAATACAAGCGAGAGTACAACAAGTTTGAGATGCTTGCTGGTAAGTCCTTAGATGAATGTTTTGCCAGATTCTACAAGATTTTGAGCAACTTCCGAGCTGTTGGTCTTACATACCTAGACTCGGATAATGCTCATCAAATGTTGTCTACTTTGGACTTGAGAGTGTGGGAGATGAAAGTAATCACCATCAAGGACACGATTAACCTATCAACTTTGACTCTTGATGCGTTGTACTCACGCCTCAAGACTCACGAGATTGACATTGTCTCTCGTAAATCAAAATCATAGTCGATGGCTTTGGTCACCAATCCCAGTTCTACTCTTGGAGCATCTTCTGATGGTGCCTCTGGTTTTTCTTTGGCTGCTCTTTGTGAGATGAGTGATGATCAAATTGAGCAGTTTCCAAAGAGTTAGTTAGCCCTCTTAGCCAGAAAATTTTCATATGCATACAAGAGGGTTAGGGAGAGAAAGAGAGTGGGCCGGTGATTTGTTTTGAGTGTGGTGGCCCCAACCACATTCGAGCAAACTGCCCCAAGCTGGAGAAGGGCAAGAACGACTACGACAATGTGAGCAAAAATAACTACATCAGCAAGAACCGCAACAAGAAGCCCCCAGCTCATGGCCAAGGCAAAGAGAAGAAGTACCGCAACCTTGGCAAAGCCAAGAAGCTCTTCCACTGTGTCCTCACCACCTTTGACAACCTTGACTTCAGCGACATGGAAGGCTAGAGCGACGACGATGGCAAGGATGATCAAGACAAGGACACTAAGGACAGCGATGACTTCTCGGCATGTGCTTCATGGCTAATGAGAACGACATCAGCAATGACGATCTTTACAGTGACACCAATGAGGTATACCCTTCCTACGACCAGCTCAATGATGCTTTTCTCAAGTTAAGAAAGTTTTATGCTAAATCTAGAGCTAGGTGTGGTGAATTAGAGAAGGAGGTAGAGAGCTTGTCACAGAAGCTTATTTCACTTAGATTTGCTTCTCCTGTGATGATTGTGATGTTTGCACTTCTTTCCTGGATGATATAGAGAAGCTAAGGACCTCTCATGATAGTGTGATTTTTAAATTAGACTTGCTTAAGGTGGAGAATGCTAGTCTGCTAGCTGAGATAGAGAAGACTAGAGTAGCATCTATTTCATCTAATTCTGTTGAGACTATATTTTGCACCTCATGCAAGGATAAGATCAATGCTTTTAGAGGTATTTACAACATGCTTCTTGATATGCCTGAAACTTGTGAAAGCTATAATAATTTGAATATTAACGTAAAGAAGACAGAACATAAAATTGATGAAATGCAAGCTGCTTTGCTTAAGCCTGTTGTTTCTTGTGCCAACTGCTCTAAATTAACTGCTGAACTTGAATCTGTTTCTAAACAATTTCAAGACATTTGTGATTACAACAAGAAAATGGCTCAATATGCTTCTAAGGCACCTGTTAGCTCACCATGCAATAATTGTAAAAAACTAAAATCTGGATTGGTTGATTAGATGATAAATGTGTGAAACTAAGGACTTACTAGAAAAACCACAATATATTTGCTCTTACTGCGCTGAGGTGTGGGAGATGGATAAGGACATGATAGAGACTTTTAGGAAGAGCTACGAGAACCAAATGGTTAGGATTAGAACTGCCTCTTGTGTGTCTTGCGAAGCCCTCATGGTTGAGGCGGCCATGCACACGGAGAGATATGCACGTGCTATTCGATCTTCAGCTGTTGGTTCTTCTTCCTCTCCTTCTGGTGTTTCATCTTGTTCTTCTCCCTGCTCTTCATGCGCCTCTCTTTTTTAGGAGTGTCAGTACCTCATGAACACTCTTGAAAAAAAATTTGAAGGCAAGAAAAAGCTTAATCTTATCCTAGACAAATCTAGGATTTGCAAATTCAATCAAGGCTTAGGATATGATTTTCTTGAGAATGTGAGGAAGAATCCACCTGCTGTTGTCAGACCTCTAGCAGTAGGTGTGATCGAGGTTGAGCCCAAATCTAAGAAAGTTGAATTTAAATCTACGGGTTTTATCCAAGGGATTTCTGACAGTAAGGGGGTACCACCTGTTGCTTTGACCTTTCAGAAGGTGAAGCCTCATCATGTTGTTTCGACCTCTTACAACGTGATGTATCATTGTACCTTCTGTCAGAAGGATGGACATGGTGTTGAGAGGTGTTTTAAGCGTGCCAAGATCGCACGAAGACACCGTGTTCGTTCTCTTAGGTGTATTTAGGGTCAACCCCAGACTCGGAGTGCAACTAAGACCAACACGAGGTCTAGAGTTGTACAAAACTCTTCTGAGGTGTTTAGGCAGCATCGAGAACTTGGTTTTCCTACTTCTGTTTTTTGGTCATCGAGTTGCTTCTGGTCAGGATATCCACTGTCCTGAGGATAGATCTCGTTTTCTCCATCGAGATAGTTATCCGCGGCGTGATCAGCACATTGCTATTGGTCAGACCCGCTTCTCAATAGCTGTCGGACCCAGCAATAGTGTCAGGTCTGCTCCTAGATCTTTGGAGTTTGTGAGAGGTGGAGAGCATAGGGTAGCTAGAGGTTAGTCGGCTTTGACTACTTCTTCTGCTCATCGTGTGATTCAATACTGGGTTCCTAAGTCTGTTCTTATTTACCCCATTACTGAGCCGCAGATGTTGCTCTCTTGTTGACTCAGGTTCACCGGGCTGTGAAGGGAGAGGTTTGGCTTGTTGACTCCAGCTGTTCTCAACACATGACCGAAGACTCTTGTTGGTTCTCTTCCCTAGTCTGAACTCCAAGTGATGAGACGATCACTTTTGGAGACGCCTCTTTTGGTCAAGTCATTGCTAAAGGTACTGTGCGCATTAATGACTCTTTCATTCTTAAGGAGTTGCTTTAGTGAGTAAGCTGTGTTATAATTTGTTTTCTGTTTTTCAGCTTACCGATGACAATTTCAAGGTAAGTTTTAAGAAAAATGCTTGCAAAATTCTTGATTGTTCGGGGAGTCTTGTTTGTAGGATTTCTAGATTTGGGGGATGTTTTGTGCTGATTTTGTCGAATCTTTTGGCGATTCTCTCAGGTGCTTAGTTGCTTCAGAGTCCCGTGATCTCTCTTTTTGGCACAGGAGACTTGGTTACATTGGCTTTGATCATTTGACTCGAGTTAGTGGCCACGGTCTCATACGTGGTCTGCCCAAACTCAAGATGGTCAAAAACTTAGTTTGTGCTCCTTGCGAATATGGCAAGATGGTTGCTGATTCTCACCCTCCAGTCACTGTGACTATGACCGATGCACCAGGACAGCTTCTTCATATGGACAGTGTTGGTCCAGCTAGAGTGTAGTCGGTTGGTGAGAAGTGGGTTGTTCTTATCGTGGTTGATGACTTCTCGAGGTTTTCTTGGGTATTTTTTTAGCCTCGAAGGATGAGACCTTTGGTCATTTTTGGGGTTTGTTTAATTAGTAGGCTGTCTGTTGAACTCCCTAGTGCCTTACGAGCGATCCGCAGTGACAATGGCATGGAGTT
The DNA here is from genome assembly GCA_036346575.1 of Dendrocalamus sinicus. NCBI lineage: Eukaryota > Viridiplantae > Streptophyta > Magnoliopsida > Poales > Poaceae > Dendrocalamus > Dendrocalamus sinicus. The sequence continues at coordinate 93,395 of JAYEVI010000217.1, forward strand.
CATGAGTTCCTACTTTGAGAAGTTCTATGATGAGACAGGTGTAGAGCATCAATTCTCTTCTCCACACGTCTCTCAGCAAAACGGCATCGTGGAGAGGAAGAACCGTATCTTGATCGAGATGGCCAGGACGATACTAGATGAGTATGCTACACCTAGGAAGTTTTGGGTTGAGGCTATAGCCACCGCGTGCCATGTTTCAAACAGAGTTTTTCTTAGGGCAGACTTGCATCGTACTTCTTATGAGTTGAGGTAAAGGCGAAAGCCTAGTGTCTCTTATTTTCGTGTGTTTGGTTGCAAGTGTTTTATCTTGAAGTCTGGGAACCTAGACAAGTTCGAGTCATGATCTTGTAATGGTATCTTTCTGGGTTACTCGACTTCTTCGCAGGATTATAGGGTTTTGAACTACGAGATTAGCAAAATTGTAGAGACTTGTGAGGTGACTTTCGACGAGGCCAATCCTGGCACTAGGTCCGACTTCTTAGGTTCTGTAGTGTAGTCCAAGACCATCTTTGTAGATGATGAGGAGGATGGAGATAAGGGTTGTTTACCTGATCTAGTCTATCCTTCCCTGGAGGTGTCTGCTTCTACCACCGCACCTTAAAGAGATCAGCCCATCCCTTCCAATTCCTCTGGGGCTAGTGGCTCTACTCCTACCTCCTTAGCTCATGAGATAGAGGCCTCTTCTTCTTCTCATCCAGGTCCTCCCCGTCATATCCAGAACCGTCATCCTTCAGAGCAGATCATAAGAGATCTCTTTGAGCGTGTCACACGCTCAAAATCCGGCTTGTCTCACTTCTGTCTTCATTCTACTTTTGTCATCTCTTTCGAGCCCAAGGATGTCTATCATGCTCTTTTTGATGAGTCTTGGATCAATGCCATGCATGAGGAGTTGGAAAATTTTGAGAGGAATAAGGTCTAGTGGCTTGTTGAGCCCCCTAGCGGTCATAATGTCATAGGAACCAAGTGGGTCTTCAAAAACAAGCAAAGTAAGGATGGGGTAGTCATTCGAAACAAGGCTAGATTGGTAGCTCAGGTTTCTCCAAGATTGAGGGTTTAGATTTTGAGAAGACCTTCGCCCCTGTAGCTAGGCTACAAGCCATTAGGATTTTGTTTACATTCACAGCGTCTAAGGGCTTCAAGCTATACCAGATGGATGTTAAGAGTTCCTTTCTCAATGGGTTTATTGAGGAAGAGGTCTATGTTAGACAGCCTCTAGGTTTCAAGAAACCCAAATACCCAAACCATGTCTACAAGCTTTCCAAAGCCCTGTATGGACTAAAACAAGCCCTTAGAGCTTGGTATGAGAGGCTTAAGTCCTATTTGTTGAGTCATAGGTTTGAAATGGGTAAAGTAGACAAGATCTTGTTCATTCGCAAACATGGCAATGAATTTCTACTCGTCCAGATTTATGTGGATGACATTATGTTTGATGGCTTTTCTCATGCTCTGATTTCCCAGTTCTCTGATGTCATGAGCACAGAGTTTGAGATGAGCATGATGGGCGAGCTGAGCTTCTCCCTTGGTTTCCAGATCAAGCAGACTCAGGAGGGTACTTTCTTGCATCAGGGCAAGTACACTCGAGACCTCCTGAAACATTTTGACATGAGTGATGGCAAGCCAGTGTCGTCTTCGATGGCTGTATCAGCTTCACTCGATCTAGATGAGGATGGCGAGCCAGTAGATCAGAAGGAGTACAGAAGCATAATTGGCTCTCTCTTGTACCTCACTGCCTCGAGGCCAGACATACACTTCACCATGTGTCTGTGCACTCGATTCCAGGGCTTCTCTCGTGTATCTTACCACCAGGCAGTGAAGCACATCTTTAGGTATCTTCGAGCTACCATAGACTATGGTATCTGATACTCTTCAGCTTCCTGTCTCTCCCTCAGAGCCTACTCTGATGCATACTTTGCTGGCTGTAGGATAGATAGGAAGAGCACTTCTGGCACCTACCAATTCATTAACACTTCTCTTATTTCTTGGTCCTCTAGGAAGTAGTCCAGTGTTGCATAATCCACCGCAGAGGCCGAGTATGTTGCAGCCGCTAGTTGCTGCAGTCAGGTGCTATGGATGGTTTCGACCTTACGGGACTTTGGGTTAGTCATAGATAGTGTTCCTATCTTCTACGACAATACTTCTACTATTAACATTGCCAAGAACCCATGCAGCACTCCAGGACCAAGCACATAGATATCAGATATCACTTCCTTAGATACCATATGGAGAAGGGTGACATAGTGCTTCAGTTTGTGAAGAGTGACCACTAGTTGGCTGACATGTTTACTAAGCCTTTTGATAACTCGAGGTTTACAACTTTGCGGGGAGATCCTGGGGTGGTATGTCCTTATGGGTTATTGTGAGGGGGAGCTTCTTGCATCTTTTGTATCATATTGTTCATATGCTCCTATTTCATTCTAGCATAACCTAGAGTGGTTCTCTTTCTCAGTTGTTTAGGCTTCTTCCTCTCATCTTATGATTCTAGGATGCTGCTTATTAGTTGTATCTCTTCTCACTAGGTTGAGTTTACTGACTTCTTATAGGTCTAGCGAGGGTTGAGCCCCCCATGGGTAGACAGGAAACGTGTTTACTCCCTAGTATGTTAGATGATCAGCTAATAGTTCTAGAGTCATATGGGGTAGATGAGAGCCAGTCTGAGCCATAGTATTCTTAATATCTTGTTTATGTTGTAGGGACTGTCGTTTCTTCTTTCTTTTCTAGCTTTCTTCCTCTTGATTATTGTTTTGGTTCAGGGGAAGTTCATTTGAGACTTTCTGGAATTTAATGATGTCATAACTTAACTTGAACCAAATTGTTTCACATGCTGAGGGGGAGCTGGGTTTTCATGCATTTTATGGCATTTAATTTTAGCATTGTAATAAAATTACTTGGAGCCTTGATTATTATCCCTATATGACATGATAAAATTGCATTACATCTTGCTATGATTTGTGCTAGGGTGCTAGATTTATCATGACTTTCTATGTGTGGCCTAGTCTTTGTCATGATAGCTTGAGTAAATGTGCACAACTTAAATTAAAATCATGTCTTGTTAGATCTTGTAACTAGTGTGGCTCTAGTTATCCTCTTATGATTCACTTCATGTCAAATAAGCTGAGTTGAGTCTTGAATCTACATTGAGTTTTAGATTGAGCTATGCTAGTTTTTTAGTGAACCATGAGTTAGTATTAACTTTCTGTTCTTGACCTAAATCCAGAAAATGCAAAAAGATCTCTTTTGTGCGAAAAACTGATCTCGCCAATTCTTTCTCATGAGGCGGCTTGCCATTGCACTAGGCATGAACTCAAGGGGAGTTTTGGATGACCAAGATCATCCCATTAAGCTTCTTACTTAGAGTGGTCACATAAGGTTTGAGATCTAGCACATGGCTAAGCAACAAAAAATAGTTGAAAACAACCATGAATTTCTGAAAAGACAAAAATGTCATATGTGCTAAATTTGCTCAATTACAAAAATGCCAAGTACTTGAACAAATGTCTCATTCTTGAAATTATAGCGCTCTAAATTGACTCAATGATAGCTTTTTGGTTCCGCTTAGAATATTAACATAGCTTGACTCATGTTTGAATACCTTTTTCTAGACTGTGATCTTGAGTGACTTGACATGTTAATCAATCCATCTAATTTCAGATTATGGCTTATTTGGCTTTAGCTTGTCTATACATGATTTGTCATGACCTAGATAGCGCTCTCCTTTGTTATGGCTTGGTGTAATACTTAGAAAGTTATTTTGGATAATCTTCATGGCTCATACTGCTTAAAATGAATAAAATACAGTCACTCCACTTCACTCATGCCCTATTTTCCTCCATGCATCTTGATGATTCTATTGCCAAAAGGAGGAGAATAATGGAGAAAAAGGAATAAAAGGGGATGTTTTGGAGCTTTTGAAGAAAACTTGCTCTTTTTGGTTGATTGCTCCAAGTTCTCTCTTTGCCAACATGGTCATAAGTTTCTTTCTCATTCCTTTTTAGACCACGTGTGACTTTTGCAACTTCTTGCTTCTCTTTTCAAAAACAAACTCATTTTCATGTTTTTTCTGTGTTGGTCAATATACTCATCAAGGGGGAGATTGTGAGACCATGTGGAGGTCATCCTATGTTTGTGATGAGTAATTGACCCTTGGTTTAGAAAGGATGAGTTTGGTTTTTGAGGTTTGTGCAGAAATTTGTTGACTCTACGACCTCTGTGTGTTGGAAATATGCCCTAGAGGCAATCATAGAGATGATGATATTTCGTTGTATCCATGATTTAATAAATGTTCCTTGAATATTGCTTTTGTGTTGATTAACAAGTATGTGACTTGTTTGTGAAACTCTTTACTTATATGGTTATTCTAAAGTTGTCCCTAGTCGGAGTTCATGTGAGGACACACGTGAATGATGGATTAGCACATGTATCGGTTGATGACCATGTTTCACAGGTCATAGACATGGAGATGTCAAACCAATAATGTGGACACATGTTTAGAACATGGGGTTGGACCGACCCAACATGAGACATAGCTATTATACTTATGATTCTCTCTACACAATGTGTACGCCTTGTCCTTAGACCCGAGATTGTCGCATGTACTTGAGATGTGAATCGACCTACTTAGGGGCTATCAAACGCTACTCAGAATCGGGTAGTTATAAAGATAGCTTTCGGGTTTGTCATGAAGCATGCTTGCAAGGCATGGTCGATCGAGATGGGATTTGCCCTCTCTACCGAGAGATATCTCTGGGCCTCGAGTGATCGGATCCGAAATGCATGGCCATGCTACTTAAGGTTAAGAGTTAACCTAGTAAGGGATTTGAATCACGGGATCGAGAAAGACTGATCAGCTTGGAGCTCGACCAGAATATCGTGAGACAAAGGATTGGCATGTACATAACGTTGTGATGGTTCGTCCGATATGATCTTTATGTGCGTTTAGGAGTTGGCACGTCTTGCTAGAGGCGCTACCAACTATTGACCGAGTAGGTATACTCGCGTCATGTCTAAACATACGTGAACCTATAGGGTCACACACTTAAGGGCTGAAGCCTAATTCGGATTGGATCCGAGTTAGACCGGTATTGAGTCGTAATGGGCCTCTATTCGTAGAAGCCCATTATAAGGGCGTCTATAAAAGGAGGGCAAGGGCGCACGGGGTTGGGGTAGAGAAGTTTCGTGACATCCTCAAACCCGGCCGCCACCCTCCCATGCCTCGTCGCTCGCGCGGATCTAGTAATCCGGCGTGCGTCGCTCCTCCGTGCGTGTGGATACTTTTGGCGGCGCTGCATCCGTAGCGTTTGGGCGAACCGCAATAGAGGAGTTGTACGTGGGACGCGCGGCGTGGGCGAGGAAGTAGTACGACTACTCTACTCCGACGTCTTTGCATCAACTTAGTACGACTACTCGCCCGACGTCTTTGCATCATTCCGCACTGCACGTCTAGTGGTAAGACCGTGATCTATAAGCTGCAGTGATCTTGGTTTACGGGTAGAAATTTTAATTTGCGCTAGTGTAGCCTACCCGTAGCACTTCACTGTGTTCATTTTTGTGATCGGCAATTAGATTTACGACCACGTTGTCGGCAGTCAGATTTACGACCACGTTGTCGACAGTCGATTTTATGACCACATTGTCACAGTCGGTTTTACGACTTGGTGGTCGGTAGTCGGTCTTACAGCTTCGTGGTCGATAGTCGTAGCTTTGACTGCTGTGGTTGATAGTCGTAGCTTCGACTGGCATGGTCGATAGTCGTAGCTTCGACTGGCATGGTCCATAGTCGTAACTTCAACTGTCGTGGTCGATAGTCGTAGCTTCGACTGCGTGGTCGATAGTTGTAGCTTCGACTGGCATGGTCGATAGCCATAGCATCTGCTGGTTGTGTGCAGTGGTTGTAGGGCTATGTCTGTGTGGTCGTAAGTCGTAGCGAACAGGGGCGTTAAAGTCACAGCTGCTAGCGATGGTCGTAGCATCTGTCTTTATGGTTGTAGCGACCTGCATGGTGGTTGTAACGACCTGCTTTGTAGTTGTAGACAGCTGGGAAGTCTTCTAGGGGTATTACTATCACTTGTCTAGTGCATACGAGTAGTCATAGGTGGTTTAAGACCAGTTGTTTTGCTATGATTGTTCACTGGAATATTTTCTACTATATGCAGATTGATGAATCTTGTTTATAGTGCGGTGCTATATGATGCTTTGCTTGTCTGTTATGGTCGCGGGACTTTGGAGCTAGGTCATGGCGAGGCATGGAAGAACCGGGATTAAGCACAGAAAGGTGTTGTGAGATCCAGAATGGTTGGGAAGATGCTAAGGATGACTAGGTTTGCAAGGTGGCTGCAAGGATTGGACGGCAAGGAGATGGGAAGCTTCCAGAAAGTTGTTGAGGGGCATTTCACTAAAATGCTTAAGACCTACAAAAAAAGTCGTTCTGTCAAAGTAGTTTTGTCTTGTATGTGTTAACAGGTTCGATGTAAGAAGGTGTGCGTGAAAACTCGGTATCTAGAGGCTATAAATAGTGGTGGAGAGCCATCAGTCCGGTGTGTGGGTGTCTAGGGTTTTTTATTCTTCTTGCGTGCATTCTTGTTTTTTAGTGGAGCAGTGGTGCTCCTGGTCCTTCGAAATGGAGTGGCTATAGAATCAACTCCTAGACCAATATATCATCCTTTGATCTATGTTTGTGTATGCTCGTATGCGTGGAGTTAAGTTGGTTCTGTCTGTTTTGGATCTCTTCTCTCTATTTTTCAATTGGCTATTCACTTTCTTAATCTGAGACTTCGCTTTCGGCTGTTCGGTTGCTGATTCGAATTGCCTGGTGTTGGGAAAACATACTCAAAGCCATCTTGGCCTTCATATTCCCACTTGCATGGTCTGATTCTCTTCTTTCCCTCTCGGTCTCAGTTTTGAGCGATTTTTGATGAAATCTTGTGAAGATCTCTATTCTCTTGATAAGTTTTCAATTAAAGTTTAGAGTAGTCTTTTGAGGACCTACTCTTGCTGTGCTCAAAGGTTCATGATTAGATGATCCTTGAATCAAAAGTTATTCAGAAGTTGGATCTTGCGGTCGTGCGCCTCCCAGCCTTTCCTCTATTCTGCCGAGACCTTTACGACCACGTTATGTTCTGTTGGCTTGTTTTCTGTTATTAGATCTGAACTGTGGTAGTCGTAGTCAGTGCAGACATGTCTGGAACATCGATTGGATTTACGAGTACATTGGTTTCGGCCAAGATCAAGTTCCAGACCACACTACACTGATTTCGACCACGTTTGTTCTTCTGGTTGCAGAGTGGTTTCGACCACATCGGTTGTTCGACCACTCATTAGCTTACGACCACGTCGGTTACGACCACCTTGCTGACTGGTTTCGACCACGTTAGTAGTTCGACCACTTGTTGGCTTACTACCACGTTGGTGACGGCCACAGTCCCTGATTGCTTACGACAATGTTGAGTGTTCGACTACTAGTTAGTTTTCGATTACGTTGTCTACGACCACATCTGTCTTGGCTGCAACCATTTCTGATCACGTTGGCTCTGGTCTCGACGGTCATCGACATGGACGATCTCCGACCACATTGTCGGTTATTGACCGCATAGTCGAAGCTTACAACCATGTTGTCGTGCTTACAACTACGGCGTCTTTTCGGTTGTTCTAGTCTCGGGTGTTTTCAATTTTTGACTGCACTGGAATTCTATCGACTACGTTGTTGAAGACTTACGACCACGTGGTAAGTCTTGACCACGCAGTCAGTTTCCGACCAGTTCAGTTTTCACTGTTCTGCTTCTCTGTTTTCGTAAGACTTCAACTCTAGTCTTCGTAGCTCAGTAGCTATTGGAGAAAAGAGTTAAGTGGATAATTGGGGAGATTTTGAAAGCACCATTCACCCCCCTTCTATTGCCTGTCTGGTCCTGATTTTCTAAATGCTGGCCATGGATGGATGAGAGCTAGAGAGAGAGAGGACGGAGGCCTTCAAATTAGTAATCTAGTTAAATCAAATGCCATCATGGTTAATGAGAATTATTAGCGCCTTGACCATGATGGCTTTGGAGGAACTAATCCACATGCAGCGCATCATGGCAAAGGCAGTGCCGTGCGTTGGTCCATGGATTGGACTGTTGCAGCATGATTAACTTGCTTTAATTAGCTTGCTCTGACATGCAATTTGACACCTCAACCTAATCAATTATTAATTAATCATGTGAGCCCAGTGTATGTGCAGTGTGATGTAACGCAGGAATAGAATATTGTTCCTGTTCGAATGCATGCTTGATTCCTCTCTCTCTCTCTCTCTCTCTCTCTCTCTCGCATAGAGGAATTGCAAAACAAAATAAGTTAAGATGTAGTTAGCATGCATCATATATACTGAGGTCACATCAAAAACAGGCAGGCCATATTTATAAGGAGCTTTATAAACAAACCCTCTCTATAAGCAATTGTTTCATAGTCTAAGCCAACATTTGTACCAAACTTGCGGCCAACTTGCGCAATAGGACCGTCAAAGAAGATGCATATATAACCGATTCCTTCTCATTACATAACAAGAGAGCATGTTTTATCCCTAGTCAGAATTGTATTGTTGAGCAGGCATATGACCCCATTATAACACAGGAAAACCCATTACAAGTACATTTCAAAATTTCAATACCGAAGAATCCTCCTCACCAGACAACTGAATGCAAGAAACAATTTCCACCCAACCACATGTTTATTAACCTACAACTAAGACATCTCGTATAAGTAAGCTTCAATTCAGAACCACTCCAAACGTCGCAAATAGTGTGGCGTTCTTCTCATTTGAATGAATAGCCTGTAGAGCTACAAAACCAATGGTCTTCCCAAGATTTTACCTTCCTACCAGATCCTCCTTGCCACCTATACCCCATCTTGGCAGCTTGAACACCCTACAACACACCCTTTGAGAAAGGTGTGACATTAGGAGAAAGGCCGGAGAAAATTTTACAAGTCAAAAACTTATGACCAATAACTTGTTTCAATAGCTTGTGACTATCAAGATCATATCTCTTAATTAACCCAGTGAAAGCGGAAGATAATTCACGCAATAATATTTCTGTTGGCCGGATCGGCAATATATAGCGTACACGTTACAATCAGAGGGAAACAATCCGGGTAGTTGCCATATGTGCGAGATATGCGCTGATCCATGCCAAATATAGTTGCCGTATTGTTGTTGGGTACTTGCCCATCCGGCAATACGGCAATTATGTACAGACGTGAGTCCAAATACGTATAATGTGCATGCATGCACATATATACGTCTAACACTCCCCGCGATGTAAACGGTAGCGGGCTTAACGTTAAGACTGGACCGAAACTCAGTGAACACCGACGTCGGGAGACCTTTAGTGAAAACGTCAGCGTACTGTGTCGTGGTGGGCACATGAAGAACGCGAACCTTGCCAAGGGCGACACGCTCTCGGACGAAATGCAGATCAATCTCCACATGCTTGGTACGTTGATGCTGAACTGGGTTGGTGGAGAGGTATACTGCACTAACATTGTCATAGTAGACCAGTGTAGTGCGTCGAAGTGGAGTATGTAACTCGGCTAGAAGCTGGCGCAACCAACTGGCTTCAGCAACGCCATTAGCGACAGCCCGATATTCAGCCTCCGCGCTGGAGCGAGAGACAGTATGTTGCCGCTTGGACGACCAGGAGATGAGGTTGGCACCAAGGAAGGCGCTGTAGCCCGAGGTGGACTTACGGGTGTTGGGACAACCTGCCCAGTCAGCATCGGTGTAAACAACCATGTCATCAGGAGTAGTCCCGTGCAGGAACAGACCATAGTCGAGAGTCCCGCGAAGATAGTGAAGAATGCGCTTCACCAAAGCAAGATGATGTTCCCGAGGATCATGCATAAAAAGACAGACCTGCTGAACAGCATATGTAATATCGTGACGAGTGAAGGTCAGATACTGCAGTGCACCAGCCAAACTACGATAATGAGTCGCATCATCAACAGGGGCGCCATCACTTGAGAGCTTGGAGTGTGTATCAACGGTGTGTCTGCGGGGTTTCTGATCGACATTCCAGCCCGGTCCAGAATCTCAAGGATGTAGTGACGCTGAGATAGGTAAAGAGAGCCACACTGCCTGGTCACAGATAATCTCAGAAAATGATAAAGCGGTCCAAGATCCTTCATCGAAAATTCACGCTGCAATGCTGTGATAGTCCATCGAAGGAGGGTGTCCGAGGAAGCTGTGAGAACAATATCATCAACATAGACCAACGGATATACGGTGTCCTCACCATGGCGAAAGATGAACAAGGACGTGCCGGACTTGGCCTCCACAAAACCAAGTGATAGGAGATGGGAGGCAAAGCGACTATACCATGCTCGAGGAGCCTACTTCAGTCCGTAAAGAGATTTGTTGAGCTGACAGACATAATCAGGATGAGTAGGATCAGCAAAGCCGGAGGGCTGTACACAGTAGACTATTTCTGCAAGAGTTTCGTGAAGAAAAACGTTCTTCACGTCAAGCTGATGTATCGGCCAGTCACGGGAGAGAGTTAGCGTCAAAACCGTGCGTATAGTGGCGGGCTTGACCACCGGGTTGAACGTCTTATCGAAGTCAATGCCCGGGCACTGTGTAAACCCACGAAGCACCCACCGAGCCTTGTAATGATCAAGAGACCCGTCCGGATGAAGCTTGTGACGAAAAACCCATTTGCCGGTCACAATATTAACGCCAGGGGGATGCGGAAGAAGGTCCCATGTGCCATTCGCCTGAAGAGCGTCGAATTCCTCGGTCATGGCTGTGCACCAGTTGGGATCGGTGAGCGCACCACTATACGTCTTTAGGAGTGGAGAGAGAACAGTAGCATGAAGGTTCAATCTGTCCACTGGAAGATGAAACCCGGACTTCCCTCGTGTGGACATGCGGTGAGCATTGTGCACGGGAGAGATCAGGACGACGAGTGGTGGGGTGGTGGTCCGACTGGCAGCAACCTGCGCAAGAGGGGTAGCAGGGGCGGTCGGACCAGAGCCTGGGCGCCAGGTGTTACAGAAGCTGCAGCAGCTGGCGCTGAGAGGTCGGTGTGGGATGCGAGCGTCCCAGGTGCCCCGAGTGGTGGGTGTGCAGGCGCACAACCGGGTGGACCAGGGGGCAGCAACACATGGCTCGGGGACCTAGTACTAGGGGGCGGGACTAGCCAGTCTGCTGGAGAGGACCCAGCGCTGCTAGCATCAACCTAGAGGTGGGACTTGGGCCGGGCTTTTTTGGGCCAGCCTAAAGCACGGCCGGCACGGCCGGCCAAGCACGCCGGCCCGACACGTGGCGGGTCGTGCCGCGCACGCAGCTGAACGGTGGCGGGCGGGCTTCAAAATCCGGCACGGTGGGCGCACGCGCGCGGCACGGCGGTCGGGCGTGCTCGGCGGCACGCGGCACGGCGAGATCGGGCGTGCTCGGGCGGCCGCGGCACGAAGAGCACGGTTGGCGAAACTATTTAAAATTGATTTCTTAACTATAGTAAATTGTACTCATGATTCTCCTTGAGCTTTTCTATTTGACTAGTTGGGTAGGCCTATGCTAGATTGTCGCGATGTCCACGCACGCCATAGTCTAATTTGCACCAAGATATGCATTCCATTGGACTAGATGACCAAGTTCGAAGGTGAAATAGCATGAGACAATAGAATCGAATTTTAAGTAGGTTTTAATAAGGCGGATACAAGAGAAAGGAAGATAGCGCCACCGCTACCATTGTCGCTATCGCTTTTGTTGTGTATAGTTACTTTGGCTGGGCTTGGTGGCACGGCACGAACGCCGCACGGTGGGCTTTGGGCGTGCTTGGGCCTGGCGAAGACAAGGCGGGCGGCGCGGCACGACGGGATGATGGGCGAACGGCACGCACGGCGGCTCGGCACGGCGGTGGGCACGGGCGTGCGGCGCGGCACGGCCCAATTCCCACCTCTACATCAACCCGAGGCTGGGAGCCATTGAAGGCAGCAGAACCGGGACCTGCAGGGGCCCGCGACGTGACCAGCCGATCTGCTGGAGAGGGCCCGGTGCCGCTAGCAATCTAGCATCAACCCGAGGCTGGGAGCCATCGAGGGCAGCAGAACGGGTACCTACAGAAACCCGCGGCTGTATGGGAAGCGGGGAGGAGTTCATTTCTTGCAAAAAATCCAGATTAGTATCAAGATTAGGAGATGACAAGGTGGCCTTTAATTCAGCAAAGGGAAATGAATCTTCGTCAAACGTGACATGCTGAGAGACGATGATTCAATGTGATGACAAATCCAGACACCGGTAACCTTTGTGCTCGAAAGAATAGCCAAGAAAAACACACAACGTGGAACGTGGTGAGAGTTTGTTGACAACGGTGGCAGAAAGGTTTGGGTAGCAACGACAGCCAAAGACACGGAGGTGGGAGTATGAGGGTGTGACACCGTACAGAGCAAAGTATGGTGTGGAAAACTTTAGTGTCTTTGTGGGATGTCGATTTAAGAGATAAGTGGCGGTGTGAAGGGACTCGACCCAATACTGAGAGGGAAGGCTAGCCTGAAAAGAAGACTACGCATAATATTGTTCGTAGTGCGAATCATGCGTTCAGCTCGACCGTTTTGCTGTGAAGTATATGGACATGACATGCGGAGTGCAATGCCGTGTGTGAGAAAGAACGTGCGAGTGGAAGACTTATCGAACTCATGTCCATGGTCGCACTGCACGCTCTTAATTGGAGAACCAAACTGCATACGGACAAAAGCAAAAAAGTGAGTTAAGACAGAAAAAGTGTCCGACTTGAGACACAGCGGAAAAGTCCAAAGAAAATGAGAGCAATCATCAAGAATGACTAAATAATACTTGTAACCAGAGACACTAGTGACAGGAGAAGTCTATAGATCACAATGTATTAAATGGAAATTCTGAGTTGCACGAGAAGTAGACGAAGCAAATGGTAAACGAGTGTGACGTTCGAGCTGACAAGCATGACAAGTAGACTCGAGCGTGCCATTATTACATGAAATAGCAGAAGTACTAGCTAGTTTAGACAAAGCCTCGGCACCAAGATGGCCAAGACGACGATGCCAAAGGGCGGGAGGAGCAGCAACAACCAAAGCATGTGCGCTGGCAGCGAGAGATGGCAGTAGTGGGTACAAGTCACCAGAACTATTACACCTGGCTAACATGTTCCTGGTTCGAAGATCCTTTACAAAAAGGCCGTATGGGTCAAATTCAACGGAACAATTATTGTCAGTCGTAAAGCGACGAACAGAGATCAAATTTTTTAATGATTTGAGGGGTGACTAAAATATTCTGAAGAAAAAAGGGGCCATGCGTGCTATGTAATTGAGTAGAACCAACAGAGGTGATAGGTAACATGGAACTATTGCCAACGATTATATGAGATGAATTGGTAGGAGACGGGGGTCGAGAAACAGTGAGGTTACCGGGGTCCGATGTCATGTGATTGCTAGCACCGGAATCCATATACCAATCAGTTGTCGGAGGTGGAGTCAACGTCACCGTGTTGAACGCGTTGACTAGTGCTACCTGGTCTTAGTGTGCAGTGCCAGCCATGGGTTGCCATGCGGGCGTTGCATGCTGCGGCTATGCAGGGCCTGCGGCTAGAGGCAGTGGCAAACTCGGCTGCACACCATAGGCACCGTAGGGCACCCCGGCTGGAAAACATGCGATGCCAGGAAGCCCAGCAGCAAGCGCGTGAGGATGCGGCGCCTGGTACTGGGGTCGCGAGGGTGTGTTGCCGGAGATGGGGCGTGGCGCGACGGATGGCCACACCTGGACCGTGCCTGACCACGGGTTGAAGAACGACGGTGGCCATCCGCCATTAGCACCGTCGGCTCCTGCAGACATGCCGGTCGGGTTGGTCTTGCGGCGATGATTGTTCTAGCGATTTCCTCCTGCTGTGTAGTTGCCGCCCGTGGCCTGGTGTGGAGAGCCGCCCTTGGGCGCACTGCCGGGCGCGCCGCCTAGGGCACCGCCCTGCACGCCCCCGGGCACAGCCCTGTGCACCGCTGTGGCCGCTGCCAGAGCCGCGCGTGGCCGCAGTGGAGAGGAGGGCTGTCGAGGAATATGCAGACTTGTCCTTGAGGGTGATCTTCTCAAGGAGGAGATCGTTGCGCACGTCCAAAAACGACGGAAACAGCTTCTGCCATTTGAGCAACGCCGCCATGTGCCCGTACCTCTCGTTGAGTCCGCGCAAAACAGACAGGACGAGGGTAGGATCGAGAACATGCTCGCCTAGTTCGCCGAGTTGATCTGCCATAATCTTCAATTTACGGTAATAATCAGAGATGCTAAGGTCACCTTGAACAAAGTTACGGAACTCCGCGTCGAGGATGAGGGCGCGCGTCTCTTTATTGCCGATGAATTGGTCCTCGAGCGCTAGCCAGACCTCGCGGGTTGTGGCGTCGGGGGTCATCACGCTCTCCAGGAGATGGGCAGAAATCGTGCCGTACAACCAAGAAAGTACGTCGCAGTCCATGCGGCGCCACGGTGCCTCATCAGGAAAGGCCACGTCGGAGAGGACGTGGTCGGTGAGCGCATACTTGCCAAGGGTGATAAGGTGAAGCCCGCGCCACTTGGAGTAGCTCATCGATCCGAGGTCGAGGACAATGGGGATGAGCGCGCGGATGTAGAGGACAGCAACGGCCTGAGTGTGCAGGGAGGAGATGACCAGGGCGTCGGCCGCTGCTGCTTGGCGTTGGCGTTCGGCCTCCGCTTCCGTCTGGCGCTGGCGTTGGAGCTCCTCAGGGATGAGGTCGCCGGCCATTGATGACGAGCGGTAGGCAGTTAAGTTTAGATGCGGAAGCGATGGAGGGAGGTAACAGGAGCGACCATCGCTGATACCATGAAAGCGGAAGATAATTAACACAATAATATTTCTGTTGGCCGGATCGGCAATATATAGCGTACACGTTACAATCAGAGGGAAACAACCCGGGTAGTTGCCATATGTGCGAGATATGCGCTGATCCATGCCAAATATAGTAGCCGTATTGTTGTTGGGTACTAGCCCATCTGGCAATACGGCAATTATGTACAGGCGTGAGTCCAAATACGTATAATGTGCATGCATGCACATATATACGTGTCTAACACCCAGGAAGCTAGTAAGCAGAAATTAAGATGTCTCAAATATGGGGATCCCTATACTCCCAAATTCTTTCTTAAGGCAAATAGAACCCTGATTAGTTAATTGGTAGTCATGCTTCTGCCTTTTTGTGATAATCCCCTAAAACAGTGTGCCATATGTGAATTTCAATAGCCCATTTAGGAAGTCTAACCATGGACATAACGTAGATAGGGACACTCTAGCAAGGCAAGATTGGTCGATGCCCTCATAAGAAAGAAGCCACCCTTAATTGAACCCAATTGAAAAAGTTATATCTACACAGTAAATTGAATTATGCCTACCCGGAGGGGCAGTATCGATTCCTTCCTGTGGTGCTTTGGAAGGCCAAGTATCTCCTCCTTTTTCCTTGCATGTCTTTGCGGCCCTTTTTTTGTCTGTCAGGAGCTTTGTTGGTACATAGTCGGCACATTGATAGTGTTCAAGATATATTAAGCTCATAGAATTAAATATTCTTCTCTCTAATTGAAATGAAATACACCGGTAGCCTGGAGATGTATCCATGAAAGCGGACTCTGGAACTGGATGGAAGCTTACACCAATGGGAGCTCGGGCTGTGGTACCCTGTTCCTGATCTCTCTTAGTGCCATCTTTGCCGTGCCCAGCTGCCACGCGTAATCTAAAGTTTCAGCCATCTTCAGGCGATTTTGCAAACAGATTAAGCGGAAAAAATGGTCAGGTTTTCGGTGCCTGATATGGCATGTGCTGCTTCGATTTGATCTGATTTGGAAGCCAATGCAGAAGCAGCACCACTTGCTGTCAACGCTATTCGCAAATGTCATCTACATGGAGCTAGGCAAGCGGATGTCGCCTGCTGTTCCCTTTGGACACTCCACGGCAGTTGGCCTCTCTAAATATAGTGTTCATCTAGGGGACGCCAGATGGCTGCATCAATTTGACGGTCTGGATAGCCCTGTTTAATTCGGCTGCGACTAATAGCTTTTCACAGTAGCAGTTTTGTCTTTCGGCTCAAATGTCGCTGTTGCAGCTATTAAATTTCGATTGAGACATTTAATTAAAGAATAATAATAATAATAACATGTTATCTCTATAGAGAATACAAAGAAAAAAGTTGAAAAAAATAAAAAAGATAAAAAATTTGAGTTAAAAAGCTAACCAGTAGGGGTGGATATCGAGCCAACTCCACGTCTTATCGAGTTTTTTTCTAAAAATGACATAGTTTGATTTAATATCATTTTACATATAATTTAAAAGTATTTTTAGAAACGAGCTAACGAGCCGAGCCGAGCCGAGCTTGAGCAAAATTCAAATTCATTTGAAATCAACTCATTTTAATGTTTAACTAATTAACAAGTATAATTGAAGCAATTTTGAACCGAGCCAACGAGCCCCACTAACGAGCTTTTTTTCCACCCCTACTAACCAGAATGGGGCTGAGTTACAGACCCAACCCAAAGCAAAACATTTGGTAATGCTTGCCTTCGAGCTTAGCAGTTGAGCTGGGATCTTGATTAGGAGAGGTCACAAATGCGCGTTCGGGTGGCGGCCCAATTTAAGTGAGGCACATCCTGCTCGCCTAGCAGTCTGCACAACGTTATTCGCAAATGTCATCTCATGGAGCTAGGCAAGCGGATGTCGCCTGCTGTTCGCTTTGGACAATCCACGGCAATTGGCCTCTCTAAATATAGTGTTCATCTAGGGGACCCTAGGTGGCTGCATCAAATCGACGGTCTGATAGCACTGTTTAAGTCGGCTGCGACTAATAGCTTTTAGCCTTTGACTTTCGATTGAAATGATACAATAGTAGTTTTCGGCTCAAATGACATGTTGCAACTATTAAATGTCGATTGAGACATTTAATTAAAGAAAAAATAAAAAAACATTATATCACTATAGAGAATACAAAGAAAAAAGATGAAAAAATAAAAAAGATAAAAAAATTGAGTTAAAAAGCTAACCAGAATGGGGCTGAGTTACATACCCAACCCAGAACAAGAACCCATGCTTGTGTTTGGCACAGCTATGGCCCTTACGGAAGGAAATATTTTTTACAGTTGATATCACTAGATTCAACGCCTTCGAATTACCATGATGTAATATTTTCCCTTTTGATTATTATTGCAACTCTCGTGTCACAAATTTCATAGCTAACCTTTTGTTTCCCCATTGTTGTTTTGCAGAATCGTTACATTTTGTTACAAATCCTTTTGTATGCCTATCTGTTTTACACAAACCTGCCTGGCCTTGATGAGGTGGGCCCACTGTTGGCATGGCTGCTGCTTCTTTTGCCAATGTGTGTGTTGAATCTGATAGGAACCCATAAGTTGAAGGAATTGGCTGCGAGACATCAGAGACAAGATTAACAATAGACTTGGGGGGGTGTAGCCGGAAGCACCCCGCTGGCCTGGCATGGCCTGTCCAGTGTCCGCAAAAGAACTGGTGGGATTTACAAACGCTGGAAAGTTGGGAAAAAAAGGGAATTTGTGTCCAAAGCCAGGATTCGTTCCCATTCATAGAGGAAGAGTGGCACTTGAGTGGCCGGTCACACCACACTAAGGTTGAGAAAGCGAAATAAAAAATGCACATGTAGCTTTGGTGCCGTTAGCTTGCTTCCTCCTGTGCAGGTACTGGTGCTGCAACTCTAGTTATTTTACAGGGGTTTATGGATTATGACTATTTGCTCCTATTTAAGCCTCTGGTGACGTATGATGGTTTATGAGTAATTTGTGTTGTGCAACTATGGACCGTGCTAAGGGTCGTGTTGGCTTTGGTATTTCATTGGAAGGTACTAAATATCTTTGTGATTAATTTGGAAATATTCATCTGAAGGCTTAATTATGTTTCCAGTCAATTGCGGTGCACATTTTATAGCCGTTCTCATTTTGTTCAGAGATAAATACAACGGATAATTGTGCACACCGCAATTCTAGTAACATTCTTCCTGGATAGTACTGCTTGACAGTGAAGATATGCGGGTATTTCATGAAACCAATTCTTTTATAATGACATATCTTTTGATTACCCACATAGATACAATGGGAATACTTACATACTTAAGTAGTCATGATGGCTATACCATAAGGTTAATATTTGGCATGCAGAAAGGCAACTTTTTAGCCTAAAGCATTTTGGTGTAATATCAAAAAAGATGTTTTGGTAATAAAGTTAAACTAAACTTTAAGATTCTGGCAATAAGGTTAAACTAAAGTTTAATAAATATAAATAGTCTTTTACATGCCAGTTTGAGGTGCTTGATCTATGCTTAGGTTTATACACAGTAGGATGTGCATATATTGTAAAAATGCTACGAGACATTAAGTAATACTATGGTATTTTCTAAAAATCACGATATTCCGGAAAACTCAAAAAAAAGTACTTAGTATCTAAACAGGCCCTAAACGGATATCACAAAGCAACCATTTTGGTTTAATGGTATGATAATAAAGGTGGTGTCTAGGGAGCACTTAAGTTTTTTTTTTGCTTATGAACACTTAATTTTTTTTGCCATGTATGTAACATTTTTCGCTTATATTTGCAACATTTTTTGCTCATGTATGCAACATTTTAACATGTATGAAACATTTCTCAGCGTAAAAATGCTGCAGTCATCAGGAAAATATTGAGAGATGTTAAAATGTTGCATATATGGGTGAAAAATATTGCAAATATAGGCAAAAATGTTACAAATATCTCTACTACTTAAAAATATCAGTTGGTGGTCGTTGGTCCATTCTACCTTCTTTCTTCTCAGCCGTTCAATAAAAGATCAGCCATCCAGATTCGCATGTAGGTAGTTCTTCCGCTCTTCGTAGAAAAGGTCGGGGCGACCTGTGGGCGCGCTCCTCCTCGTCTCTTCCCCTGCATCCTCCGCCTCCTGTAACCACTCCACCTCCTGCAACCGCTGCCTCCTCTCCCCTGAACCCTTGTGCTGCGCCTCTTCCTCCTCCTCAATGTCGCTACCAATTCCTTCCCTGCGTGGCAACATCTGATTGCAGTCCCCAACTTCCCCCAGCAGCGCCGCATCTCCCCGTCGCTGCCTCTCCAATGCATTCGCCCGCCGCCTCCTCTCCCTATCTGCCTGTCGCCGCCTCTCCACCTCCACCTCCCGCAATCACCGTCTCCTTCTCTCCCCCGATCCCTCGTGCCGCTCCTCTTCCTCCTCAGTGTCGTCACCAATTTCTTCCCCATGTGGCAACATCTGGTCATAGTCCCCCAACTTCCCCCAGTAGCATCACATCTCCCTGTCACCGCCTCCCCAACGCATTCGCCCACCGCCTCCTCTCCCCATCTGCCCGCCGTCGCCTCCCTACCTCCACCTTCCACAACCGCCGCCTCCTTCTCTCCCCCGAACCCTTGTGCCACGCCTCCTCCCCCTCCTCCTCAGTGCCATCATCAATTCCATCTTCCATCGCCCCTCCAACCAGCGGCACGACACTCGGTGACAGCGGCTGGTGGATCGAAGAGAAGGGCACTCGACGATGGTGGCAGTAGCTTCCTCTTCCTACGCCCGCCCACGTGGCTCTCCCCCACAGCCACCGCCCAGCGGTCACTCACCCAGTGAGCCTCTCTACCTCCTCTTGCTCTTCGCTCGGAGCCCATCACGTTGTCTGGTGATTTTGGTCTCCCAAGCTGGTCGTAGAAGTCGGTGCCATGGTCAAAGGGGGCCTTGGTCGAAGTCAAAGCCGTGGTCAAATGGGGCCGTGGCTGAAGTCAAAGATTAGTGGTCAAAGTCGAAGCTATAGTCGAAGGGGCGGTTGTCGAAGTCAAAGGGCCGTGGTCGAAGTCCAAGGCATGGTCAAAGGGGACAGTGGTCGAAAGGGGCAGTGATCAAAGTCGAAGGGCCATGGACGAAATCAGTCCGCAGTTGAAGTCAGGCCATGGTCGAAGTCGAAGGGTCGTGGTCGAAGTCCAAACCATGGTCGAAGGGGGCAGTGGTCGAAGTCGAAGGGTCGTGGTCAAACTCCAAGCCATGGCCGAAGGGGACAACGATCGAAGGGGCAGTGGTTGAAGTCGAAGGGTCGTGGACGAAGTCGGTCTGCGGTCGAAGTTGAAGGGTCGTGGTCGACGTCAAGGCTGTGGTCAAAGGGGGCCATGGTCGACGTCGGGGCCGTGGTCGCAGGGGGTCGTGGTTGAGGGGCCGTGGCCGAAGTCGAAGATCTGTGGTCGAAGTCGAAGCTGTGGTCGAAGGGGGCGGTGGTCGAAAGGGGAAGTGGTTGACGTCGAAGGGTCGTGGTCGAAGGGGACAGTGGTTGAAGTCGGGGCCGTGGTCGAAGGGGGTCGTGGTTGAGGGGCCATGGCCGAAGTCGAAGATCCGTGGTTGAAGTCGAAGCCGTGGTTGAAGGGGGCGGTGGTCAAAAGGGGAAGTGGTCGACATCGAAGGGTCATGGTCATTGAAGGGTCGTGGTCGAAGTCGAAACCGTGGTTGACGTCAAAGGGCCGTGGTCATAGGGGACAGTGGTCGACGTCGAAGGACCGTGGTCGTCAAAGGGCCGTGGTCAAAGGAGACAGTGATCAAAGGGGGCAGTGGTCAAAGTCGAAGATCCGTGGTTAAAATCGAAGCCATGGTCGAAAGGGGCCGTAGTCGAAAGGAGAAGTGGTCGATGTCGAAGGGCAGTAGTCAAAGGGGATAGTGGTCAAAGGGGGTGGTGGTCGAAGGGGGAAGTGGTCGATATCGAAGGGTCGTGGTCGAAGGGATAGTGGTCAAAGGAAGCAGTGGTTGAAGTCGCAAATCCGTAGTCGAAGTCGAAGATCCGTGGTTGAAGTCGAAGCCGTGGTCGATGTCGAAGAGTATGGTTGAAGTGGGCTGTGGTCGAAATCGAAGATCCGTGGTCAAAGTTGAAGGTCCTTGGTCGAAGTTTAAGAAGATCCATGGTCAAAGTCGAAGATCCTTGGTCGAAGTTGAAGTCGTGGTTGAAGGGGGTCATGGTCGATGGGGGAAGTGATTGGCGTCGAAGGGCCGTGGTCATCGAAGGTCCATGGTCGAAGGTACAGTGATTGAGGGGGGCAATGGTCAAAGTCGAAGATCTGTGGTCATCGTCAAAGCCATGGTCGAAGAGGGAAGTGGTCAACGTCGAAGAGCTGTGGTCGAAGGGGATAGTGGTTGAAGGGGGCAGTGGTCGAAGTCGAAGAGGGTAGTGCTCGAAGTCGTGGTCATGGTCATGGTCGTAGTCATAGTGCCCGTGGACGTGGTCATAGTGGTCATGGTCGTATTTGTAGCGTCAACCCAGAGGGCACCTGCTGGTTCGTCTATAACCTCTGCCGCTATGAGTTCTGTTGGACCGAAATGGCGACAGGGGGGGTGAATGTCGATTCTTTTAAAAATGACCCCTCTGTCGCCATTTCGGTCCAACAATTGGTATCAGAGCCGGTTAGCTCTAATCAATAGATCTTAACCGGTCTCAAGAGCCATGGCGACGGACAAGTACTCGACCAAGCCGCCCATTTTCGATGGCATCGATTACCCTTACGGAAAAGCCGAATGGAGACATACATCCGGGCTCGAAGTGCGCTATCCGCGCAAGGTCAAGGTCCGGTTTGTTGTTCTGCCGATGAGAACATCAATGCCGGAATATGCATGATGTTGAGGCAAATGCTAAGACAAGGAACATCATTATCCGGGGCACGAGTCGTAGCGAGTTTGATCGCATCTCCCACCGCCGTCGCCTACGATATCCGGGTGACCCTCGGCGCATACCATGAGGGCACCACCGAGATCAAGACGGTTCGGCAGGACCGATTCAGCGAGAATACAACAAATTCGAGATGCTTGCGGTGAGTCGCTAGATGAGTGCTGCGGCGTTTCCACAAGATCTTGAGCAACCTCGGCGGTCGGTCTCACATACCCGACTCGGACAACGCTCGTCGGATGCTCGCGCACTCGATCTGCGTGTTTGGGAGATGAAAGTGACCACCATCAAGGACACGACGCACCTCTCGACCTTGACTCTTGATGCGGCGTACTCGCGCCTCAAGACTCACGAGATTGATGTTGTCTCGTAGGTCGAAGTCACGATCGATGGCTTTGGTCACCGATCCCACGTTGGCCTCGGTTCCTCTTCTTACGATTCTCTTTGCGGATTCTCCCTTGCGCTCTCGTGACATAAGCGATGATCGATTAGAGCGGTTCGCGGATGAGCGACTTGCCCTCCTTGCTCGAAGATTCTCCCATGCTTACAAAGGGAGGAGGGACGAGAAGAGAGGAGGACCCGTGATTTGCTTCGTGTGTGGTGGCCCCAACCACATCCGAGCAACCGCCCCAAGCTTGGGAAGGGCAAAGGTGACTACGGCGGTTCGGGCAAGAACGACTACACCGACAAGAACGCAACACGAAGCCCTCGGCACTGCTCAAGGCAAGAAGAAGTTCCGCAACCGGGAAGGCCAAGAAGCTCTTCCACGCGTCCTCACCGCCCTCGGCGAGCTCGACCTCGGCAAGGTGGAGGATGGAGCGATGACGACGGACGGGTGACCAAGAGCCCAAGGATGGCGGCGACTTCTCGGCATGTGCTTCATGGCCCTCAAGGGCGAACTTCACGACAATGAGTACTCCGACTCGGACGATGTATGCCCCACCTACGACCAGCTCAATCAAGCATTCCTTAAGCTAGGTGGTTTCCATGCTAGAGCTAGGGCTAGGTGTACCGAGTTAGAGAAGGAAGTAGATAGACTGTCACGGGAGCTTTCTTCACTTTCATCTGCTCCCTCCCGTGACGATTGTGATACATGCTATGCTTTGCTGGGTGATTTGGAGAAACTAAGGACCTCGCATGATAGTGTGTCCTCCGAGCTTGATACTGTTAAGGTGGAGAATGTTAGTCTGCTTGCTGAGTTAGAATTGAGTAGGATGGCTGTTACCCTACTTACTACTGATGAGACTACTTCTCCCACCTCATGTGAGGTTAAGGACATTGCTGCTAGAGGACCTTATGCCATGCTTCTTGATCTGCCCGAGTCCTGTGAAAATTGCAATAACTTGAGGATGAACTTAGCAGGCGGATCATAAAATTGCTGAACTACAAGCTTCTTTACTTGAGCCGATTGACTCATGCTTGAACTGTCCTAAGCTAACTGCTGAACTTGAAGCTGTCTCTAAACAGTTTCAAGATATGATTGATCATAATAGGAAGTTGGCTCAGTTTGCGACTAAGGACCCTGTTAGCTCACCATCCATTAGTTGTGACAAACTAAAACTTGAACTCGTTGCTTTGAATGATAAATGTGTGAAGCTAACTAAGGACTTACCAGAGAAGCCACAATCTTGTTGTGATGTGATTGCTGAGGAGGGGGAGAAGCCCCAGGGTAAGGTAGAGACGCCTAGCGACGCGAACCAACCTGCTAGCGGTAGGACTGTCCATTCTGAGTCGGCTGTGCGTGCACAAGCCATTCGTTCCTCTGCTGTTGGTTCTTCATCTGCTCCCTTACCTCTTGCTATTCCCTCTTCCCCCTGCTCTTCTTGTGCCTCTCTCTTTCGGGAGTGTCAGTATCTTATGAACACTCTCGAGAGATTTGTAGGTGGCAAGAAGAAGCTCAATCTTATTCTAGACCAATCTAAGATCTGCAGATTTAATCAGGGTCTAGGATATGATTTCTATGAGGATATGAGGAAGCATCTTCCTGCTATTCTCAGACCCATAGTAGGAGGTGCGATCGAGGTTGAGCCCAGGTCTGATGAGGTCAAATTCAAATCGGCGGGCTATGTCAGGGATTTGACAAGAAGGTGATTCCACCTGCTGCTTCGGCCTCTCAGAAGGCGAAGCCTCTTGGTGCTACTTCTACCTCTCAGAAGGTGAAGTACCACTGCACCTTCTGTCAAAAGGATGGGCACTCGATCGAGAGATGCTTCAGGCGCGCCAAGATCGCGCGTAGAGACCGTGTTGAGTCTCTTAGGCGTATTCAGGGTCAGCCCCAGACCCTGAGTGCATCTAAGACCAACACGATGTCTAGGGTTGTGTTTGCTGATGGTTCTGGGCATCATCGAGGACTCGGATTTTCTGGGTTTTCTGGCTTTCGTCCTCGATATGCTCCTGCTCGTGACGTCCGCCGTTCTGAGGGTACATCTCGTTTCCCCCCTCGAGACAGTTACCCACGGCGTGTTGACTGTTGCGGTGCTCACTCGCTTCTCAGAGATCGGGACCAAAGAATGACTCGAGTCTACTCGTGGACCTTATGTTTCTTTGAGTCACGGAGAGCGTAGGGTAGATAGAGGTCAGTCGTGCTTGACTACTTCATCTGCTCGACGTGTTGTTCAGTATTGGGTGCCAAAATCACTCTTGATTTACCCCAGTACTGAGACTTTACTCTCTTGTTGACTCAGGTTCGCCGGGTAGGGAAGGAGAAGGTTTGGCTTGTAGACTCGGTTGTTCGTCATATGACCGGAGACTCCCGTTGGTTCTCCTCCCTAGCCGCGCTCCAGTGATGAGCGATCACCTTGAGGCGCAAATGCAGGCGCGTCATCGCCAAAGGTGCGATGTGCATTAATGACTCTTTTCTTCTGAGAGATGTTGCTTTGGTTAGTAAGCTGCAGTACAATTTGCTTTTCGTTTCTCGCTTACCGATGACGGTTTGAGGTGAGCTTCAAGAAAAAGCTTGTAAAATTCTTGATTCTTGGGTAGTCTTGTTTATGGATTTCGCGTTTTGGGAGGATCTTTCGTGCTGATTTTTCCGAGTCTTACGGTGATCCTCTCCGGTGTTTAGTTGCTTCGAGTCCCGCGATTTGACTTTCGGCATAGGAGACTTGGTCATATAGGATTTGACCATTTGACCGGTGCGGCCACGATCTCATTCGTGGTCCGAAGCTCAAGATGGTCAAAGATCGGTTTGTGCTCCATGCCGACACGGCAAGATGGTTGCCGTTCACATCCTCCGTCACTGTGACCATGGCGATGCACCGGACAAGCGCTCCATATGGACACTGTTGGACCGGCTCGAGTGCGATCGGCAGGGAGGAAGTGGTACGTCCTTGTCGTGGTCGATGACTATTCGAGGTTCTCTTGGGTGTTTTTCTTAGCCTCGAAGGATGAGACATTTTCACATTTCGAGGTCTTTTCAGAGGCTTTACGCCGAGCTCCGGGTGCCTTACGAGCGATCCGCAGATGACAATGGCACGGAGTTCAAGAATTCCTACTTTGAGAGGTTTTGTGATGAGGCGGGTGTAGAGCACCGTTCTCTTCTCGCATACGTCCACAGCAGAATGGCGTCGTGGAGAGGAAGAACCGTACCTTAGTCGAGATGGCGGGGCGATGCTCGATGAGTACTCTACACCGCGAAGTTACTGGTGAGGCTATAGCTACCGCTTGCCATGTTTCAAATCGAGTCTTTCTTCGGGCACACTTGCACCGCACTTCTTATGAGTTGAGATATGGGCGAAAGCCCAGCGTCTCTCACTTTCGCGTGTTTGGTTGCAAGTGCTTTATCTTGAAGTCCGGGAACCTAGATAAGTTCGAGTCACGCTCTTGTGATGGGATCTTTCTAGGTTACTCGCCTTCTTCGCGGGCTTATCGGGTTTGGAACTGCGAGTCTAGCAAAATGGTAGAGACACGTGAGGTGACCTTTGACGAGGCGGTCAGGGGACTAGGCCCGATGTCTCGTGTTCTTTAGAGCGATCGAGCCCATCTTTGTGGATGATGAGGATGATGGAGATGAGGTTGTCTACCGATCCGGTCCCTCATCCATCCCTTGAGGTGCCGTCTTCCACCACACCTCGAGGCGATCAGCCCATGCCTTCTGCCTCTTCTGGAGCTAGTGGATCTATTCCTATCTCGTCAGCTCATGAGGTAGAGGCCACTTCTTCATCTCATCCTGGATCTCCTAGACACATTCAAAAAGCCCATCCTTCAGAGCAGATTATTGAAGACCTGTTTGAGCGAGTCACTCGTTCAAAATCCGGCTTGTCTCAATTTTGTCTCCATTCTGCCTTTGTTGCTTCTTTCAAGCCCAAAGATGTTTCTCATGCTCTTTCAGACGAGTCTTGGGTCAATGCCATGCATGAGGAACTAGAAAACTTCGAGAGAAACAAGGTCTGGTCGCTTGTCGAGCCCCCGCGAGGTCACAATGTCATTGGGACTAAGTGGGTGTTCAAGAACAAGCAGAGCGAGGATGGAGTGGTTGTTGAAACAAGGCTAGACCGGTAGCTCGGGGTTCTCCCGGGTTGAGGGTGCGGATTTCGAGAGACCTTTGCCCTGTAGCTAGACTTGAGGCCATTAGAATCACGCTTGCCTTTGCGGCTTCTAAAGGTTTCAAGTCGTACCGGATGGACGTCAAGAGTGCCTTCCTTAATGGGTTCATTGAGGAAGAAGTCTATGTCGAACTGACCTCTGGTTTGAAAACCTCAAATACCCTAACCATGTCTTCAAGCTTTCCAAAGCTTTGTATGGACTTAAGCAGGCCCCTAGAGCTTGGTATGAGAGGCTTAAGTCCTACCTGTTGAGTCATGGTTTCGAGATGGATAAAGTAGATAAGACCTTGTTCATCCGCCGACATGGCACTGATCTATTGCTCGTCCAGATTTATGTGGATGACATCATCTTTAGCGGCTCCTCGCATGCTCGTTTCCCGTTTTCCGATGTCATGAGCTCGAAGTTTGAGATGAGCATGATGGGCGAGTTAAGCTTCTTCCTTGGCTTCCAAATCAAGCAAACTCGGGAGGTACCTTCTTGCATCAAGGCAAGTACACTCGAGACCTCTGAGCGCTTGATATGAGTGATGGTAGCGGTGTCCACTCCGATGGCTACCTCTACTTCACTCGACCCGGATGAGGATGGCGAGCCAGTCAATCAGAAGGAGTATAGGAGTATGATCGGCTCCCTCTTATACCTCACTGCCTCGAGACCGGACATACACTTATCCGTGTGTCTTTGTGCTCGGTTTGAGCTTCTCCTCGTGTATCTCACCGTCGAGCGGTGAAGCGCATTCTTGGTACCTTGAGCTACCATTGACTATGGTATCGGTACTCTTCCTCTTCTTGTCTTTCCTTGAGAGCCTTCTCGGATGCAGACTTTCTTGGTGTAGGATAGATAGGAAGAGCACATCGCACTTGCCAATTTATTGGCACTTCTCTCATTTCTGGTCTTCTAGGAAGCGATCGGTGTTACTGATCCGCAGAGGCGAGCACGCTGCGGCCGATTCTTTGTAGTCAGTGCTTGGATGGTCTCGACCTGCGGGACTTTGGGTTAGTTATCGGCAGTGTTCCACTCTTTTGTGATAACACTGCGATTAACATTGCTAAGAACCCGATCGGCACTCTCGGACCAAGCATATTGATATTCGCTATCACTTCCTTAGAGACCATGTAGAGAAGGGTGACATTGTGCTCCAGTTTGTGGAGAGTGACCACCAGTTGGCTGATATCTTTACCAAGCCATTGGATAGTTCGAGGTTTTCAGCTCTACGGGGAGAGCTTGGGGTGGTTTGTCCTTATGGGCTGCTGTGAGGGGGAGTTTGTGCTTTACTGCTTTATCATATTGATTATGCTTTTACTCCTTACTGTTGCATTGCATTCGGGGTACACTTGGGTTTAGTCCTTCTAGCATAGGTTAGAGTGTTTCTCTTATCTGGATGTTCAGACTCTTACTCTTATCTTGTGCTTCCAGGATTAGCTGTTTCTCTTCTCACTAGATTGAGCTCACTCACTTCTTGTAGGTTCTAGCGAGGTTGGGCCAACCTCGGGTAGACAGGGTACGTGTTTGCTCTCTAGTGTGTGTTTTACGGTCAGCTGATAGTCCTAGAGTTACATGGGGTAGATGAGAGTCAGCCTGAACCATAGTTGCTTCTATATCTTATCTATGCTTTAAGGACTGCCTGGTTGCTGTTTTCCTTGCCAGCTTCTCGATTTTATCGCTTTGGTTCAGGGGGAGTTCATTTGGGAACTTCTGGAGCTTAATATTGCATAACTCAACTTGAATTAAAAGTTGCATCTCATGTTGAGGAGGAGCTGGATTTTCTGCATCTTCAGCATTTCGCATTGTAACATAACTACATTGAGCCTTGATTATTATCCTGTTATGACATGTTTACAATGCTTTACACCTTGCCATGATTTATGCTTCATTTGCTAGATTTATCATGACTTCATATGTGTAGACTAGCTTTTGCCATGATAAGTTAATTAAAATTGCTTAACTTGGATTAAAACTTGTCATGCTCGCATTTGAGTCTAGTCTTGCTTTAGCGATCCTCTTATGATCCATGCCATGTCAAATAGGCTAAGTTGCGCGTTGAATCTCTATTGAGCCTTAGATTGAGCTATTTTAGTCTCTTGATGTTGCATTTGTGAGTACAATATGTTAAAATGCAAAAAGATCTCTTTTGTGCGAAAAAACTGATCTCACCAATTCTTTCTCATGAGACGGCTTGCCATTGCACTTGGCATGAACTCAGGGGGAGTTTTGGATGACCTAGACTATCTTTTTAAGCTTATCGCTTGGAGTAGTCGCATAAGGCTTGAGGTCTAGCACATGATAAAACAAAATCTGGTTGGCAACAACCATGAATTTCAAAAGAAAATTTGTCATTTGTGCTCAATTTTGCTTAAGCTACAACAAGAACCAAGTACTTCAATTAATGTTTCAATCTTGAGCGTATAGCACTCTAATTGGACTCAATTTGAGCTTCTTGGTTACGCTTAGCTTATTGACATGGCCTGCATCATCCTTGGATATCTCTAGTTAGACTTTGCTTATTGATAACTTGACATACTCATAAAATGCATTACATTTCAGATCGTCATCGCTGTGCTCTAGCTAGCTTATATATATGTTGTCATGATATAGATAGCGCTTCTTTGCATTATGGCTTGGTGTAGTACTTGTTGGTCATTATGGATAATTCTCATGGCTCTAAATGCTTAAATAAACAAACTTCAGCCATATTCATCCATTGACATGTCATATTCTCTCTTTTGCATCCTTGATGTGTTTATTGCCAAAAGGGGGAGAATAGTGGTAGAAAAAGCTAGTTGGGATCATTCTAGAGCTTTGGAGATCAATTTGCTCTTTCAGTTGTTGCTCTAGTGTTCCTTCTGTCGACATGGTCATTTGTTTCATTCCCTTCTTTGGATCATGTTGGATTCCTCAAACTCAAACTCTTCTTTGAGCTTTTTCGGGGTTTGTCAATATACTCATCAAGGGGGAGATTGATGAACCATGTGGAGGTGACCACATGTGTATGATGAGTAATTGACATTGGTTATGTTAGTCGAGTTTGGTTTGAGTGGTTTGGACCATGTCGTTGCATGGTGCGACGGACTCAGGCGGACTTGGTCAAACTTGGTCGTATGGGATTAGGACGCTGATTCTTTGATTCGACAGGTTTGGACTTCATCTGTGGTAAGTATGAGGTTATTTACGCTTTCATGTATCGGCGGTGCTATTTGATGTGTTTCTTGTCCGTGGTGGCTACGACGCCGAGGCGGAGTCGTGGCGAGACACGGTGGACCGGACTAGCGCAGTGGCGGCGAGGTCGAACGGTCGGGATGTGTCGAAGCAGCGTGGACTCGAGGTGGTTGCGGCGTGCGAGGCAAGGAGCGCGAAGCTTCGGAAGGTGCACGAGGGGCGAATCGGGAAATTCGCAAGGCTGCACAAGCGGGAGCGGGCTCCGTTGGATTTAGCGGGCGTAACGGGACGGAGACCCGTTAGCCGGAGGCTATATATGGGATGGAGGGGCTGCATGCCCTCTTGAACACTTTGAAGAGGGAATTAGGGTTTGGTAGTCAAAAGAGGCTTTGGGAGGTTGTTTCTCCTTTGCTCTTTAGTGGGTGAGAGTTGGTGTATACAGCAGTGGGTGTTTCCTGTGTGTTCCCTCTGTCTCCTTCGATGTATCCAGTATGAGTGTTCTGTGAGTTCTTGAGAGAGGAGATGGAGATTTCTTGATCATTCCAAGCATGTATGGGGTTGTAGGGAGTGTATGAGCTGATACTTCTTGTAATCATGTATCTCTCTTCCTCATTATCAATCCAAGATGGTTTTATTTGAGTTTGTTTGATTCCTGTGCTCTCTGTTGTTTATTTCCTCGATGTTCCTCTCTGCAGATTTCTTGATTCTCGTTGCTCTGAGTTCTTGATTGCTAGAGAGTGCCAAAATGGGTTGCTATGACATGGGTGATGCTCAAAAGTCATTTGACTAGTTAACTCCAAGAGCAAACCAAGTTTGATTTCAGGATTTCTTGTTTGGCCTCTTTCTGTTCGTGTTTTTCATTTCTAGGGTTTTAGAGCATCTTTTGATTCCCTTTATGTGAAGGCCTGAAATTTGAGATGGAGAGACCATGGGCTATTAATTAGCTATCCTCAAAGTTTCATGGCCTGAGGATCAAGGATTTGTGAGAAGTTTGGATTTTTGACCTCTCTTCTGAAGTTTGCTTCCATTTCTAGGGTTTTGGCTCATTTCTCGATTTCCTTTGCAAGATGGCTTGAAATTGGGTCTGGAGAGCCCCTTAGCTATTGCTAACATAGTTGCAAAGTTTCATGGCCATTGGATCAATGATGGAGGAGCAATTTGAGTTTTGGTGAAGCATCCTGTAATTTTTAGAATTTGTGTTCAAATCTGAAATTTTGTGGTTCTAAGTTGATTTTCCTTGATCTCCTAGTCTCCTTGGGTTATTTTAGTATCTATCTTGGAGTTGTGGACTAAGAGTATCAAGAAGAAGTCTCAAATTTCCTCTTTGCTTGAAGTTTGAAGTCCTTGCAGTTTGTTGTCTGAAAATTTAAGGTTTCTGGAATTTTTCCCGAGGGGCGGCCTAACTTACACATGCCGGGCGGTCTGACCTCTCTTATAAGGGCGGTCTGACCGGTGTTATCAGAGAGGTCAGACCTCTCTTTGAACTTCGTTCATCCCGGTCCCTCTGAAACTTGTTGTTTGAGCGGATTTTCTTCGTTGCTTCTTTCTTGTGGGTGTTTAGGAGTTCCAAAAGGCATAAGAATCCCTCTTCATAATTTTCATAATTATCGGAGAGGAGATTTGAGTCCGTGCTTTGGAGGGGTCGTTTTTAAAAGAATCGACATTCACCCCCCCCTCTGTCGCCATTTCGGTCCAACAAGTTCCTTCTCCAGTTGGACATCCCCGTCGCCTACCCCCAGGTCACCCCCGAGATCAAGCTCGCCACACTCGACGGCAAGACCCACAAGGTCTCGTACTCTCCATGGATTGCAACATGCTTTTGGCCACAAGATGTGATCGACGACTTTCAATTTACGACTACGAGCGCTGGTTGATGTGTTCTGACTTACGACCATGAGGTGTGGTCGATGTCTTCCAACTTACGACCACGAGCGCTAGTTGAAGTCAAAGATTCGTGGTTCAAGTCGAAGCCGTGGTCATTGTCGAAAGGTCATGGTCGAAGGGGACAGTGGTTGAAGGCGTCAGTGGTCGAAGTCGACACCATGGTCGAAGTCGGGGCCATGGTCGAAGAGCGCCATGATCGAAGGGTCGTGGTCGAAGTCAGGGCAGAGCAGGCTAGCGCCGGTAGTCAAGTGACAGGGCACAAGTGCATCAGAGGCCTGCTAACGTACGATCACCAGCGATGGTCGATTGCTCCCAACCTACGATCATGGGCGATGGTCGATGGCTTTCGATTTACGACCATGAGCACTAGTCGATGTGTTCTGACTTATGACCACGAGGTGTGGTCGATGTCTTCTAACTTACGACCACGAGCGCTGGTCGATGTGTTCCAACTTACGACCATGAGGTGTCCTCGATGGCTTCCGACTTACGACCTTGAACGATGGTCGTTGGCTTCCGACGTACAACTACGAGCCATTGTCGAAGGCTCCCCGATTTAGGACCACGATCGATCGTTGACCACTGCTAGCTTACAACCACCAGCGATGGTCGACCACTTCTGACCTATGATCACGCACGATGGTCGACAGCTTCTGACTTATGATGACGAGGTGTGCTCGAGGACTCCCGACCTACGACCACGAGCTATGGTCGATGTCTTCTGACTTATGACCATGAGGTATGATCGACGGCTTCTGACTTATTTGACGGATTTAAAAACTTTTAGAACATGTTTGTATGCATATTCTAAAAATTTTTACCACCTGTGAGTTTTAAAACATATAGTATGATAAATTTTAAAAATCCGTAGCAACATACGGGCATTCAATTGGTGGGTGAAAAAATTGAGTGCTCACAAGAAAAAAACACTCAAGTGCTCCCTAGGAAATTCCTTTAATGTATGCTGAGATGGCTACAAATCCACATCAGGTATGTAACATTTTTGGTCGATGTCCTCGTATGATTTTCCCCCTTCCCCTCAATAACTACCCAGAGCATCAAACTTGGCACACAAGTGGTTGGTTGAAGGATCGAGGGTGCCGTTGCAATTGCAGATCAAACTTGCGCACATGACACATCCCGGGGGCAGCGGGACTATCATTGTCAACAAGGTTTCAAATCATGATTTTCGCGGTTTTGGTTTTGAATTTGAATTTTATTTCTGCCAAAATTTTGAATTATGCTCAAATACCAACTTTATTCAAATTTTTTTAAATTTCCCAAAATGGGGTGTTACACTGCTCAAGGGGCAGAAGGGCTACATGATCAGTTCTGAAGTTTCCTTAAGCTGCTGGGTAGAGCCTTGTATTCTCACACTTCTGTGCAAATCTGGGGCAGAAACTCATCTCTTAGCCTCCATTCGCTTATCTTAGTCCTCATCCATTCAAATGCATTCTTTGCCCATTTAAGCATCCATTCAAGTGCATTCTTCGTCCATTTAAGCCCAACAATCTGGAGGGGAAAAATAAAGCACAAGTATGATATCTGTCATTGCTACTTTTTATTCAAATTCAACTATTAAGAACATAATGCGCTATACCATTGGCTGGCGCTGGAAAGCAACCCAAACAAGCACCACTGAGAGGAGGAGTAAAACTCCAACGGACCAAATAACGCATTTGGAGCTTTGCTCAAAACCAAGCACTATTATACAAATTAGCAGCAACAAGAATAGCAACTCCCAAAAGACTATCATTGAGCAAACAACAAATCCAGGGTGGTCTAGCGACTGTATCTCCTTGAAGTATGAAGCGGAACCTGCCAGAATAAAGCAGCTGATAGTTGATATCATGCCACCTGCAGAAAGGAGTGGCATCCAAGCATCAGAAATCCTCAGAAGTGGAGTCAGACCATGGGAGTATACTAGCCCAGAAATGATCAGACCACTAAGGATAGGCATCTTGTCCGCAATGGTGGAGAGGAAAGCCACTATAGCCTGAGTTCAAACAATGCAGAAAGATGAACAAGTGTTAACATGTTTAGGATTTAATTATCCTTAGGGGTTCTATAGGTCGAAGATCAAACCAATAAGAGCGGAAATGATTTCCAAAAAACATTTGCAGGAACACCACTTGCTAAGCTGTGTGGTTATGGAGCGAGGGTTTTGTTATGGTTTCGTTATAGTTTAATGGTAGCCAAGTCACGGGGGCAAAAAGAATTGAAGAAATATACCTTCTTCTCATTTTCAGAAGTGTTCACAACAAGAGTACTTAGATTATCGGTCTCCCCCTGTAGAGCATCAGAAAGACGCAATCATTGGAAAGGGCAAAAAGGACAAGGAGAGGGAGAAAACCGGATAAGTTCTTTACCGCAGCTGCAGTCCTAGTGACCATGTTAGAATAATCGTTCCTGGAATATTCAGTCACAGCAATGCTATTCCGCATGGACCTGCTTGCTTCGTATTGGGCATGATTGTTGTAATTGGAGTGGAAATGCGCCATCAAATTCCCCATGGCATTCCTAGTTCCAGATTACACATTAGAATGCAATTAGCACATTGAAGTAAGAAAGAATAAGAAGCTGAAAACAATGTTTGAATAACGCTTATTGTCATTGTAATCTTGTACCTAAGGGTACAAACAGAGCGGATAATTTCCGTCCATTTGACCAACCGAAGGCTTATGAAGCAAATACAAAAGAAGTAAATGGGTATCTGGTACTATCCGTGTCTGACTTTGACTCCGATGAAAAATACAGAATAAGATAATAGATGAGTAATATTGGTATGTATATATCCGTTTGTCAAGTGATATAAATAAGGCGGTTGTGACTTCACTTAGGAATAAGATAACAAATAAATGGATTGCTGTATCTAAATAGGCGGGTAATACTTGGTGCTCTTTTTTCAATATCTCGGTAATTAGTCTCTTTGTATTCGCTCTGATTGCACCGCTACCCTAATGTTCAATGTCCTACGTAGGGGTGCAAAAAAGCTGATAATTTACATCCGATTGACCGTCGGAAGACTTGTGGAATGAATACGGAATGGAGAAATGGATATGTGACGCTATCTGGATCTGACTCCAACTCAAAAAAAAGATATAGAACAAACGATATCCGTCTATGTCTACTCCGGTTGTACCCCTACTTTACCTCCTGCAGTTCTACTTTTATCTTCATTTGGACATCACGTAACTTCCTGATTATGACTTGAAAAGACATCTTTTGCAATATAGTTAACAGTATCCTTTCCACAATTCTTTGCACCCAAATAAGGCACCCAAAAAAAGGAAAAGTAATCAATGCTAAATCATTGTGGACTGGTCGAGTGAAGTCATGTTAAATAGTTTTGACTTGAAAAGACTTCTTTTGTAGTCAAATTTGCATCATCCTTTCCACAATTCTCTGCACCCAAATAAGGACACACCCAAAAAAAGAAAAGTAATTAATGCTAAATCAATCATTGTGGACTGGTGGAGTGGAGTAATGTTAAGTATAAGATGAGGCTAGTGTTGCAGTCTCACTGACTGCTCCCAGGACCGTACGACCACACCCTGGTCGTTACGACTACCTCCTGCAACCGTACGACCACGTTCAAGAGACTACGACCACCTCCTAAGTCATTGCGACCGCTCTGCTGGTTCTCCGACCACGCCGACAGTCGTTAGGACTACGTTTTGATCTCTGCGATCACGCCTCGCTGCTCTGATCACATAGTCGTAACTTCAGCAGAAGTTATGACCACATTCACCGCCATTGCACTGCTCTTCCTTCGACCACGGTCGATCACCGTAGTCGTAACCCGATTACGACCATGCTGTGATACTGTCGAGCACGTCGAAGGCTCTATCGACTGCTGTGGTAACGCTTTACGACCACGCCTTACTACTGCTTCACGACTGTGATCGTAACTCCTTTACAACCACACCTCAGCCCCTACGGACACCTCCGCTCATCGCCGTGATCGTAACTCCGATTACGACCACCTCTGCAAATCTCTTCTCGCCGTGGTCGTAAGTCGTTTATGACCATGTCTGAGAACACACGATGAACTTGATGGATTTCCCAGGGCCAAACCGCTCATTTTTTCTTTATTTCTTTCTCTCTCGATCACACCAATCGCTACGATCACCCTAATCACTCTCTTTATTGCCTTGCCTCTCGATTAGACCAATCACATTGGCTGCAACTCAAACATGACTTTGACCATCAACTCGTACACGACTATGACTTCCAAACTAAAACAAGATTACTAACTCTAACAGCTAGGACTAGGTTTATTCTTAGTTGATTTTCTGTGACAAGATATGGAGATTGGTTTACGTGCTATTTCGCTGCTTTACTTTGAACAATACTATTTAGCGAGTGGCCCGTTATGTAAAACTTGATAATAAGATCTGTTTATAATTGCCTATGTAAGATAAAGTACTCTTGTGATTACTCATGTGTATAGACGAGATATATACTGATGTTGTTGTGTGAGCTAACTCCCTACGAACTAGCTAAAAATACACATGAGATTCGGATCATTAAATCCTGGTCCCTACAGTATTCCTTGCACACAGTATTCCTTTCAGATGAGTTGGATTGGGCGACTTCCATGGATTCGCGCACTTTCACCCTTCAATTCACGAACACAAGCGTCTGCTCTACCACAACATTCAACACACCCCACCCTCCCATCCACGAACACAGAACGATCAACGCATCCACGAATCCATCCCTCGACACAAAACGAGCAATCCATCTGAATTCTGAAGCAACCACCGCCTCAATCGGAAGCACACCACGAGTCGAACTTGTAAGCCTAGCTGGGTTTTGGCGAGCGCGCGGTTGGCTCGGTCGACTTCCTTTCAGGGTTCATAATTTCGGTGAAATTTCACCGAAATTTCGTTACCCTCCGAGAAGAAAACAACTCGGTCAAAACAATTCGTTTCAGTTTGAATTTTGCATCCATAGGGGGCTTGGAAAATGAGTGAGAGAGCTATCAAGGCTCCTATCACAGTGGATTAGTCTGTTGCCATGCTCTCAGTTGGCCAGGGATCGAATCCCAAATCCAGCAAACGATTTTTCCCAATTTTGTCTCCTATAATCCTATAAGAGCAAGTACAATGGTGCTGACTAGGTTGCCTCTAGTGAAATCCACATCAGCACAATCCTAAGTGGAAGAGAGAGAAAAGAAGAGAGAGAAGCAAGTGCTCTCATGCAAGAGGTGACCTCTAGCACATTATACGAGAGAGAGAGATAAACTACCCTCATGTAAGAGGTGACCCGATATATTTATGTAAGTATTAAATGTTTGAGTGCTTTAGTAGAGTAACTCTACTCTACTCATTGTATTAGCTACTCCACATGAGCCACATGTAGTCTTTTTGCTTATGTGGCTAGTCCTAGAGGTGGCAGCCACCTCTTCTATTGTACTTGCCCTAACACGTTGGTTCCACAAGCAAAAAATTGAGTAAAAAAATCATTTGCTCGTGGCAAGGACAAGGTCTTACGCTAGAGCAGAGCAACTCTTGCAGTGAACATAGGGGGCGAGCAGAGCAACTCTTGCGGGGGCGGCGGGGGAGCAGAGCAACTCTTGCAGTGCACGTGCAATCAAGCAGGCGTGCAAGCAGAGCAACTCTTGCAGCTGGGGGGTGGGGAAGCTGCACGCTCGGGGGTATATATACACGGATGAGAAGGTAGTGGCCCCACTCGAGCAAAATGCACAGGTAGCTTCGGTGAGAAAGCGAGGAAAAAAATGCACACTAGCTTTGGTGCCGTTAGCTTTAGTTAGCCTCTGCTGATGTATGATGATCTATGAGTAATTTGTGCTATGCAACTTGGATTGCGCTAAGGGTCGTGTTGGCTTTGGTATTTCATTGGAAGGCACTAAATATTTTTTGTGATTAATTTGGAAAAATTCATCCGAAAGCTTAATTATGTTTCCAGCGCTCCATAAAATCAGGTCAGACAAACAAAGCAACTCTGATTATTGAGAGAGAAACAAATATCTCTCATAGCAACTCTGGGACAACAGCAGTGGATGTATGTGTCGGACCCTTCTTGAGAGCGAAGAAACAAACATCTCTGATAGCAACTCTGAGACAACGACAGCAACCGCCATCCGCAGCAACCAAAGAGGAGAGGTGGCCCCGGCGGCAGTGGTGGCATCGACAGGGAAGCTAGGGGCCGCAGCAAGGAGAGTGCTGGCCGTTGGCAACCACATAGCCTAGCCGGATGCGGTCATGTGGCGCCAATGGACTGTGTCCTCCTTCGTGTTCCCCTTCGAGCTCCTCAGGTAAGATTTTGATTGGCTTGCTATGTGCTCGATGATTTTGATTTGTTTCCTATGACGTGGATTCATGATATTTGAGTTACCTTAATCTTACCTTACATTTTCATTTGTTAAGACATCTCATAAATCACTGTTGTGATGATTATTCAGATTAATGGAAAACTGTTAGCTCATTCCGTTGTCAAGTTTTTGGTTGATTGCATTCATATCTCAATAAGTAAGCAACCATCATTTTTTCGTTTGTTTAGATGATATATCAATGAAATGTGCAAATAGATGAATGGTTCCTGATTATTCATTGCATGTGAGCGAAGATTAGAAAAAAAAATACTATTGAACTCAAATTCAAGTGCCTTGGAGCTATCAAATGGAATAGGGATTACTATTGAGCTCCTTCCTCTTTATTAGGTGATTACTTTGTTGTTTGGAAAAGGATTATACTGAACAAGAATCAGTAGAGTCACTATTGTCTATTGTATTCCTAGATACCTGTAATGATGGTTCTGCTACAGATTATTCGACTATTCCGTTCCTTATATGCATTGTTGTATGCTGCTGGTTCGGGATTAGGTATTTTCTATTTTTCTTGTAACTATTTAAGATGCGTGTATTTGGTCTGTGTACCATCTTGTTAGGTTTAATGCAGTGTATTGATTTGAGATAAAAAGTTTACATAGGTTCAAATTAAATTCTTTTGATTATATATGAATTTTCCTTTTAAATTAGTGTTATTTTTTTATTTTCTACTTGATGGTTAGTTAACTGATATTTGAAACACAACACATATAAGTGTGAAACAATAAAATCAAATATCATGGTCCATTTTTTTCTTGTAACGTGGATTCCAATTTTTTAAAAAGATAGTTTGATGATTGGGATAATAATATTTGAAATACCGTATAATTATGAGAAACACAAATCTTCAAACATAATGTCCTTGTTATTCTTTATTTTTCCTTATGACATGGATTCTTGCGATATTAGTTCGTTTTTTTTGGTCATGCATGGTGCATTTTTATGTGGTTTCTTTTGGAGATGATGCCTTCGACCGTCCACAGGGTAGTTGATTGGTGCTAAATTTTTGTTAGGGAATGGTGCTGAAATTTTGAAGCATGTTGTTTATGT
Source organism: Dendrocalamus sinicus (assembly GCA_036346575.1). Lineage (NCBI taxonomy): Eukaryota > Viridiplantae > Streptophyta > Magnoliopsida > Poales > Poaceae > Dendrocalamus > Dendrocalamus sinicus. Next base: position 132,073 of record JAYEVI010000217.1, read on the forward strand.
ACTTCTATTTTTCATTTCACATTGAAACTCGGCACACATGAAAGGAAATGGAAACTGGGAAGGATGAGGAAGCTAGTATAATTTACCGGAGGGTTTGGCGGACACTTTTGAGCAGTCAAAGTCAAAGCCTGTTATTGAGTTGCGCGTTGCGGTTCTGCCTTCCACTCCTTTCTTTTACAGTGGCAAAGCCGTCTACTTTGTCTCTATCGCTCATACCGCGAGAACTAGTTCGATGGTAGGGGTGAAAACAGTCGGGTTAATTCCGACCGATCGCACCGAATCCGATTGGTACGAATCCGACTAGTACGAATCGAGAGGAAAAAATATGGGTTAGGATATGGTAATGCAATATCCGTCCGAATCGAATATCCGTCCGAATCGATCGTCTTCAAGTATGATTTCAGGTTAGTGCTACTATTTGACGTTTCATTTTCTTTTGTAATGGTAAAATAAAATCTTCCACATCAGCTATTAAATAGTAACATTAAGTCGGTCGTCCTATTCCATTTCTTGCCTTGTATGCATTCCTTACAAACAAGTAGGGTGCAAGCGAATTGGGATAATCCCGACCGATCCGACACCGAATCTGATTGGTACCGAATCCGGAGAAAAAATATGGGTTAGGATATGGTAACAGCAATATCCGTCCGAATCCGATCCGTTTTCACCCCTATTCAGTAGCACCGACTCGGCTGGCGGGACTAGTTCAGCAGTGCCGACCGCTAGAGAAGCGATCGGGCCAGATTCAGATGAATAATATTTATACTAAATTCTAATCCATGTTTTTTCTTCAAATTTAGAGTCAGACACGATAAGATCAGATACAAATACAAATTCAGAGTTTTGGATATAATATCATTGGAATGGATACATGACGGTTTTAGATCGAAAACAGATAATATAAATGGATAGTATGTACATACATAAAGGAATATACACTGAACTATACCATCATTACTTCAAACCTTCAATTAGCAATAAATTCATCTAGATTACTTAAGTACAATAGCCGACATAACACAAGTTCAGCATTAAGCGATAAATTCATATATAAGTTTAAAAACCGATAAATTCATAAACAGGTTCCATATAAGTGGAGAGGATTGGTGGCGACTGGTTAGAGTGCCTAGGCTCTAGAGTTAGGTTAGGATTTAGGTAAAATCTAAGGGAGTTAGTGTCAATGATGGTTGATGAGCTAGACCAGTTCAGGTACTAATTTGCTTGTCAGATATCTGATCGGATAGTATTTGATTTATCATTTACCAACATTATTCAGTCAGATTTTTGCTCTCCTATTTTCACTACCATATCTGGCAACAATTATTCGATACAGACCAGATTTAGTATCAAATACTAAATCACATTTTTATATTGGGTGTGTATAGCCATCACCCGGATGTTTTCTTTCTAACTATCATCCAGTTTTGAGACCGTTGGATTAGAGATCCAACGGCCCTTTTTTTTTTGAGGGGGAGATTATTTTTTGAGGAGAGGGAGATTTTTTTTGGAGGGGGTGGGAGAGAATTTATGGCCGTTGGATCTCTAATCTAATGGTCACAAATCTGGATGATAGTTAGAAAGAAAACATCCGGATGATATTTATCAATACCCTTTTATATTTAATACCGACTGGATTTAATACAAGATTGGACACCATACTATTTGCACCCATACCGACCGCGGCGTGCACTGCAGATGTTATACTACGTCGAATTATGCCATATGTGAATTTCAATGGCCCATCTAGGAAGCCCATGGACATAACATAGATAGCGACTGTAACGCCCCCGATTTTTGGGACCAGGGACGTCGTGCGCCCGCATGACCAGGAGTTACATTGCGGCTTAACAGTTGTATCATGCCTGCTTATAAGTCATTTAAAAAGAGTTAAATGGATTAAAGTAAGACCTAATGGCCCGCTTTAATGACAATACGGGCGTTCAAGCCCAAAACTTAACTTACATACAGAAGAGCCGAAGAAAACTCCACAGGAACACTTGAGTGTAGTCGTAACCCTAACACGAAATCTTGAATTGCTTCCTTTTTCTTACGGTATCTGTTGGGGAAATTTTGCAAGCCTGAGTACTCCGACCCCGTACTCAGCAAATCACATGTGGAAAATGCTATATAACTATATGCCAGATTCTCAAGGGAAGGGAGTATAGTGTTTTATTAAGAGGTGGATGCAATTTTATTTGCAAGCGAATAAACTTTTAACACAATTGCTCCTTAAGATCGGGTTTTTCATTATCGGATAAAATCTCATCATTACTCAAATTAACAACTCGAAACACTACTTATGCCTCGTTGTTGGAATCACCCAATTAACACAGCTTCATTAACCGGAAGCACGGTGTATTCGAATACCATTTATTTCACTCTGCAGAGCTGCCCTGCTTTACCCACAAGATTTCTTTAACCCACGTCTGGCATTAAGAAAACATGGCTTTTCACTGCTCAATTCTTTATATAGCCTCTACCTAGTAGACTTCCTCAATAAGCCCAGGCCACTCGACTTACACCAATAAGCTCGGGATACCTCGACTTATCTCACCTACTATTGTGCGGTTCACATAACACATGATCGAGGTTCGGATCGATCGATCGGATTGTTCAAATAAAATAACCCACTTCCATACGGCCCTACTCGGCCCCTTCCGTATGGACTCAAGACGGTGCCTCGGTGCGTGCGCAGAGGTTCAATCGAACTTGAGCACTACTAGGCCGGGGTTGACGTATCAACACTTGTGGTTGGGCGATCAACGTGTCTCTTACTTAGCACAAGGTTCTTGCCCTTATCTTTTTCACGAGGTCCGCAGCCTCGGGCTCGTGGTAAAGCGGTGGGCGAAGTCCTCCACGGACCTCCACACCCTTTTACCCTAACTTGCACACCAAAGATCAGGCCTAGGTACGGTGTCCCATACCACCCTACCCTCTTCGGGTTTTTCAATTCTATCGGCCAACGGCCAGAGTCACTTAGTAGTGTAACATGTTGAATGAAATGATATTGTATACATTTACATCATATATTAATTCTTACTAAGGTTGTCAAGGTGAATATGGCCATCAAGGTAAACAGGGCTCTTTATCGGTGGTAGGATTATCTAGATAGCATGCCATTCTAAACCTTTGTTTTAAGCAATTATCAGTTCGCAACTATCAATAATGAAAATACATTAAATAAATAATGTAATTTAATGGGATTCAATATGATCAAAAACATGTGACTTGCCTCTTGGTCCTTAGTCGCTGATTATCTTCACGTGATCTTCGGGTTGAGCATCGCTTTCTTTAACTGCTCTTGTAGTCCTTCTGTTAACCAACTCGCGTGGTCCGAGTACTAGCGTAGAAAAACGAACATACATTAGTTCCTGCTTTGCAGAATGCAAGCTGGGAACAAAATACAAACATACAATCCAAAAGGACATAAAGAAAATAGGCGGGGTGGCCAGGGTTTAGGTGGTGAAGAGTTTGGCTTAACGAGATCGAATTTAGGCTATGGGTTTAGGATAATCGACAGTGTAAAAAGGCATTGTATGGATTTCAACGAATGATAGAGTGTATGGATGGTGTCGGATTCTTGAGTTAGAATATTTCTCAAGGTTGTTTAGGACCTTAGTGGTAGAGCGAGGGTGGACAGGGTGTAGACAGGTTTGAGCTAATACAAGGGCTTAGGTGTTACTAGGGTTTCGGTGAACGAAAGAAGTTCGGACCGAATAAGGTTTTGAGCTTGGGTCGGATAAATCTTGGGAGCAGGGGATAGACTCTTAGAAGTAATTAGTCTATCTTTGAACTAGACGATGTGGGCTTCGTCGAGATTTAATTTGGTAAAATGGAATAATTTGACTTTGCGGGGGATTGAGATTTAATAAGCTTAATTATATGGGCCAAGGGAAGCTTAAATTTATAAGCTTTAATTTTGGAGAATTGGAGTTTATTTTTGAAGTCAAAATATTGAGCTGGTCAAAATGGGGTGATTTGGTGTTTTTGGAATTTTTGGATTTTTCTAGGATTTTTGGAGAAATGGATGCCAAATTTGAATTTGGGATATTAAATTGGTCAAAATGATGTATTTTGGTATTTTTGGGGCTTGTGGATTTTTCTGGGATTTTTGGGGATTTTTTTGGATTTTTCGGGATTTTCTAATGATTTTTCTACTGTTCATCGGCCTCGGTTACTATTCACTGGGCTCGAGTCAGACTCGTCGAGCGGGTTTGGCTCAGCCAGCTCGGAGCGATCCGGTCGGATGCGGCCGCGCGCAGCATGTCGCGCACGCGGCTCCACGGCGATCCGGCTCTGCTGCTGCGTTCGCTCGCTGGCGGTGGGCGTGGCCTTGGCCGCCCATCCCAAAGCGGCGCGTGGGCGGGCGGCACCGGCGATGGCGTCGGGCGCTTGGTTGTCTCGGCACTTCCGGCCGTTCGATCGCCCGCAGATGGACGGCTCGGCCATCGTCTTCTACCTCCGGCCGAGTGAAGCGACCGCGAAGCAGAGGAAAAAGACGGCGACGGCTGGGGAGTCACGGTGATCCGCGACGGGAACGGAGGGCGTGATGGGGTTCCTAGTGAGTTGGGGATTCCATTTTGGGCGGTGGCCGGCTCGGTGGGGGCGGCAATCGCCGACGGCGAGCCCGGGAGTGCGGCACGGTTCTTGGTGGCTTAGGAGCTCTAGGGATGTCCACTCACAAAATTGGCGGCTGATTGAGCATCTACGGAGCTAGGGTAAGCTTTTGGAGGCGGTGGTTTATGCCGGGGAGGATCGTGCGAGGCTGGCCACGGTGAGGTGTAGGAGCTCGGATGCGGCGCTCGGAGCTCGGGAAGGAGGAGCTTCGAGGAGCTAGGGCGGCGGTCGGAATATGATCCTGGGAACTTAGGGAGGCTGCAAGCGAAACGAATTGAGAACCAATCGGCCGGGGAGAGGACATTGACCTAGGGCTTGGATTTGGGGGTTTTTGCAATTACCGGCTATGGGGACGACGAGGGCTGCTGTGGGGCACCTAATTAGCTTCACGGCGATCTTTGGCTTGGGACGGGGGAGCTTGGCCGCTTAGTTAGAGGGTAGAGGCGAGCTAGCACCGAGCGGCCGAAAGGAAGCGCGAGGTGGCGTGGCAGGCGTCGGCTGTGAGAGAAGGCACTCGAGTAGCTGGCGAGGTGGAATGGCAGTGAGGGGAGGTGGCAGCACGCTGGCAAGAAGAGGAAGACGCGAGAAGGGGTTCGGTGGCGAGAAAAGAACCAGGCGACGGAGGATATTTTCAGACGGGTGAACAGTGAGGCGGCGGCAAGGTGGAGAAAAGGGTTTTCTTGCTTTAAGATTCGTACTAAAAAGGAAGGATTGGATGGGGATTAGGCTCAAAAATTCAATTATACAATTGAATTTGAAAATTCAATTAAATTTCAAATTTTCGAAAAAATTTGGGTCGTTTCAGCGACACTCCAGCAAGGCAAGATTGGTCGATGCCCTCATAAGAAAGAAGCCACCCTTGATTGATGCCAATTGAAACAGTTATATCTACACAGTAAATTAAATTATGCCTACGTGGAAGGGCAGTATCGATTTCTTCCTGTGGTGATTTGGAAGGCCAAGAATCTCCCTCCTTTTCCTTGCTTGTCTTTGCGGCCCTTATTCGTCTATTACTCTACGAGCTTTGTTGGTACATAGTTGGCACATTGATAGTGTTCAAGACATATAAGCTCATATGAATTAAATATTCTTCACTCTAATTGAAATGAAGTACACTGGTAGCCTGGTAATGTATCCATGAAAGTGGACTCCAGAGCTGGTTGGAAGCTTACACCAATAGGAGCTCGGGCCAGCCTGCCAGCTGCCAGGCGTAATCTAAAGTTTCAGCCATCTTTAGGCGATTTTGCAAACAGATTAGGCAGAAGAAATGGCCAGGTTTTCAATGCCTGATATGGCATGTGCTGCTTCGAGTTGGTCTGATTTGGAAGTCAATGCAGAAGCAGCACAATTTGCTGTGACTGTGTACAGATATCAACGTTATTCGCAAAAGTCATCTACAATGGAGCTCGGCAAGCGGATGTCGCCTGCTGTTCCCTTTGGACAATCCACGGTAATTAGCCCCTCTATATACAGTGTGTTCATCTGGGGGACCCTAGAGGTGGTGCTGATATTGGTTTTTTCTAATGGCTTTTGATTTTGGTTTATATACAATAATAGCTTGCAGAGAGATTTACGTGTGATTTTGACTATATAAATAAAATCACTATAATATATACTAAAATTAAGTAGTAGACTGTGTTTTAAAAAACATTTCGTTTGAAAATTATTTACCGTAAGAAAAAAAACCATTTTTCCATAGAAGAGCACTTATAGGAGCTAAAGTGAACAGCCCAAATCGACGGTCTGGATCGATACAGAGTTACAGGCCCAACCAAAAGCAAGAACATGTGGTTATGGGCTCTGATTACGAGAATGTGCGAATGGGCCACGCAATTCGGGTGGCGACCGAACTGGCCCAATTGGATGGCAGAGATGCCGTAATACAGCTGTTTTCTTTCTTTTCTTTTTTTTCCTTTTAGTTTTAGTCCTATACTGAACATTCTTAGCATATACTGCAACAGCCAGTGGGGGACCTACCCTTCGCTGGTGTGCTGCTCAGCTGCTGCGCCGGCGTCTCCTGGCTCCTGCGTCGTGGCCCGTGGGACTCTTTCGATGCATGATATCATGCAGCAAGTGCACTCCGATACATATATACATAGCTTGTTTCTGCGAGCATATATGGTACGTACATACGCATCAGTAGACCGATCGATAATGCAAGCCTGCCAGGGCCTAGTTTTGATGATCGTGCGATGATTAGCTGAGCTTAACCTAAGCGCATTGTTTAGTGCTGCTCATGGGTCACGCGGCGTGATGTGGCTGCGCGCCGAGACTGGTAGTACAACTGTGCAACTGTGCATGCAACTGGAGCGCGCGCGCGATTCTCTGCAGAAAGTGGGGAAAAGTTCCTTCCCTTGAAGGCAGTGTTGTTATTCCTTCAATGTGAATTATACAAAAGGGGTTATTTGTTATACAACATGTGTTGTGTGCAAAGAGATTATAGGACTTCCAGTTCCAGAGAAGAATTGGATGAGAGATTTTCTAGTGAGACACTGAGATGTGTCTAGCTCAAAATAGCAAAGAGTGAAGCAAACAATTTTCTTAGATCGGTCATCAATCTGAAGCCTACTTACATATAGAATCTATTGATAATGACCTAAGAGAAGAAGAACTAAGAGAAGAAGATCAGGTCAACCAGACCTATCCAGGTCGGCCGAGTTTGACCTAGCCACACTCCGAAATTCTGGCCGGGCTGGTCTTAGATCGTTTTATTTAAGATTTGGCTACCTCAAGTAATCTGATATGATCTGAACAATTAGCAACCCAGTTTATAAATAATGCTATAGCTTGCACTGATTTATCGAAGCCAATCTTGTGAACTGGCATATCGTTTTATTTAAGATTTGGATACCTCAACTGATCTCCTTTTATTGCATCTTTTATGTTCTATTATCAAATTGTGATATTATTGATTCATCTATCTTTTACAATTAACTAGTTGTTTCTTTTACGGGTCATCTATAACTTCATTAGTGAGGTATTGTTTAATATCCTACCGTTATCTACACATGTTTGGATTCAAATGGTAGTTATTACTTCCATTTTGTATCATATACTCTTATTAATGTGATTGCAATGTAGTTTGATCATGGATTGTTTTGTTTTTGGCTAATACTATTTGCTTCACGCTTATAAGTTCGCCCTAGCTATATTTTATTCCTGGGTCCGCCACTGGCAACAGCCAAGAGTCGGGCTAAGATCAAGTGCAGTTTATATTTTTATCAATTTAATATCTGATATATATGCTACGCACTAGCGCTTCACCTTGATATTACATTTATTTTTTTTTCTGGGGAGAGAGTTCAAAGCAATAGCCTTGCTATTGGCGCTCTCAAGACATCGTTTAGTTCTATACACGCTAGCTCGCTGCTTTGAAATTAATTTTTTTTGTGTGGGGAGAGAGTCCATCATCCATGCTATTGGGGCTCTCACATTTCCTAGTTCTTGCACTATTGCTTGGTAATTTAATTTCTATATTTTTGATAAAAACTATGTCTGCAATAATTCACCTTTCATTTTTCTTATTTTACCTACCTTTTCTTGTCTATTATTTCATTGTCCAAATTAATGTCTATTTTTTGAAATGCAATAATTTAACAAGAGTCTATAGGTAACATGGCTATTTCCTCTCACAAAAACTCTCTGTTCCAAATGAAATGGGACCTAACTTCGAATTTTTTAAATAATCAATTTTTAATTCTAAATTACAATATTATACCTGTTTTTTATTTTTTAAGAAATGGCCATCTGTCGTTGCACGGTTGGACGACATGGCAGGTCCCAACCATTGGACGACTTGCCCATGTCGCCCAACTGTGGAGCGACTTTGGCACGTGTCGCCCAACTGTTGGGTGATTATCTCACACTCCTGCTCATGAGCCTCCTGCTCTCTACACCTGCATGCCTCCAGGTGAGCTTGCGTCTCCCGTCAAATACACTCACTTCGATCTTCGCAGCACCGCCGCTCATCCATCCTCTCGCGTGTCGTCTAGGCGTCCCACTCCTCGCAGTCCAGAGTCCACTGGTCGTGCAGGTGAATCTCCCAGTCGATCCATTTGCGGTAGGTGCATAGCGGATCTGGAGACTACGGGAAGAGGGAGAGCTTGTTAGTGCATACCATACAAGAGAACTGGTAAGGGAATGTGTTGTAACCCGTTCTTACCGGCTACCGGTAGCGAGCTGTGTCCCAACGCAAGTTGGGATAGTCCCAGGCATAGTTACCCCAACCCCAATAAGGCATGCCTATGCTTAACCACTCCTTGGACTTGAAAAACTTGCATGTGTCCCTACACTAGCAGAAGGGGCATCTCCCCTACGGGCGGGTCTTATGGCGAATGCTCGGTGGGACCGTTGAGGTATGGGTTGGGGTTGGAGGTACATGGTCTTCGCTTCGGGGGTTGGAGCTACAGGGGGCTTTGCTTCGTCAAGGTAGCCTTCTAGCACGCTCCGCTTGTTCGTCCCGTGCTGCAGCAGCTTTGCGAGTTGGGTGATCTCCTCCCAGTACTTCTCCAAACTAGCGATGTAGTGTTGCAGTCGTGGTGCAGGAAAACACACTACGAAAGGGGTGGTACTTATAGCCTAACCCGATGCGGCATACGATTGACAAGTCCAATTTGGTTTGCGCAGCAACACGCCAGACAATTTGTGGACCAGTGTAGCATCACGTCGTTGCTTAAAGCTACCCCGTTTGGTCTTATCACTGCGCAAGGCTATCATATTTGGTCTTATCACTGCGCAAGGCTGTCACGTTTAGTCTTGTCACTACGCAAGCTATCTCATTTGGTCCTGTCACTGCATAAGGCTATTTTGTTTGATCTTGTCACTGCATAAGGCTGACAAATAAAGTTACAGGTTGCAAATGAAGTTACAAGCTGATAACATTTATACTCTTAATACCAGTACACATAGAAGAAGAAGTGATGCTGCAATTCATGGATTGGCTGGTAAATAAAGTTAAAGTTTGCAAATGAAGTTACAACATAATAACATTTGTAATCGTAATATGTTAGACCATGTGGTTGGTCGTGATGAAAAGTGATGATGAATAATTGACATTTGAATTGATTTGGAATTTGCGTTTGTAAAAGTATAGGGTGATCGCAGTAGAAGATTTTGTGTTCAAGTGGTTTTTGCCGTTTATGAGTGGTTTTGGTTGTCTCCGAGTAGTTTTAGCCTCCCTCAATTGTTCCGACTGGCTCTGAGTGGTTTTAATCGAGTTCGTATAAACAACAATGATCACTTGTGTTCGGATGGCACTCGAGTGGCATCAGAGATTTGGACAGGTGGCTTTTCGACCACAGTCGGTTTCAACTACGTCCAGTATCAACCACGGCAAACTTCGCCCACGAGTCATTTATGACCTGCACGGCTTTACGACCACGGCTATACGACTACGACGGCTTTCGACCACGTTCGACTACGACCACGTTTAGCTTCGACTACGTACGACGTCGATCACGGCAACAAGACTTCGATCACGGTAACAAGACTTTGATCACAGCAACACGACTTCGACCACGGAAGATCGACCACTGAAGGTAATTCATAGCTACAGTACTTTTACATGGTTGTAGGTTCAGTGCTTTTGATAGTCATGGACTTTACTGGTCGATAGTCGGTGACTTTGTAGTTGATGATCATAGATTTTGCCGATTGCTCTTATAATTGTATATCTTTTGCAGTCTTTTCGATAGTCATATACTTTGTAGTCTGCTGTCGTTCTCTTCGTTAGTCGAACGCTTTACGGTCGGTTGCGGTAGGCTTCTTGATTGGTACTTGTAGACTTCATTGTCGATATGAGTGCTTGACTCTTTATGATCTTTGAGTACTTTGAGTATTCGTGTTAGGCCAGTAGGGTGATTGGTTGGTACTCGATGAAAAGGTGTTGGTACTCGATTGTCAGAGACTACTATGGTCAATATTCGGTAGTTGGTGCTCGGTGGAGTCTGTGGTCGGAAGCAATGGGTTACCCAAGTACTTGTGGTTTATGAGTACTCATTGAGCTAGTGCTTGTGCTGAGTGGTTGGAAGAATGAGTTCTGGAAAGCGATAGCTCTTGGTGATTATAATCGATAGTCTGAGATTGCATTCTGGTGTGTGATGAGGTGATTAGTCATGGACGACCATGGATGGTTATGGTCTTGTTCTGGATGGACAAGGGTGTGATGGATGGTTATACTGATGACGGTCAAGCTGGGAAGAGCTTGTGCCGGGAAAAACGTTTCTTTGGTCTTTGCATGTGAAGGAGAGCATGAAGACGATGACGGTCAATGACGAGGATGACTAGGACTAGGATAGGAAGATCTGAGGTCCAGACGATTGAGGATGTCATGTGAGGTGATTGGGCTAACGCTGGAGCACGTGGAGATTGAGGATGGTGAAACGAGACGGAGCTACAGGAGGAGATATCCTAGAGGCTTCGTCGCGTGTTGAATCATGAGTCTTACAGATAGAGTCCATGGGCTAGAAGAGGAAGAGTTTGAATAAAACCCATGTTAGGAAAGGGTTTTGGGTCCCTTGATTTGAGAAAGAGATTAGGCGATGTGTTCATGTTTGAATCGGACACGATTGGAACGTTAATATATAAAAGTAGGGAGAGGCTTAGGCTAACGGGTGGCTCGAGTCTTTAGGGGTTTCATCAAGAAAGTTTTTAGGGGTGCCGTGAGGGCACTTTGTAGCCAAAAAACTTGTCACAAAAATAATAGATCAGATCTATTCCAAAAGAAGTTGATTGGCATAGTATGTGCATACATAAATGAATATACACTGAACCATACCATCATCACTTCAAGCCTTTAATTAGCAATAAATTCATCCAGATTATTTAAATACAATAGCCGACACAACACAAGTTCAACATAAAATGATAAATTCATATATAAGTTTTAAAATCGATAAATTTATACACAGGTTCAATATAAGTGGGGAGAATTGGTGGCAACTAGTTAGAGTACCTGGGCTCTAGAGTTAGGTTAGGATTTAGCTAAAATCTAAGCCAGTTAGTATCAATGATGGTTGATGGGCTATACCAGTTCGGGTACTAATTTGCTTGTTAGATATCGATCGGATAGTATCCGGTTTACCATTTACCAATACTATTCAATTGGATTTTAGTTTTTCCGTTTTCGCTACCGTATCTGGCAACAACTATCTGATATAGACCAGATTTGGTACCGAATACTAAATTACCTTTTCGTATTCGATACTAAATGGATTTAATACCAAATCGTTTAGGATTAATCTATACTATTTGCACCCCTACCGGCCGCGGCATGCACTGCAGATGTTATACTACGTCAAATTATGCCATATGTGAATTTCAATAGCCCATCTAGGAAGCCCATGGACATAACATAGATAGCGACACTCTAGCAAGGCAATTAACTCCTCTATATACAGTGTGTTCATCTGGGGTACCCTAGAGGGGGCGTTGATATTTTTTAATTGCTTTTGATTTTGGTTTATAAACAGTAATAGCTTGTAGAGAGATTCACGAGTGACTTTGGCACGTGTCCAACAGTTGGGCGACTTGCCCATGTTGCCCAACCGTGGAGCAACTTTGGCACGTATCGCCCAACGGTTAGGCGATAATTCTCTAGTCGTCCAACTGTTGGGCGATTCTCTCACGCTCTTGCTCCTGCATGCCTCCAAGTGAGCTTGCGTCTCCCGTCAGATACGCTCGCTTCGATCTTCGCTGCGCCGCCGCTCCTCCATCCTCTCACGTGTCGTCTGGGCGTCCCACTCCTCACAGTCCAGAGTCCACTGGTTGTGCAGGTGGATCACCCAGTCGATCCATTTGCGGTAGGCGCATAGTGGATCCGGAGACTACGGGAAGGAGAGCTTGTTAGTGTATACCATACAAGAGAACTGGTAAGGGAATGTATTGTAACCCATTCTTACCGGCTGCTGGTAGCGAGCTGTGTCCCAACGCCAGTCGGAATAGTCCTAAGCATAGTTACCATAACCCCAATAACACATGCCTATGCTCAACCACTCCTTGGACTTGAAAAACTTGCATATGTCCCTACACTAGCAGAGGGGGCGTCTCCCCTACGAGGGGTCTTACGGCGAATGCTCGGTGGGAACGTTGAGGTATGGGTTGGGGTTGGAGGTACATGGTCTTCACTTTGGGGGTTGGAGCTACAGGGGGCTTCGCTTTGTCAAGGTGGCCTTCCAGCATGCTCTGCTTGTTCGTCCCGTGCTGCAGCAACTTTTGCGATTTGATTGATCTCCTCCCATTGCTTCTCCATGCTAGCGATGTAGTGTTATAGTCGTGGTGCAGGAAAACACACTACGGAAGGGGTAGTACTTATAGCCTAACCCGATGTGGCGTACGATTGACAAGTCCAATTGGGTTTGGGCAAATTCACGTCCACGAGGCAGTGGCACGCCAGACAATTCGTGGACCAGTGTAGCATCATGTCGTTGTTTAAAGCTGCTCCGTTTGGTCTTATCACCGCGCAAGGCTATCCTGTTTGGTCTTATCACTGCACAAGGCTATCTCGTTTAGTCTTGTCACTGCGCAAAGCTATCTCATCTGGTCCTGTCACTACGCAACACTATTTTGTTTGGTCTTGTCACTGCGTAAGACTGACAAATAAAGCTAAAACTTGCAAATGAAGTTACAAGCTGATAACATTTATACTCTTAGTACCAGTACACATAGAAGAAGAAATGATGCTGCAATTCACGGATTGGCTGGTAAATAAAGTTAAAGTTTGCAAATGATGTTATAACATGATAACATTTATAATCGTAATATGTTAGACCATGTGGTTGGTTGTGATGAAAAGTGATGATGAATAATTGACATTTGAATTGATTTGGAATTTGCGTTTGTGAAAGTATTGGGTGATCACAGTCGAAGATTTTGTGTTCAAGTGGTTTTTGCCGTTTACGAGTGGTCTTTGTTGTCTCCAAGTAGTTTTTGCCTCCCTCTATTGTTCCTACTAGCTCTGAGTGGTTTTAATCGAGTTCATGTAAACAACAACGATCACTTGTCGGATGGCACTCGAGTGGCATCGGAGATTTGCACAGCTGTCTCTTCGACCACAGTCGGTTTCAACTATGTCCAGTATCGACCACGGCAAACTTCGTCCACAAGTCATTTATGACCTGCACGGCTTTACGACCATGGCTATACGACTACAACGGCTTTCGACCACATTCGACTATGACCACGTTTAGCTTCGACTACGTATGATGTCGATCACGGCAATAAGACTTCGATCACGGTAATAAGACTTTAACCACAGCAACACGATTTCGACCACGGCAGATCGACCACTGAAGGTAATCATAGCTACAGTACTTTTACATGGTTGCAGCTTCAGTGCTTTTGATAGTCATGGACTTTACTGGTTGATAGTCGGTCACTTTGCAGTTGATGATCGTAGATTTTGCCAACTGCTCTTATAATTGTATATCTTTTGCAGTCTTGTCAATAGTCGTAGACCTTGTAGTTTGCTGTCGTTGTCTTCGTCAGTCGAACGCTTTACGATTGGTTGTTGTAGGCTTCTTGATTGGTACTCGTAGACTTCATTGTCGATATGAGTGCTTGACTCTTTATGATCTTTGAGTACTTTGAGTATTCGTGTTAGGCCAGCAGGGTGATTGGCTAGTGCTCGATGAAAAGGTGTTGGTACTTGGTTGTCGGAGACTACTATGATCAGTATTTGGTAGTTGGTGCTTGATGGAGTCTGCGGTCGGAAGCAATGGGTTACCCGAGTACTTGTGGTTTATGAGTACTCATTGAGCTAGTGCTTATGCTGGGTAGTTGGAAGAATGAGTTCCGGAAAGCAATAGCTTTTGGTGATTATAATTGATAGTTTGAGATTGCATTCTGGTGTGTGATGAGGTGATTAGTCATGGACGACCAGGTTGATGGTCGTGGATGGTTATGGTCTTGTTCTGGACGGACAAGGGTGTGATGGATGGTTATACTGATGACGGTCAAGCTGGGAAGAGCTTGTGCCGAAAAAACGTTTCTTTGGTCTTTGCATGTGCAGGAGAGCGTGGAGATGATGACGGTCAGTGACGAGGATGACCGGGACTAGGGAGATCTGAGGTCCACAAGGGGATGTCATGTGAGGTGATCGGGCTAATGCTAAAGCACGTGGAGATCGAGAATGGTGAAACGAGACAGAGCTACAGGAGGGGATATCCTAGAGGCTTTGTCGCGTATTGAATCTTGAGTCTTACAGATAGAGTCCATGGGCTGGAAGAGGAAGAGTTTGAATAAACCCATGTTAGGAAAGGGTTTCGGGTCCCTTGTTTTAAGAAAGAGATTAGGTGATGTGTTCATGTTTGAATCGAACACGATTGGAACGTTAGTCTATAAAAGCAGGGAGAGGCTTAGGCTAACAGGTGGCTCGAGTCTTTAGGGCTTTCGTCAAGGAAGTTTTTAGGGGTGCCATGAGGGCGCTTTGTAGCCAAAAAACTTGTCACAGAAATAATAGATCAGATATATTTCAAAAGAAGTTGATCGGCAGCATGTCTTTCTGAGCATCACTTTTGTGTCTTCAGTGACTTGCTAACAGATGTCGTTCGAGTGGTCATTTTTGTTGTTGACGACTGCGAGCAAAGCAGTGCGATGAAATCGTTCGTCTGGTGTCGTCGACGACATAGAGATTGAGTGAAGCAGAAGAAGCGGAGGTTATCATTCACCCCCCTCTGATAATACCATACGATCCTACATAATACCAGTACACACAACAACAACAACAAGGCGCATGGCACTTCACGCAGTGTTCCTACTCATTGGTAGGCACCTTGCAACGTCTTGCAGTGTGGCCTTCCTGGCCACAGCTCTTGTAACGTCTACTCACCGATCCAGCTTCCCCTTCATCTATATCATTCTTAATATGACGACTTTACTGATGGCCCTTCCCACTCTTCAATAGGTCAAGATCCAGAATCTAAGCTCTCTATGCAATATCCGACGTGGTAAAGTTGCCCACAACCCTGAAGCCTCTTAACTCACTGCACCACGCCTGCAACACCCTCTCCTTCATGAAGTACTTCGACATGAAATTCGATGGGTCCATATTGATAGTCCCACATGCGGCGAGGACATGAGACCATGATTTGTGAAGGAGCTTTAGCTTGTTACATGTTTAGCTAGGTTCATTCACATGATCTCTAAGGCACACCTCATGAGTAATAAGAGAGCGAGCAGTCCCATATCTGCCTCTATCCCAAAGGAACATCTACCGTATTCCATGCCTGCGGCATGGGACTTTCATCCTTATTAGAAGAGTCGTCGCCATCCTTTTCTAAAGCTTCCTTCTCGGCCCAGGCCATCCGGTCATCGATCTCCATCTGACGCATAATGTTGTCAACATAATCTCCTGCATCTGTTGTCCAATGGGCTCAACTTGTGTAGTGCAATCTTCATGATCTACTTCAGCGACATCTGCATCCGCCTGTCGGGTGGGCTGAGCGTGTGATGTGCAATATTCCAGTTCTGCCTCCGCAACATCGCCCACCGTATCCTCTTGATGAATCACAAGTTGTGAGCCCGAGCTACTCCCACCAACCAGACCTCTTGTGTCTCGCTTCAGACATGGTTGCAAGGGTAGCACACACTCAAAACCACATCACTAACAGCCTTCACAAATCCTGTCATGCAACTGTGTGCATCAGTCTTCTCAACTCCCACCGAATATCCGTGGCAGGCCGACTCCAAAGCTTATGTAGGACGACACTGCACACCTCAAGGTCTAAGGAGAAGCTGCGTGTAAGCCAATCCAGGACATCTCTGATTCGAGCATTCTCCACATCCAGGAGTACCATATGGACTTGCAGAAAACCACTCAGGTCAACACCGTATGAACCTTCACAGATGGTACCAACACCGTAATGCACTTTCAATGTTGGGGGTTCCGACACGACTGATTTCTCACTACAAATATTACCATTTGTCAACATGCATTCACAAAACACATTGCCTACATTCGGATGAGAACAAAAACGGATGTGGCTATTACTTTCATGCAAAGACTTTTCTTCTTATTAACGAGCTTCTTTCATCTTCCTATTACCTTCGTGCGAAGACCTTTTATTCTTATCAACGAGCTTCTTTCGTCTTCCTCTCTAACCTCACAAGCTCCTCTCCTCTTCCTCTCTCCTTCTCCCGAGCTCCTCTCCTCTCCTTCACTCCCTCTCCCGAGCTCCTCTACTTCTCCCTATCTCCTTCTCTCCCTCTCCCTCTCCCGAGCTTCTCTCCATCTCCTCCTCTCGCAACTTCTTCTCCCTCTTTTTCTCTTATCTTAAGCTCCTCTCATTCTTCTTGCAAGAGAATGATGAGAGAGCATGTGAAGGTGTCGAGTCAAAGAGAAAAGAATAGGCTGACAGCAAGTAGTCACCCCAACAGTTGGGTGATTAGAGGCAGTAATCGCCCAACCGTTGGACGACATGAGCAAGTTGCCCAACCGTTGGGCGACTTGGCCTGGTGTCGCCCAACCGTTGGGCAACTTGCCCATGTCGCCCAACCGTGCGACGACAGATGATCATTTCTGCAAAAAAAAAAGCGGTTATAATACTATAATTCAGAATTAAAAATTGATTATTTAAAAAATTCCCTAACTTCCAGCTTGCCATACTTTATTTGAAACATACGATACGTCAAAAATTATAGGGACTGTATTGTTTTAAAATTTTAATGTGAAATGCATACATTCCAAACATGCCATGAATAATCAATGAAAGAATAGATATGTAGATACAATGGGGCCTACCTTAAAAAATTATTGGACCTACTTGTCAACCTCTCTTTTTCTCTTCTTCTTCTTCTGTTGCTGCTTTACCTTAAAAATTATTGGACCTACTTGTCAACCTTTCTTTTTGCATGCACTTTTTGGCCAAATTCGATATGTTTATAATCGATTTATTTGCAAGATATCTAGAATTACTTAGGATTAGTGGCAAAATGGCATCAATGATTGTGATAAAAATATTACTATAAAACCGATGTCAGTTTGCTAAACTTCATTGTGCCATAGATATTCGCATCCAACCAAATTGGTTTAATGGTATCTTTTTCCTACTCTCTCATGTTAGGAGCCCATCTTTCCTACTCTCTCATGTCAGGAGCATATCCATCAATTGGTGAGTGATTCCTATCTTAGGCTCTCAGCTGTGCTGTCCCACTCATTAAAACTAACTCGACTCACTGCTGAATAGACAAAAAAGTCCTATCACTTTACCGATTATCCTAGGCTCTAATGAATCGTAGGGTACAACTAGTAGTAATTAACGTAATATCCAACCCATGGATACATTTCGTAGGGTGCAACTAGTAATATGTTTTTTGAACTTTTGAAATTTCCCAAAACCAATGGTAATTTTATAACTTAGGCCGATAATTTGTTTAACAAATATAGATGGTAATTTACGGTGCAAATAATGGTGATTTTTTAACTTTCTTTTAAATAAAAAACTAATGACAATTTTGAACTTAGAATGGTAATTTATTAAAACTATGAATGATAAATAGGATCCGACCGATGGTAACATTTAAACTTTTCAATTTTTGGTTAAAAGTGATGGTGGTAAATTTAGAAATTAGGGTGGAAATTTGTTAAAAGTGTGATTGATAACTTAGGGTGTAGTTGATGGTAAATTTTGAATTTTTTGACACAAACAGAAAATTGATGTTAAATTCTAAAATTAGGGTGTAACTTATTTGAAGTGTAAATGATAACTTAAGGTGCAACTAAATGGTAAAATTTGAACTTTTCTACACAAACATAAAATGATGGTAAATTCTTATATTAGGGGTGGTATAACTTGCTTAAAGTGTAGATGATAATTTAGGGTGTAACTGATATTAACTTTAATGCAATTGATGTAGGTTTTAAAATATTTTAAACTTATAGAAATATTGGTAATTTTGAACTTAGGATGATAATTTTTTAAAACTATAATAATAACTTAGTGTTCAAATGATGGTACTTTCAAAAAAATTTCAAATTTGTAAACTAATGGTAATTTTAAACTTATGTTAGTGATTTGTTAAGCTATTGGTAGTAACTTAGGGTCTAACGTATGATAATTTACGTGATTTTCATTTGGTAATTTATTAAAAATCTAGATGGTAACTTTTATTATTTTAGCTGTATTTTTGAATTTTTTGAGTTACATAACATAATTTAGTGATAAATATTATAAATAGAAAATTAAATATTTTTAAGATTATTTTAGAAAATATAAAAAATGAGTGCTCTAAAACTAAAAAGCAACTAACACATTTTTTTTTGAACTGGCAACTAACACATTCACGGAAACGCGACCAGTCGGCCACCACACACACACACCCCCAACCAAATCCTCAGTCGGCAGCACCTCGTCCCCAGAGAGTCAAGAGTCCTCTTGGCGTCGCCGCCCGAGAAAATTGCTATTATAGGACGCGAAACAATGGGCTTCGCTATTATAGGACTCAAACGTCGACTTCGCTAAAACGACCTCAAACATTGACACTTTGTTATAGATGACATTTGGTCTTTTAATCTCTTTCTCAACTAAAATACATGTATTTTGCCATGATGTGACCGAATTGCCCTTCTCCCGAGATTTCACCAAACCTTAATATATAAAAGGATCTCCTCTTTTTGCCTTCCGATGCGCCGTCTTCTCTCCGGTATATCTTCCTCTCAAACTTCTTCTCTCTCCTAGGCACCCCAATCTCTCTCTCCTCCGTTGTGGCGCATGAGAGTGCATGGGGACTGCATGGCGCCGCGTTGTTGTGCGGTGGTGGTGGCGCGCGGCCGGCGGTGAGGTTCATGCGCGGCGCTGCGTTGCACACTGCGCACGCGCTGCGCTCTCGGCTTCCATGGCGTGGTAGCGGCGGCGGCCCGGCGGGGTTGGCGTCGGTGGCGGCACGAGCGGCCGCCGGTGCAGCGGCGCCACGCCTCTCGCCTACGCACGTGCTGCGCAATACGGCAGAAGGGCAATACGGTCACATCATGGCAAAATACATGTATTTTAGTTGAGAAAAGAGATTAAAAGACCAAATGTCATCTATAACAAAGTGCCAATATTTGAAGTCGTTTTAGCGAAGTCGACGTTTGGAGTTCTATAATAGCGAAGCCCATTGTTTCGCGTCCTATAATAGCAATTTTCTCTCGCCGCCCACCATCTCTGTAATCTGCACGGCCTGCTCGCCTCGCCGGCGCCTCCGCACCGCCCGTGCCATGGGGGAGGGGTAATCCAATAAAGCTCTTTCCGCCGTCTAACTGGTTTAGGTCGGTTGTGGGGATTCTCTCTCCACAGGAGAGCGGGAACAGACGAGAGGGGATCGGAACCAGGGCAAGACGGCCGAGGAGGAGGCGATGGAAGCGGAAGGGGCAGCCGTCGTGGGAAAGGAGCGTGAGATTAGAGGCTTCGATTGGTCCGGTTTCTTCAGCGTAAGCATGCCCTAGCTTGCGGATGTCAAATCTTTTAATTTTGTTTTACCCTGATTGCTATATATCTAAAGTTGGAGGAAATCCCATCATGAAATTGCCTTGTCAATGCTGAAAGATTCATGCTATTTTTCGTTTTGGCTCCGTAAACTAGATAATCTGATCGAACGGAAGTGGTGGCGTTAGGGTTTTCGTTCCTTTCTTGTAAAAAAAAGTCCTCTTCAGATCTACAAAATTCGCGAGGTTTAGCATTGTTAGGGAACCTTTAATCGCAACTTTTTTTTTGTTGGTTGGTGTTGGCGTAGACCAATCCATAAGCCTGGTGTATCACTCCTTAATCTCGAATAGGTGGTTCTCGGACTGGCGGAATCCCCATCTCGAGCAAGATAGAGATGTCTAAGAACATTCCTATTTACATGAACTAGTACAGAATATTGTATTAATGGAGTAATAATCAGCTATTCTGAGCGCATGCGCAATTTCTTTTCTTTTCTCTCCTTCCAAAAATAGGAGACTCCTATTCCTCGACAGCCCACGGCACTCTTCTTGGACTCATCATCTCCCCTTTCTCAACAGATCTTCTAGACGTTTAGTCGCTGGTCAAGTGACTTGCCTCGATTGGGCGACTCGATAATTTTGCCAGTGGGGGTGGTAATGGTTGTTGCAGTTGGTGACCTCGGTGGGTGGGGTTTGTGGAGACGCCTTGTAGGAGAGGACTGGTGAAGCTGTGGACATGGTACTCAAGGGGACTCACCAGCAGCGTTGTTGGTGTTGGTGTGTAGGGTGTCCCTTTTCTTCTATCTTTCCCCTTACCATTTGGGATATCCTTCGAGGAAGCAGGCACATGTTGTGCAATGCAAACACTGAGAAACAATAACAAATAGCTCCAGATCGTCATTTCTTCCTAATTCTAACTGTGTAGTACGCTACATCATATAAAATAAACTCAAGGAAAAAGTCCATTTGACACCCCTAAACTCTTCCGAAAGTCTGAATGTCAACCCTTAACTATAAAACCGGATATTCGACACCCTCAAAACTCTTAAAACCGTTCACTTTATCCCCTGAGATCAAAACCACCCTGGATTCGTTGACGTGTCATCGGTATGTTCAAGTTTCGTTTAGCATGGTGTCCACAAGTGCATGTATAGCTAAGTTTGACGAGTGGGGCCCATCTACACAGAGAGAGAAAGAGAGCAAGGAAGCAAAGGAGCATGTCGCATTGGTGCTGGACATGGTGGCGAGACGAGCGGCTGCCTGGGAGGTGGTGGTGATGACGAGAACGGATGCGTGGGGCCACAAGGATGCGATGGGAGGCGCGACTTGATCGACAGTGAGAACTGGTTTAGGTCCGTTGTGGGGATTCTCTCTCTGCGAGAGAGCGGGAACAAATGAGAGGGGATCGGAACCAGGGCAAGACGGCCGAGGAGGAGGTGATGGAAGTGGAAAGGGCAGCCGTCGTGCGAAAGGACCGCAAGATTAGAGGCTTCGACTAGTCCGGTTTCTTCAGCGTAAGTATGCCCTAGCTTACGGATCTCAAATCTTTTAATTTTGTTTTACCCTGCTTGCTATATATCTAAATTTAGAGGAAATCCCATCATGGAATTGCCTTGTCAATGCCGAAAGATTCATGCTATTTTTAGTTTTGGCTCCGTAAACCAGATAATCTGATCGAACGGAAATGGTGGCGTTAGGGTTTTCGTTCCTTTTTTTGTTGGTTGGTGTTGGCGTAGATCAATCCATAAGCCTGGTGTATCACTCCTTACTCCCGAATAGGTGGTTCTCGGACTGGCGGAATCCCCATCTGGAGCAAGATAGAGATGTCTAAGAACACTCCTATTTTCCTGAACAAGTACAGGATATTGAATTAATGGAGTAATAACCAGCTATTCCTAGCCTACCCCAACTTGTTTGGGACAAAAGTAATTTACTTCCTTTTCTCTCCTTCCAAAAATAGGAGACTCCTATTCCTCGACAGCCCACAGCACTCTTCTTGGTCCCATCATCTCCCCTTTCTCAACAAATGTTCTAGACGTGTAGTCGTTGGTCAAGTGACTTGCCTCGATGGGGCGACTTGATAATATTGCCAGTGTGTGGGTGTGGGGGGGTGTAATGGTTGTTGGTGACCTCGGTGCGTGAGTTTGAGGAGACACCTTGTGGGAGAGGACTGGTGATGCTGTGGACATGGTACTCAAGGGGACTCACCAGCAGCATTTCTAGCGTCGGCGTGTAGGGTGTCCCTTTTCTTCTATCTTCCCCTTACCCTTTCGGATATCCTTTGAGCAAGCAATCACATGTTGTGCAACTCAAACACTGAGAAACAATAACAAATAGCTCCAGATCTTCATGTCTTCCTAATTCTAACTATGTAGTCCTCCTATGTTACCTAGATACCCCGATACCGATACGCGATACGACGATACGTGTGTGTGTATAAAATAAAGATAAAAATAAGAAATTAATAAATTCTTATAAGGAATTGAGAAACCGAGAATACCTTAATATTGGTGTAGGCATATAGCAGCTTGCTTGGTACTTCAGTGCTTGCTTGGTACTTCGGTAGGCAGTGGAACTTCCCTTGGCAAGCTTCTCGCAATCATTGCCTCCGCTTTAGCAATTTCGTCGTGAAGTTGAGCGAGCACATCGACTATAACTTTTGGACAAAACTTCACATTATAATTTTCTATCTTCAAGAGATGTGCTTTAACTCTTGAGTAGCTCCCATGGATAATATGATCACAAAGCCTACATCTAGATCGTGCATTCCCTCCTGCACCATTCCCAATCTTCTGTAGCAACTCAACATACCTCCAAAGCGGCTTCTTTTCATTGTCATTTGGAGGTACCACACGAGCAGCATTTAGGATGCTCCTAGCCGAGGCGGCTCCACTGGATGAGCCAGGACACGTACTAGTACCAGTGCTACACGACGCACTCGAGCCTCCAAATCCACCACCACCAGATGCCATGATCTGATCTGAACAGCAGGACAACAAATAGCAAATAAATAAGCTAATGACAACAAACAACCTGATCACTGCCCGGCTGCCCCTACTGAATCATCCAATACATTCTGGAGTAGCACTAGCAAGTAGCAACTAAATAGAATTATAGAACTAAATAGCACTAGCAGACAGTAGCATGACCATACTGGAGTCTGGAGCAGATGAGCCCAGTAGCCCACGGGCGGCGGCGGCGGCGACCGAGGTGCCAGGCAGAGGCAGCAGGCCGAGGCAATGGACGGAGGTGGCGGCCGGCGGGTGTTGACTGTTGAGGCGACGGATGGAGTCGACAGGCGGAGGCGGCGGGCGGAGACCACGGACGGAGGCGATGGACCGAGGCTAGGGCGGAGGAGACAGGCTGAGGCGACAGCCGAAGGCGACGGGCGCGGCGGCGGGCAAGGCTACAGGCGAGCGGAGGCGACGGGCTAGCCGAGGAGCCAGGAGAGCGGAGGCGTCGGGCAAGTGGAGGCGGCATGGAAGTGGCGGTCGTGGAGGCGAGCCGAGGCAGCGGCGTCGAGTTTTTGTGTGCAGATGGCGGGGTGAGGAGGAATAGATTGGATTTGGGCGCTGTGGGCATGGGGTGGGTAATTTTAGGTTAAAAGTATCGGAGAAGTATCGAGTTTTATTTTCTTTTTTTGAATAATCATTAAATCAGTATACGTATCGGCGTATATCGGGGCAATATCCGTATCCTGTACAGTATCCGATACCGGTACGTGATTTTTGTGAAGCATCCATGCAACATAGTAGTCCTTGACATCATATAAAATAAATTCAAGGAAAAAGTCCATTTGACACCCCTGAACTCTTCCGAAAGTCTAAATTTCAACCATGAACTATAAAACCAGATATTCGACACCTTCAAACTCTTAAAACCATTCACTTTACCCCTTGAATCTAAAACCACACTAGTCTCATCCTCTTCCTCCCCGGTTGTACATAGTTGCTGCTCCACCTCTTCTTCACCGGGACACCTCTGCATTGCCATCATCAAGTTGCTCCGCCGCCCTCTGCTTGCCACCGGTCGCTGCTGAGCCGCTGCATCTGCGATCCACCTCCCGGTGCATTCTTGTGGCCACATGCATCCGTTCCTGTCATCGCCACCACGTCCCAGGCAGCCGCTCGTCGCCGCCACCACGTCCAATGCCATCACGCCATGCTCCTCTGCTCCTGCTCTCTCTCTCTCTCTCTATCTCTATCTCTCTCTGTCTGCAAATAGGCCCCACCCGTCAAACTTAGCTATACATGCAAACAAAACCTGGACATGTAGATGACACATCAATGAAACCAGTGTGGTTTTAGTCTCAATGGTAAAGTGAACGGTTTTAAGAGTTTGAGGGTGTCAAATGAACTTTTTCCTAAACTCAATAACCATCCATCAGTAAATTAAGGCAGTAGCAATGAGCAACAACATATGGCCCATGCTTGTGTTTGGCACAGCTATGGCCCTCACGGAAGGAAATGTTTTGTTACAGTTGATATCACTAGATTCAACGCCTTCGAATTACCATGATGTAATATTCTCCCTTTTGATTATTATAGTAACTCTCGTGTCACAAATTTCATAGCTAACCTTTTTTCCCCATTGTTGTTTTGCAGAATCGTTACATTTTGCTACAAATCCTTTTGTATGCCTATCTGTTTTACACAAACCTGCCTGGCCTTGATGAGGTGGGCCCACTGTTGGCATGGCTGCTGCTTCTTTTGCCAATGTGTGTGTTGAATCTGATAGGAACCCATAAGTTGAAGGAACTGGCTGCGAGACATCAGAGACAAGATTAACAATAGACTTGGTGGGGTGCAGCCGGAAGCACCCCACTGGCCTGGCATGGCATTTCCTGTCCAGTGTCCGCAAAAGAACTGGTGGGATTTACAAACGCTGGAAAGTTGGAAAACAAAAGAAGGAAAAAAAATCGGAATTTGTGTCCAAAGCCAGGATTCGTTCCCAATCATAGAGGAAGAGTGGCACTTGAGTGGCCGGTCACACCACACGGTTGAGAAAGCGAAATAAAAAATGCACATGCAGCTTTGGTGCCATTAGCTTGCTTCCTCATGTGCAGGTACTGGTGCTGCAACTCTAGTTATTTTACAGGGGTTTATGGATTATGACTATTTGCTCTTATTTAGCTAGCATCTGGTGATGTATGATGGTTTATGAGTAATTTGTGTTGTGCAACTATGGACCGTGCTAAGGGTCGTGTTGGCTTTGGTATTTCATTGGAAGGTACTAAATATCTTTGTGATTAATTTGGAAATATTCATCTGAAGGCTTAATTATGTTTCCAGTCAATTGCGGTGCACATTTTATAGCCATTCTCATTTTGTTCAGAGATAAATACAACGGATAATTGTGCACACCGCAATTCTAGTAACATTCTTCCTGGATAGTACTGCTTGACAGTTAAGTACTGCTTGACAATGAAGATATGCGGGTATTGCATGAAACCAGTTCTTTTATAATGACATATCTTTTGATTACCCACATAGATACAATGAGAATACTTATATACTTGAGTAGTCATGATGGCTATACCATAAGGTTAATATTTGGTATGCAGAAAGGCAACTTTTTTTGCCTAAAGCATTTTGGTGTAATATCAAAAAAGATGTTTTGGTAATAAAGTTAAACTAAAGCTTAAGCTTCTGGCTTCCAGCTTATTTTTCACTATTCATAAATTTCATCTTTTTCTGAACTTTTGGCTTTTTGTTGAGCTTTTTTGCCGGTTCTTTTTTCCCGTATTTGTTTGTATTATATGTAATGGGCTAACATATTTCTTACATTTTTTAAATTTTTTAAATTTAATTATGCTAAATAAGCATTTGTCAGCTACAGTGCTTTTTTCAGCCAGCTGCAGTGTTTTCAGCCATAAGCCATGAGCTTTTAAGCCGAACTGATCACCACCTAAGATTTCTAGTAATAAAGTTAAACTAAAGTTTAATAAATATAAATAGTCTTTTACATGCCAGTTGAGGTGCTTGATCTATGCTTAGGTTTATACACGGTAGGATGTGCATATATTGTAAGAATGCTACGAGACATTAAGTAATACTATGGTATTTTTCTAAAAATCACGATATTCGGAAACACTCAAAAAAAATACTTAGTATCTAAACATGCCCTAAATGGATATCACAAAGCAACCATTTTGGTTTAATGGTATGATAATGAAGGGGGTGTTTAGGGAGCACTCAAGTGTTTTTTGCTTGTGAGTACTCAATTTTTTTATCATGTATGCAACATTTTTCGTTTATGTTTGTAACATTTTTTGCTCATGTATGCAACATTTTAATATATATGCAACATTTCTTGGTGGAAAAATGTTGTAGTCATCAGAAAAATGTTGAGACATGTTAAAATGTTGCATACATGGGTGAAAAATGTTACAAACATAGGCGAAAAATGTTGTAAACATGGGCAAAAAAAAATTGAGTGCTTACAAACAAAAAAGCATTCAATGCTCCCTAGGAAATTCCTTTAATGTATGCTGAGATAGCTACAAATCCACATCAAGTATGTAACATTTTTGGTCGATGTCCTCGTATGATTTCCCTCCCTCCCCTCAGTAACCGCCCGGAGCATCAAACTTGGCATACAAGCGATTGGTCGAAGGATCGAGGGTGCAGTTGCAATTGCAGATCAAACTTGCGCACATAGACTCATGCTGCTGCACATGACACATCCCGAGGGCGGCGGCTAGGGCCATCATTGTCAACAAGGTTTTAAATCATGATTTTCGCGGATTTTGTTTTGAATTTGAATTTTATTTCTGTCGAAATTTTGAATTATGCTCAAATACCAACTTTATTCAAAAAAATTTTAAATTTCATGTTACACTGCTCAATGGGAAAAAGGGCTACATGATCAATTCTGAAGTTTCCTTAAGCTGCTGGGTAGAGCCTTGTATTCTCACACTTCTGCGCAAATCTGGGGCAGAGACTCATCTCTCAGCCTCCATTCGCTTATCTTAGCCCTCATCCATTCAAATGCATTCTTTGCCCATTTAAGCATCCATTCAAGTGCATTCTTCGTCCATTTAAGCCCAACCATCTGGAGGGAAAAATAAAGCACAAGTATGATATCTGTCATTGCTACTTTTTATTCAAATTCAACTATCAAGAACGTAATGCACTATACCATTGGCTGGCGCTGGAAAGCAACCCAAACAAGCACCACTGAGAGGAGGAGTAAAACTCCAATGGACCAAATAACGCATTTGGAGCTCCGCTCAAAACCAAGCGATGATTGTACAAATTAGCAGCAGCAAGAATAGCAACTCCCAAAATACTATCATTGAGCAGACAACAAATCTAGGGTGGTCTGGCGACTGTATCTCCTTGAAGTATGAAGCGGAACCTGCCAGAATAATGCAGCTGATAGTTGATATCACGCCACCTGCAGAAAGGACTGACATCCAAGCATCGGAAATCCTTAGAAGTGGAGTCGGACCATGGGAGTATACTAGCCCAGAAATGATCAGACCACTAAGGATAGGCATCTTGTCCGCAATGGTGAAGAGGAAAGCCACTATAGCCTAAGTTCAAACAATGCAGAAAGATGAACAAGCGTTAACACATTTAGGATTTAATTATCTTTCTCAGGGGGTCTACAGGTCGAATATCAAACCAATAAGAGCATAAATGATTTCTAAAAAACATTTGCAGGAACACCACTTGCCAAGCTGTATGGTTACGGAGCAATGGTTTCGGTATAGTTTAATGGTAGCCAAGTCACGGGGGCAAAAAGAATTAAAGAAATCTACCTTATTCTTCTTCTCATTTTCAAAAGTGTTCACAACAAAAGTACTTTGATTATCGGTCACCCCCTGTAGAGCATCAGAAAGACGCAATCATCAGAAAGAGCAAAAAGGATAGGGAGAGGGAGAAAACCAGATAAGTTTCTTACCACAACTGCAGTCCTAGTGAGCATGTTAGAATAATCGTTCCTGGAATATTCAGTCACAGCAATGCTATTCGGCATGGACCTGCTTGCTTCGTATTGGGAATGATTGTTGTAATTGGAGTGGAAATGCGCCATCAAATTCCCCTTGGCGTTCCTAGTTCCAGATTACACATTAGAATGCAATTAGCACATTGAAGTAAGAAAGAATAAGAAGTTGAAAACAGTGTTTGAATTATGCTTATTATCATTGTGATCTTGTGAGTAAGGGAGCAAATGAAGCGGATAATTTTCGTTCGTTCGACCGACCAAAGGCTTATGGAGGAAATACGAAATAGGTAAATAGGTATCCGGCACTATCCATGTCCGAATCCGACTCCGAGAAAAAATATGGAATAAGATAAGAAATAAGTGATATCCATCCATATATATCGATATGTTATGAATTAAGCTGTTGTGACTTCACTTAAAAACAAGATTAAAAAATAAATAGATTGTCGTATCTAAATAGGTGGGCAATACCAGGTGCTCTTTCTTCGACATCTCGATGATTAGTCTCTTTATTTCGCTCTGATTACATGTTTGAAGACTTGTGAAACGAATACGGAATAGAAAAATAGATATCCGACACTATCTGTATCCGACTCCAACTCAAAAAAAATATAATAAGATATAAAATGAGTAATATCAGTCCATATCTACTCCGATCGTACCCCTACTTATGGGTGGGAAACTATAACGGACAATCTGCTTTATCCGATATTCCTATTCGAGAAAACTCGAATGTGGTAAGCAAAATCCGTATTCGAAAATGTTCGTATTCGTATTTGAGAATATTCATATTCACATTTGTATTCGAGAATATTCATATTCGTATTTGTATTCGAGACTATTCGATTCGTATTCGATCCGTTTCCTATGTCTATCTGTAATAAATCTGGTTACCGGAAATTCTGAAAAAAAAAACCAGACGAATTTTGTGATTCAAAATTTGAATTTGAGGGGTTTGAAACCGATAACCGTTTCAGTAATCAGTGAAAAACTGACAAAACCGCTAGTAACTGGCAAAATGTAGAGATTGGTTTGCATACTATTAGGTTGTTTTACTTTGAATAATAGTATTTGGTGAGTGGTTCGTTATATAAAACTTGGTCATAAAGCTTATTTATAATTGCCTATGTAATACTCCCTCCAGTTTACAAAAACAACTCATTTTAGATATCGATACGGTCTTTAAAATACAACTTTGACCACTAATTATTATTATTATTATATATTTATAAAATCTAGCAAAATTATAATATTATGAAAGTATTTTTGATATATATATATGTGATTTTTTATATATCTAATCTAAATATTTAAAATGATGTCGATGGCTAAAGTTTTTAAAGTTTAACTGCACGTCTTCCTAAGCGATGTGTTTTTGTGAACTGGTGTAAGTATGAAAAACCATTTTGATTACTCGTGTGTATAGAACGTGATATCTACCGATGTTGTGTGAGCTATGTAACGCCCCCGTTTCCAGGGGCGCGTACGGACACGGCATTCCGTAACTATCCAAGCATGAACAGTTATGGAGTGTCGCGCAAGAGTATACCATCGCATGCTTACAACAAAAGTCCAGCATATACTTGACATAAGGATTAACATCCAGGGTTTTTACAGCGGCGTGCAAGCCCAAAGCATATTTACATTACAAAAGTCTTCAGAATCCGCTCAGCGGCGAGACCTCTACGGCCAAGGGTCCTCGTCGAAGAAAAGGTCCTCGGGACTTCTTCAACGGGAGGCCTTCTCCTCGTCTTGATCCTCTAAAGATTAGATTTAGCAAGCCGTGAGCCAACCAACTGCTCAGCAAATCCCAAAGGATCTTAACTTACTACATGCACGGAACTTCAAGGAAGGGAATATATTTGGTTTATTATCTTTCAAGTGGATGCGATTTTATTTACAATCATTTTAATAAGACGGACTCAAAACTTACTTCTTAAGATCTCGTGGTTTTCCACAAGAGTTCATTAACCAACCTAAACAAGTTAAACGTTTACAAAACTACTTAAGCTTTGTGCTGGAATCACCCAAGTGACACGGCTCCAATAACCGGAGCACGGCGTATTCGAATACCATTTATTTGACTCTGCAGAGTTTGCTCAGCTTTACCCACACGATCCCTTAACTCCCGCTAAAGAGTTAAGAAAGCCGTGTCGTTTCACTTGCTCGGCTCTTTATATAGGCTCTACCCAGGTAGAATTCACTCAGTCCGCTCGCACACACACACACAAAGAAAAGAAAACGGTGCCGCTCGAGTGAACTCTCACCGTTGTTAGGCACCCAATCACGGCTTGCCTAACCTCACTGCTAAACCTCCTCCACCGCCACACCGTAGAGTTTCAATCGAGTTGAGCAGCCACTAGACAAGTGTTGACAAGTCAACTCCTGTGGTTTGAGCGGGTTCTATGACATTTGCTCAGCATAAGGGTTTTAGTCCTTAATTTCACATGGTCCGCAACCTCACCAGCCCGCGACCCAACCTAGGGTAGCGGTGGCGAAACCGTCTAGTGGCGCACCTCAACCCCACTTACCCTACTCCAATCTTAGGTAAGAGATGGGCGAAACCGACTCATGGCGCACCACGACCCCCTTACCCTACCTTGTGCCCGCAAGCACTCTCCGCTCTAGGGCACGGTGTCCCATTCCACCCTACCCTAGAGTCGGGTTTGCAAATTCTATTGGCCCGCAGCCACAGCCTTATCAGTACAAGATTTTGCATGATGATAATAATCTACAGTTATCTAGATTAACAGATAATTAATTCTAGGGTTTCAAAGGCATGGCTACAAATTAAACATGGCATTTAACGGTGATAGGATTAACTACATAACAAGTCATTCTAAACATTTTATTTTATTTCAAACTAACATTTCACAATCAACATAATGCAAATAGCGTATTAACATAAATAAACATCATGGGTTGCAATATGATCAAAGGATTTGGGACTTGCCGTCAATCCGAATGATTTCCGCTAGCTCGAACGAAGAACCTCACGGCTCTGGGTGGCAAATGAACTTCCAAGACTCCGACACTAGCGCAAACATACAAAACAGAATTAAATCCACTTGAGACTAATCAGCGAGGAAAATAAACTATTTAAAAAGGAGTAAATTGCATAAACACCCCAAATGGATTTTAGGAATTTATTTGGGGAGAATCTGTGGGAATGGAGTTCACCAGAGGGTCTGGAATATTATTTGGAGCATAGTGGTGAAATTTGGGAATTTTGGAATTTTCTGTGATTTTCTGGGATTTATTTGGATTTTCCGGCATTTTGAAATTGACAAAATCTGGAAAATCGGATGAACAAGGCGCCGCGCTTTGCTCTGATCGCGGCCCTAAGATCATGCGCGCCCGCGGCGGCGAAGGCCAGCCCAACGCTGCGGGCGACGCGACGCCGCCGCATGGCGCGCGCGCGCGGCAGAGCGGCGGCTCGGCCACGCCAGCAGCGCTCACGCGGCTCGGATGAGCGACGCGTGGCTCAAGCGGGTGGCGGAGATGCGGCGGGGTGAAGGGGTACGGGGAGGAGATCCAACGGAGGGGAGGGGCGGTGATTAAGATGATCCGACGGCGACGATAAAACGGAGGGGCGAAGCGGTATGCGGAGGATCGGACGGCCGACGTTAGAAGGTGGAGGTGGGATCGGTCGGCGGAGGGGCGACCACGTCGTCGTCGTCTTCCTCCAGCCGCGCACGAGCGACAGAGGAGTGGGGACGGCGGAGCTGCGGCGTTCCGGCGACGGCGATGGCCCCCGAAGGCCGGGGAGGGCTTCACCGGCTAGAGCTCGACTCGGGGAGTCCATTTTGGGGTTCTGGAGGGTGAGGGGACCAACGGGGATGGCAGGAGAGAGAAGGGGGTGATTTGGTCCGTCCGCGGTGGAGGGGGTCACCGACGGCGAGAGAGGTCAATCGGGGGCGGCTACACCATCTGGGGAGTTGGAGGCTTACATTGGAGGTGGCGGTGGGAGCTGGGAGGCGGCGAGGTGAGCTGGCCACGGGAGGGTGCGACGGCCGGGAGGAGCCGGCGGCGGTGTTCCACGGCGAGTGCACTGCCAGGGGACCCACTGCAGGATTAGTACACGGAGGGGATGCTCTGGGCGAATGCCATTGAAGAAAGAGGGAGAGGAGAGGGAGATTGGCTTCGGGGTGCCGCCGGCTCACAGGGCGGCAAAGGGGAAGCTCCGGGCGGCGAGACTTCAATCGGCCGCTCGGGGAGCTTCTCTGGAGGTTGGGGAGGCGAGTGGAAGTGGTGGAGTGGCTCGGGAAACAAAGGAGGAGCGAGGAGCCGGAGGGGGAATTTTATACCCCGAGCGGAGGGAGGAGCTCCTTCGGGGAGAAGGCAACGGGAGGGCACGGGAGTCAACAGGAATGACGGGGAGTTGGGGGAGCGTCTCCTCCGCGCAGACGGGGCGGTGACCGGGCGCTGAGCGGCCGTAATGGCGAGGTGACAGTACGGGCGGGGGTGGCGCTGCGGCATGGGAGGGGAGCGCGTCCGCGCGCGGGGAAGTGACGGCGGGGCTGCGGGTGGGGTCGAGCGCGAGAGGATGGCGCCGCGTGGCGCGAGGATGCTGCGGTGGTCGGGACAAGCAGCTGGGCAGAGCGAGGAGCGGCGAAGCGGAGGCGTCGCCGCGAGAGAGAGGCGCGCGCGCGGCGGGACCAGCGCGAGAGGAGTGGCGGCGCGTGGCGCGGAGCGCCACGGTTTTGGACCGGGTGGTCGGGACGCGCGCGGCGAGGCGAAGCGGCGCGCGTCCGCGCTGGAGGCGAGCGCGGCGCTCGCGCTCAGCGCGCGCGCGCGGCGGAATCGGGGCGGCGCCAACGCGAGAGAAGAGCGGGAGACGCCGGGGAGGAGAGGAGACGGGAAAAGAGAAGACGCCAACGCGAGGGAGAAAGCGCCAGGCCGAAAAGGGAAAGCGGCGGCGGGGAAAACTTTCCCAAAAAGGAAAGTTTTCAAAAATCACTCAAAAACCGGCAAAAATTCAGACATTTTTGGATTTTGAAATTTTGGGGCTTTTCAACCTACCCCCCTTAAAAGAATCTCGACCCCGAGATTAACTTGGTCCAGGGAGTAAGTTGGGGAAATCTCGCTGCAAGTCTGATTCTCGTTCCCAAGTGGACTCATCCGCTGTGTGATTCTTCCACTGCACTCTGCAAAATCTGATATTCTTGTTTCTGAGCTGCCTCTCTGATGTTTCAAGTATTTGTAGTGGTTCTTCAGCATACGTGCAGTCATCCTGTAATTCAATATCTGACAATGGCACCTCATCTGTTGGTTGACGTAGACACTTTCGAAGCTGAGATACGTGGAACACATTGTGCATTCTTGACAAGTTGGGTGGGAGCTGCACTTGATAAGCTACTTCCCCAACTCTTCCGATAATCTGAAACGGTCCCACATATCTTGGTGCTAATTTGCCTTTAACTTGAAATCTCTTAATTATTTTGAATGGAGTGACTTTGATGTAGACGAAATCTCCAACTTCAAAACTCAAATCCTTCCTGCGGTTATCTGCATAGCTCTTCTGTCGGTCTTGTGCCATTTTGAGTCTGTCTCTGACAATTCTAACATGTTCTTCTGTGTCTTGAACAATCTGAGGACCAATAAGTTGTCGCTCTCCTGTTTCTGTCCAATTCAGAGGGGTTCTGCATTTTCTGCCATAAAGTGCTTCAAAGGGGGCCATTTGGATACTAGCTTGGTAGCTATTGTTGTATGAGAATTGAGCGAATGGTAAGCAAGTATTCCAGGCTGCACCATACACAATAGCACAAGCTCTCAACATATCTTCCAAGATCTGATTCGTTCTTTCTGTCTGTCCATCCGTCTGGGGGTGATAGGCTGAACTGAAATTCAAATCAGTGCCCATTGCTTCATGTAATTTCTCCCAGAACTTAGATGTAAATTGTGCTCCTCTATCCGACACAATTTTCTTTGGAACTCCATGTAGAGTCACAATTCTGGTCAAGTATAACTCAGCAAGTTTATCTTTCCCATACGTTTGCTTGATCGGGAGGAAGTGAGCCACTTTGGTCAATCTATCGACAATGACCCAAATAGCATCATATCCCTCACGAGTCTTGGGAAGTCCAGTAATAAAATCCATGCCGATACTGTCCCATTTCCATTCGGGTATTGGCAGAGGTTGCAACAATCCCGATGGTTTCTGGTGGTCTATCTTGATCTGCTGGCAGACATCACATTTAGCTACATACTCTGCCACTTCCTTCTTCATCTGGTTCCACCAATACTTCTTCTTCAGATCTTGGTACATCTTAGTACCTCCTGGGTGAATTGAGAATTGGGACGAATGGGCTTCAGACAATATTAATTCCCTTAACTCTTTCTTGTCGGGTATGCAATAGCGACCACGGAAGGTGAGGATTCCATGCTCGTCTATCGTATACTCTGAGGAGTCTCTTTCTTCAATATCCTTTTTCAGTTTTTGAATCTCTTCATCTTCATCTTGTGCTGCTTTAATCTGATCTGTCAGTAATGGTTGAATTTCTAATGCTGTTTCTTCACCTTGTTCTGTGATCACCAAGTTCAGTCGTATTATGTCCCTTTGCAATTCTGGCGGATACTCTGATTTGCTAGTTTTGCTTGGACGAGCCTTGCGGCTAAGGGCGTCGGCAACTACATTGGCCTTGCCCGGGTGATACTGAAGATCAACATCATAATCCTTTATCAGTTCCAGCCATCTGCGCTGTCTCATGTTTAATTCTGGCTGTGTAAATAGGTACTTTAGGCTCTTGTGATCGAAAATATCTCACATCGATTCCCAGTGAGTAGTGCCGCCAAATTTTTAGTGCATGCACTACACTGCTAGTTCTAAATCGTGTGTGGATAATTCTCCTCATGCGGCCTCAATTGTCTTGAGGCATAGCGACAACCTTCCGTCTTGCATAAGTACACATCCCAAACCTTGCTTTGAAGCATCACAATAAACACGGAATTCCTTTTCGGATTAGGCAAAATCAGATCAGGCGTGGTTGTCAATTTGGTCTTTAACATCTGAAAACCTTCTTCACATGCATCGGTCCATGTGAATGGCTTGTCCTTCTTCAATAGCTGAGTGAGTGGTCGAGAAATTTTCGAGAAGCCTTCAATGAATCGGCGATAATAGCCCGCCAATCCAAGGAAACTCCTTACTTCAGTCACGGTCTTGGGTTGTTTCCATTCCATAACTGCAGATATCTTTTCTGGGTCGACCTTTACTCCATCTTCAGATATAATGTGACCCAAGAAAGCCACTTCTTTTAGCCAAAAACTGCACTTGTCAAACTTTGCATATAGCTGATGTTCCCTCAGTCTTGACAATACCATGTGCAAATGTTGTCTGTGCTCTTCTTCACTCTTGGAATATATCAGGATATCATCAATGAAGACAATCACGAATCGATCCAATTGGTCCATGTGCACCAGGTTCATAAGATTCATGAAATATCGCTGGCGCATTGGTTAGACCAAATGGCACGACCGTGAATTCAAATAATCCATATCTGGTGATGAAAGCCGTCTTCTCTCGATCTTGCTCTCGGATTTTAAGCTGATGATAACCCGAGCGCAGATCGATCTTGGAAAACACTTTGGCACCCTTGAGTTGATCAAACAGGTCATCAGTGCAGGGAGAGGATACTTGTTTTTGATGGTGACGACATTCAAGCCTCGGTAATCAACACACATCCTTAATTCTCCATTCTTCTTTTTCACAAATAAGACTGGGGCTGACCACGGTGAAGTACTTGGTCGAATGAATTCCTTCTCTTGGAGTTCATCTAGCTGCTTCTTCAATTCTTTCAGCTCGCTAGCTGACATTCTATACTGATGTTTGGCAATTGGCTTGGTACCAGGTACCAATTCAATAGCAAGTTCCACTTGTCTGTCAGGAGGTCTTCCTGGTAATTCTTCCGGAAAGACATCTGGATACTCTTGTACCACTAGTACTTGATTAGGTGTGGCTGCTATCATGTTGATCATACGCTTCTTGGCATCTTTTAATACTTCCCGATCTGTCTCTACTATCACTTTCTGACCTTCAGGATTGACCAATGACACTGTCTTGATCTCACAGTCTACCTTGCCTTTGTTCTTGGCCAACCAATTCATGCCCAAAATGGCATCTAATCCTGTCATATCTAGTTGCAACAAATCTGCTCTAAAATCTACCCCTTGATTTTTATCTTTGAGTCCCGCACACCCATTGTGGGACTCCATTCTAACTGTGGGTCTCAACCACATATGGTCTCGGTAAAAAATGAAGGCAATTGATTTCTTGAAGCAAAACTCTTGAAACAAATGAATGTGTTGCACCAGATCAAACAAAATCAACGCAGGTATGGAGTTGATTGGAAACATACCAGCAATGATGTCGCTAGCCCCTGCGGCGTCCTCTGCCGACACGTGGTTCACCCTTGCATAGAAGGTGGATCTGGTACGGCCTCTGCCTCGGCCTACTGACGTGAAATTGGTCGGCTTACCGGAGACCGGGTCCAGTTGCTGATCTGTAGATATCCTCCCTTGGGGTGCTAGGGCTTGATCTGCGTCTTGTTTTCTTGCGGTTGCTGATTTTGGACTTGCAGTCTTGCCGCATCAGATGGCAAGTTCCTTCTAGGACATTGGTCTCTATAGTGTCCAATTTCTCCGCAGTGAAAACAAGCATTGGATCTCTTTGGGCAGCTACTAGCAAGATGATTCCCACCACAGGTGGGACACTTGAGCGCTAGAGGCAAAGGAGAGTTGTATTGATGTGACTGGCCAGACTGAGTCCTCGGTAACCTCACAAACTGGCGGGAGGATTGGGATCGATATGAGGGCGATCCCGATGTCCTGATTCATTGAGCATTTTGTGAAGAGGATTGGGATTTGTGTACTGCCTTACGCTTCCTATAGTCCTCCATTTCTCCTCTAGCTTCTTCTAAGGTGATTAAGCTGTTCACCATGTCATGTAAATCCTGGAACTTCAGAGCTGAAATATGAAATTTCGAGACCGCGTAATCCGATCCTGAATCTATTCATCTTCTTGTCTTATTGTCAACATCTTCGGGCAAACTGGACAAATGGTTGAACTGATGTAAGTACTCCATAACGGTGCGTCCTCCTTGCTTAAGCGCAAGAAATTCTCGACGCTAGCCTCCATGACGCTATCTCGGTATGTGTGCCTTGCGGAAGGCCTTTGAAAAGTCCTCCCAACTAATTTCTCTGCTCAGAGGGTGCGTTGGTAGTTGATCCACCACGTAGCTGCAGCACCGCAATCGGTGGGATGCGCAGACCTTCTCTTGGTCATCGCATCGTCGTTGTTTGAAGCTTTCTCTCCACGTCCACAAGCCAATCCTCGGCTACCGTAGGGTCGGCGGAGGTGGAGAAGACCGGTGGACGTGTTTTCGTAAAAATCGCCCATCGGGTGGAAATTTGAGAACCATTCCGAGGAGCATTACTCCCACTAGGAACACCGGAGGATCGGGTTGCCATCTGTTCGAGAAGTCGAGCTTGTTGATCTAACACTTTCAAGATATTCGCTCTCCTTGATATCGATTCTTTCTAACATTTCAATAACCTTGGCAAGTGTGTTCAGTGGTGGCAGGGTGCACCGCCTCACTGGTCTGACTGGCCTCGCCTACTGGCTCCATCTGCTTATTGGGAACTTGAGGTTAGATTTGTAGCGGCTTTGACAATCAAGAACAGGTAAGTAAGACTTTGAATTTTTCAAGGCAAGTATAGGACGAAAAGATAAGAACAAGAGCGAAAGGGACAGGAGAAAGCTTTGAACACGGGAAGAACATACCGATAATTTAAGCAAACAAATTAAAAGAGGTAGCAACATAATTTACATTAAGCAAGTGGTGCACAGACCACATAAAGGTTCATGTTACACTTGCATTACAATCCAAAAGTACCACTATTACAAAAGGTCGGGCTACGCTAGCGGTCAGCGTCTACTCCTCGTCGTCCCCTGGTGCTGGGAGGGCAAGCGGGGCTGCCGGGCGGAACCGGGCACGGTACTCTACCGTGGTCATCACCGCGCCGCGCCTAGACTGCACCGTGGAGCACGAGGACTGGACGCTCGGCTCCTCAACGTGATCCAAGGCCTCGACCTCCTCAAAACGACGGAGAGAGGCTCTGAGCTGCTGAACCTGCTCACGAGCCCTCCAGAGCTGTCGCTGAAGCCTCCTGGACTCCTCGACCGTGCTGTCGTAACGAACGACCTGCTGTGCCCAAAGGACGGCGATGCCCGCGAGGCGGGGATCGTCATCCTCACCGAACTGAGGCACGGCCAGGCCCTCGCGGCGCTGCTGCGGCACCAGGTCAAAGGGAGTGTAGGAGAGCTCGAGGCTGTAGTAGTCCCGCAAGTAGAACGCAGCCTTCTGGGCCGCATCCTGAACTGCGTCGTCTCTGTCCATCCTTCTGGCGATGAACTTGCGCTCCTGGTCGGGGCGGACAGGCAGGGGCGTAAGGACCACCCATGCCTTCCACTCGTAGAGCTGCTCTCCACGGGTGCGGCTCACTGCATGGAACACTGGGCTGCAGTGCTCCCTCGAACCAAGGTACCTCCTCATCTCCCAAAGCTTGTATGGCCATCCATCCATACGGTCAGGGCGGGAGAGAACGTAGTGCACCATCTGCCGGAAACGAAATTTTGAAGTTAGACAAGCGAGACAATAACTTTTGCAAATGTAAATCTTAAGCAGAAATAAATTTAAGACAGACAAGGTAGCAACAAGAGAGAAAAAGACAGCAATAAACCTTATATTTTTCAGTAAACCGTTTTTATGGCTTAAATTAAGTTTTGCGATAAAATCGCTTCCTAGTTTGCCTTAGGTCTCAACC
Source organism: Dendrocalamus sinicus (assembly GCA_036346575.1). NCBI lineage: Eukaryota > Viridiplantae > Streptophyta > Magnoliopsida > Poales > Poaceae > Dendrocalamus > Dendrocalamus sinicus. The sequence continues at coordinate 170,861 of JAYEVI010000217.1, forward strand.
TACGGTCAAGAGCACTGCTCGATACCACTTCTTATGCGCCCGTTTCGGGCGCGTCGGACACGACATTCGTAACTATCCAAGCATGAGCAGTTATGGAGTGTCGCGCAAGAGTATACCATCGCATGCTTACAACAAAGTCCAGCATATACTTGACATAAGGATTAACATCCGGGTTTTTACAGGGGCGTGCAAGCCCAAAGCATATTTACATTACAAAAGTCTTCGAGAATCCGCTTTGGCGCGGCGAGACCTCGACCAAGGGTCCTCGTCGAAGAAAAGGTCCTCAGGGACTTCTTCAACGGGAGGCCTTCTCCTAAATCTTGATCCTCTAAAGATTAGATTTAGCAAGCCGTGAGCCAACCAACGGCTCAGCAAATCCCAAAGGGATCTTAACTTACTACATGCACGGAACTTCAAGGAAGGGAATATATTTGGTTTATTATCTTTCGGTGGATGCGTTTTATTTACAATCATTTTAATAAGACGGACTCAAAACTTACTTCTTAAGATCTCGGGGTTTTCCACAAGAGTTCATTAACCAACCTAAACAAGTTAAACGTTTACAAAACTACTTAAGCTTTCTCTGGAATCACCAAGTGACACAGCTCAATAACAGGGAGCACGGCGTATTCGAATACCATTTATTTGACTCTGCAGAGTTTGCTCGACTTTACCCACACGATCCCTTAACTCCGCTAAAGAGTTAAGAAAGCGAGTCGTTTCACCGCTCAGCTCTTTATATAGGCTCTACAGTAGAATTCACTCAGTCAGCTCGCTCACACACACACACACAAAGAAAAAAGCGGTGCGCCGGTGAACTCTACCGTTGTTAGGCACCCAATCACGGCTTGCCTAACCTCACTGCTAAACCTCCTCCACCGCCACACCTGTAGAGTTTCAATCGAGTTGAGCAGCCACTAGACAAGTGTTGACAAGTCAACTCCTGTGGTTTGAGCGGGTTCTATGACATTTGCTCAGCATAAGGGTTTTAGTCCTTAATTTCACATGGTCCGCAACCTCACCAGGCCCGCGACCCAACCTAGGGTAAGCGGTGGGCGAAAACCGTCTAGCGGCGCACCTCAACCCCACTTACCCTACTCCAATCTTAGGGTAAGAGATGGGCGAAAACCGACTCGCGGCGCACCACGACCCCCTTACCCTACCTTGTGCCCGCAAGCACTCTCCGCTCTAGGGCACGGTGTCCCATTCCACCCTACCCTAGAGTCGGGTTTGCAAATTCTATTGGCCCGCAGCCACAGCCTTATCAGTACAAGATTTTGCATGATGATAATAATCTACAGTTATCTAGATTAACAGATAATTAATTCTAGGGTTTCAAAGGCATGGCTACAAATTAAACATGGCATTTAACGGTGATAGGATTAACTACATAACAAGTCATTCTAAACATTTTATTTTATTTCAAACTAACATTTCACAATTAACATAATGCAAATAGCGTATTAACATAAATAAACATCATGGGTTGCAATATGATCAAAGGATTTGGGACTTGCCGTCAATCCGAATGATTTCCGCTAGCTCGAACGAAGAACCTCCTGGCTCCTGGGTCGGCAACTGAACTTCCGAAGACTCCGACACTAGCGCAAACATACAAAACAGAATTAAATCCAGCTTGAGACTAATCAAGCGAGGGAAAATAAACTATTTAAAAAGGAGTAAATTGCATAAACACCCCAAATGGATTTTTAGGAATTTATTTGGGGAGAATCTTTGGGAATGGAGTTCACCAGAGGGTCTGGAATATTATTTGGAGCATAGTGGTGAAATTTGGGAATTTTTGGAATTTTCTGTGATTTTCTGGGATTTATTTGGATTTTCTGGCATTTTGGAAATTGACAAAATCCTGGAAAATCGGATGAACAGTGCGGCCCGGCCGCTTTGCTCTGATGCGGCCCGGCAGCGTGCGGCCAGCGGCGAAGCCGCGCAGCGGCCGCTGCTGCGGCGGCGCCACGGCCCGCTGGCCTTGCGCGCTTCGGCGGCGAGGCGGCGGCTCGGCCCACGCCGCAGCGCGCACGCGGCTCGGATGAGCGGCGCGTGGCTCAGCGGGTGGCGGAGATGCGGCGGGTGAAGAAGTGCGGGAGGAGATCCAGCGGAGGAGGCGGTGATTAAGATGATCCGGCGGCGCGATAAAGCGGAGGGGCGGCGGTATGCGGAGGATCGGACGGCGGCGTTAGAAGGTGGAGGTGGGATCGGTCGGCGGAGGCGACCACGTCGTCGTCGTCTTCCTCCAGCCGCGCGCGGCGGCGAGGAGTGGGGACGGCGGGCTGCGGCGTTCGGCGACAGCGATGGCCCCGAAGGCGGGAGGGCTTCACCGGCTAGAGCTCGACTCGGGAGTCCATTTTGGGGTTACGGAGGTGAGGGGACCAACGGGGATGGCAGGAGAGAGAAGGGGTGATTTGGTCCGTCCGCGGTGGAGGGTCACCAGCGGCGAGAGAGGTCAATCGGGCGGCTACACCATCCGGGAGTTGGAGGCTTACATTGGAGGTGGCGGTGGGAGCCGGGAGGCGGCGAGGTGAGCTGGCCACGGGAGGGTGCGGCGGCCGGGAGGAGCCGGCGGCGGCGTTCCACGGCGAGCACAGCCAAGGGACCCACCAACAGGATTAGTACGGAGGATGCTGCAGGCGAATGCCATTGAAGAAAGAGGAGAGGAGAGGAGATTGGCCGGGTGCCGCCGGCTCACAGGGCGGCAAAGGGGAAGCTCCGGGCGGCGAGACTTCAATCGGCCGCTCGGGGAGCTTCTCTGGAGGTTGGGGAGGCGAGTGGAAGTGGTGGAGTGGCTCGGGAAACAAAGGAGGAGCGAGGAGCCGGAGGGGGAATTTTATACCCCGAGCGGAGGGAGGAGCTCCTTCGGGGAGAAGGCAACGGGAGGGCACGGGAGTCAACAGGAATGACGGGGAGTTGGGGGAGCGTCTCCTCCGCGCAGACGGGGCGGTGACCGGGCGCTGAGCGGCCGTAATGGCGAGGTGACAGTACGGGCGGGGGTGGCGCTGCGGCATGGGAGGAGCGCGTCGCGTGCGGAAGTGAGGCGGGGCTGCAGTGGGTCGAGCGCAGAGGATGGCGCGCGTGGCGCGCGAGATGCTGCGGTGGTCGGACAGCGCAGCGGGCGAGTGAGCGGCGAAGCGGCGGGCGTCGCGCAGAGAGAGAGGCGCGCGCCGCGGCGGGACCAGCGCAGAGGAGTGGCGGCGCATGGCGCGAGCGCCACGGTTTTGGACCGGGGTGGTCGGGGCGCGGGCGCGGCGAACCGCGGCGCGCTGTCGCGCGCGAGGAGGCGCGCGCGGCAGCTCGCGCGCGCGCGCTGGCGATGCGGCGGAATCGGGCGGCGCCAGCGCGAGAAGAGCGGGAGACGCGGGGAGAGAGGAGACGGAAAAGAGAAGACGCCAACGCGAGAGAAAGCGCCAGCCGAAAAGGAAAGCGGCGGCGGGGAAAACTTTCCCAAAAAGGAAAGTTTTCAAAAATCACTCAAAAACCGGCAAAAATTCAGAAATTTTTGGATTTTGAAATTTTGGGGCTTTTCAAGCTAACTCTGTAGAAGCTAGCTCAAAATATACAAGAGATTTGGATTATTAAATCCTGATCCCTAGAATTCCTTTCACACAGTATTCCTTTCTTATGAGTCGGATTGGGCGACTAACATGGATTCACACACTCTCATCCTTCAATTCACGAGCACAAACGTCTGCTCTACCACGAACATTGAACGCACCCCACCCTCCCATCCACCAACACAAACGAGACGGGCAACGCATCCACGAACACAGAAGGAGCAACGACTCCATCCTTCGACACAGAACGGGCAACCATAAGCAACTACTGGAACGAGCAATCCATCCGAAACAACCACCGTCTCAATAGGAACCACGACCACGAGTCGAACTTGTAAGCTTACCTGGGTTTTGACGAGCGCGCGGTTCGCTCAGCCGGCTTCCTTCCCTCGAATCCTTCAGAACTCACCGTTGGCTCAGCCGGCCTCCTTCCCTCGGATCCTTCAGAACTTCTATAAGCCTCGAGAAAGAGAAGGCTAGTGTATTGGTTCAAATCGAGAAGGAAGGGGAGGGGGCGAACTGGAGACGAAAGGAAGCCGCGCTCAGTTATATAGGCTTTGCTGGTGTTGCGTGGTGTGGGGTTGGAAGGACGCAGGTGTGCTTGCCTTGGTTGGTGAAGTAGTCTTTGCGAGGTGACATTCGACATATCATATGTAATATACCAACATGCAGGTTGATATATCGGGCGTGGAAGGACACGGGGTGCTTGCCTTGGTTGGTGAAGTAGTCTTTGCGAGGTGACAATCGACATATCATATATAATATACCAACCTGCTGTCACGATATATCCTCCTAAGATGCATAGCTCCTCGGGCTATTTTTATTTGTCAAGTGCCTCGTAAAACAAACCTTGCAGATTGTCACGATCTATCCTCAGATGCGTAGCTCAGATAGATACTCGGTCTATTTTTATTTCTCAAGTGGCTTGTAAATTTACGATATAAAATTTTCTGAGACTTGACAAATTTAACTAAAAATAGATTTTCTAAATATGTAAAAGACTACAATAACTTTACCATAAGCTAGTTTTCCAATGTGACATCTGCTTAACACTACTACTGGGACCGATTGTTCGGGGCAACACAAATTAGAGCTTTTACCGCCCGATACTTTTTCATTCCACCTATAAAGTTTTTTGAAATAGAACTATATTGATTTAAATTCTCATGTCCGCTCATGATCGTGATCACGGCTGTTCGAACAATTTTCACTCTATAAAGGTTGTACACTTCACCTAGAAGAGAATCGACCCAATAGCTCCACACGATTCCTTGGTCGTATAGAACGACGGATTGCCATGCAATTTTTTATAAAGACCTTACCACATTGTCATCTCATTCATATGACTTCTCCCACACACAGTTGATCCTATAAGTTATGCGGGATTTTCGTCACAATGATTACCATAACTGGACTATAACTTTCTACAACGACTAGCACAACTAACAAACTTCACCTTACGCAGTGTCCCATTCATTCCAGATCTTTGTTCGTACATGCACTACTTCACTCCCCCGCCAGCGAGTTGACTCTGGGGTCCAGTAAATTCACTTGAGCCTGATGTACTTTGCAGACTTATGGTTTTATTGTTTTATATTAGAAGATCATAATAATATTTAGTCTTTGAAGTTATCTAGGTAGCTTTAGTCCTAGTGACCATGTTTGCTTCATAGTGGGCATGATTGTTGCCATTTGGAGTGGTCAGCCTCAGCTTCCACAGGATTACTAGCTCTCTGTTGATCATCATCAAGACCTCACTGTTGGAGGATGATTAGAGCAAAAAGAAGGGAATGAAGAAAAAGGAAAATAGGAAAAGTGAGACACAGGTGACGCTGCAAATTGTCCTGATTAAAGAAAAATAACATCTGTTAGCATATTGCATTGACAGGATCGTAATTTGGATGGGATGTGTAGAACAATCAGACGCACACACACAAAGGAACACCTGAGTATTTGCCTGGACGACTGAACAACTTTGTCGTTCCAGTTTTTCTGTGTTTCCGCACTTTGCCAAATCTGCAGTTAGCTACAACGATGCTGACCGCAACTCACGCCACTACTCACGTCTCAGCTCAACTGCTTTGACAATGCAACTGCTGAGCGGATCTGATCCGGTTTATGCGCTGCACACATTGCACATATCCGGTTACAGGTTATTAACACAACACACACACTTCTAATTGTACAAGATCAAGTCCTAACAAACACCCCCCTGATCTTGTACTTCACTTCATCATAGCGCGGAGGCCAATCTTGTCTCTCATCTCCAGGAATTTTGGGCGAGCCAGTGACTTCGTCAATATGTCTGCTAGCTGTTCTTCAGTCCTGACGTGTTCGACATTGATCTTCTTTTCTTCCACGCAGTCCCGGATGAAGTGGTACCTCGTGTCTATGTGCTTGGTACGATCATGGTGCACGGGATTCTTGCTGAGAGATATTGCGGACTTATTATCCACCATGATTGTTACTGCTCGCGGTTCTTCAGAATTCAGTTGAGCTAGCAAGCGACTCAACCATATTGCCTGACAAGCCGCTGTGGTTGCAGCCATGTACTCCGCCTCACATGAGGATAAAGCTACAACCTTTTGTTTCTGAGAAAACCATGTCACCAGACTTGAGCCCAAGAAGAAAGCTATGCCTGTTGTGCTTCTTCTATCATTGACATCCCCAGCAAAATCACTATCACTATACCCAACCAACCTTGGTTTATCCTCCACCTTTCTTCCATAGTGACAGCCGAAATTGATTGTACCGCGCACATACCTCAACACCTGTTTAACTGCTGCCATATGCTGCTCTGAAGGATCTTCCATAAATCTGCTCACAATCCCAACAGAGTGTGCCAGGTCTGGACGTGTATTCACTAAGTATCTCAGGCTGCCTACAACACTACGGTAAAGAGTAGCATTCACCTTGGTTTTGGATCCTTGTTCAGACTTGACCAGCTTTAGTCGAGGATCCATGGGTATTTGACAGGGATTGCAATCTGACATACTTGTTTTCTCCAAAATCTTCAGGGCATAACCGGCTTGACTGAGTGAAATCCCATTTGGAGTTTGAGCTACCTCAATGCCCAAATAGTAAGACAATAGCCCCAAGTCACTCATCTTGAAAAGATCTTTCATCTCTTCTTTGAACTTGGCTATCTCTTCCTTGTTTGCTCCAGTAATCACTAAATCATCAACATATACCCCTACTAACAACCGTGCTGTACCAGTGCGCCTCAGGTATACTGCATGTTCAAGAGGACATCTCTGGAAACCAAGAGCATTTAAACTAGCATCCAATTTTGCATACCATGCTCTTGGGGCCTGACGTAAACCATACAAAGCCTTTTTTAGTTTCAATACTTTGTGTTCATTACCTTGTGCTTCATAACCAGGTGGTTGACTGACGTACACATTCTCCTCAAGCTCTCCATTCAAGAAGGCAGACTTCACATCCATGTGGTGTAGTTCCCACCCCTCTTGAGCTGCTAATGCAACCAGCAACCTGACGGTCTCAATTCGGGCTACCGGAGCGAAAACTTCGTCAAAGTCCACACCCTTTTTCTGCACATACCCCTTTGCGACAAGCCTAGCTTTGTACTTGACAATTTCTCCGGAAGGATTCTTCTTCAACTTAAACACCCATTTTAGCCCTATCGTTCGCTGACCTGCAGGTGGATCTGTCATGATCCAGGTGTTATTGTCAAGTATGGAGCTCATCTCTTCATCCATGGCTCGACGCCAGCATGCCTCCTTCTGTGCATCAATGAACGAAGTGGGTTCTTCAATACCAAGCAAGCTCAGCTCAGAATCATCGGATTCTTCCGGCAATTCACACGGCGGCACTGAGTCCAGTAGGTCCTGCAATTTTCTGTATCCTCGTGGCCCAGCAGAAACTTCAGTGTTGGGTGTTACTGCTGCGCCCGAGCTGCCACATCCTTCTGTGCTGGGGGCGATGGGTGTTGTCGGAGCGCTGAACCTTGGTCCTCCTGGTGATCCCAGCGGCGAGGATACCGGGGTGATACCAGCCGTAGTATCTCTTTCTTCGCATGCCCCTTCAGACTCACAGACCGCAGTGTCGTCTGTTTCTTTGCGAGCGCTCGATGATGGTTCTGTCTCCCGCTGCGCTGCAGGTTCAGGTTCAGAGATACCGACAGCGCCTGGATACACTACAGTAAACACCTCTTCTGAACTTTCTGAATCTGCTGCTTCTACTTTGCTCCAGTCCCACTGATTTCCTTCATCAAATATCACATCTCTTGACACAATAATCTTCCTGCTTCCTGGGTGGTACAGTCTGTAGGCTTTTGTATTCGGTTCATACCCAAGCATCACTGTGCGCAGACTTCTGTCCGCCAGCTTTGGCAGATTTGGTGTTGTCACTTTTGCATACGCGACGCAGCCAAAAATCCGTAGATGGTGAATGCTTGGTTTCCTTCCATACCAGAGTTCATAAGGTGTCTTCCCGGGGGTGCTTTTTGTGGGCGCACGATTTAGCAGGTAAACTGCTGTCGTTATTGCTTCACCCCACAGCTTGCCCGGTATGCCTTTGCTCTTGAGCAAACTGCGCGCCATTCCGACAACCGTTTGATTCCTCCTCTCTACTACTCCGTTCTGCTGTGGTGTATACGGGGCAGTGAGAAAGTGCTTGACGCCGCGATTTTCACAGTATGCAGTGAACGATTTTGAAGTAAATTCACCTCCTCTGTCAGTTCTGAAAGCCTTCACTTCACGACCCACTTCTACCTCTGCACTCCTGACGACTTTCTGGAAAATATGCAGTGCTTCATCCTTTGTGCGCAGCAATACTATCCACATGAAACGGCTATAGTCGTCGACCACGAGCATGAAGTATCTCTTGCCTGCTGGGGTTGCAGGAGATACTGGTCCACAGAGGTCTACATGAAGTAGCACCAGTGGTTCAGTTGCTCTGAATGTCGCTGCAGCAGGAAACGGCAAGCGCCGATGCTTTCCAACGAGACAAGCATCACAGATCTGCTCAACATGTTCAATATGGGGAAGCCCAAAAACCATTTGTTCTCTTTCTAGCTGCCTAAGCGCCTTGAAGTTCAAATGACCGTAACGAGCGTGCCAGATCCACGCATCATCACTATAATTAGCCATCAAACAGACTGGGCTTGTCACCCTGAGATCCAGCAGATACAGACGGTTTGGTGATCTTCTCACCTTTGCCAACAGTTGACTCTGCCTGTCAAATATCCGTAAGTACTCATCCTGAATGATCACTTTGCATCCACGCTCCGATAGCTGACCTAGACTGATGATATTGGTCTTCAATGATGGGATGAAGTATACATTTGCCAGTGCTCGATGTTCCCCATTCAGACACTGAAACAGTACAGTACCTCTGCCCATTATTGCAACAGTGGAGTTGTCACCGAACTTTACCTTTCCTTTCACTGATTTATCAAGTTCAGTGAACTTTGCTTCATTCCCCGTCATATGATTACTTGCTCCTGTATCTAAATACCACTCATCTCTGTCATCTTTTTCAGCATTCCGAGGATGCACATTCTCTTCATTCAGAAAAACTTTTCCTTCTGGCTCTTCTGCAGCTTCTGTTAGCTCACATACTTGCATCATCAGCAATTCAGGTTCTCCATCATCTCTCTTGTCCTTCTGAGCAAGCATTGCTCTCTCCTTCTTAGGCTTGGTACAATCCTTTTTGAAGTGACCCTTTCTTCCGCAGTTGTGGCATTTGACTTTCCTGATATCAAACTTCCACTCTTTCTTCTGCTGATCTCCGTTTTTGCCAAGAACGCCGGAGCGGCCATCACTTCTGCTATGGTCTCCACCCCCCTTACTTCCAGTGCTAGACCCCTCTCCACTTTTCTTCTTGGTAGAGAGATTCTCCCACTGGGATTTCGACAGCATGAGGTGCTCACCTTTCTCTGGATCTCCAAAACGTGTGCGTACACGTTCATCATAAGCCTTGTATCTCCCAATCAAATCCTCCACCGACAGTGTTTCAAGGGGTACACACTGTTCAATAGAAGTGACAATTTGCATGTACCTCACAGGCGCTGCTTGGAGGAACTTCTGCACCATCCTCAGCTCACTGATGACATCGCCAAGACCACGCATCCCCGCCACCAGCGTGTTCATGCGCCCTGCAAAATCATCAACAGACTCCTGGTCGCCCATAGTGAGTTCCTCAAACTCCTTCCTCATGGACTGCAGACTTGCCTGCTGCACACGATCATGCCCCACATGCGCCGCCTTGATGGCATCCCAAGCCGCCTTTGCAGAGTCCTTCCCGGCGAGAGAGGACATGACGGAGTCGGGCACCGCCTGATAGATGGCGTACAGGGCCTCCCGGTCGATCTCGAAGTCGACGTTCGTGCGCTCCACGGCTTCCCAGATGCGCTGAGATTGCAACGCCACTCTCATCTTCATTGCCCAGATGTTGTAATTGGTGCGCGTCAGCTGCGGGTACACAATCGGTCCCCGCGGCCGCTGCTGCGCACTATGCAGTGCGCTTTGCACCACCGGCACGGCCAATGGCAGTGACTCCCCATTGTCGCCGCCTGCTCCCGCCGCCGCCGATTGTGCCGATGCAGGGTCCTCGCCGTCCTTCGACATCCTCTCCAATCAAAGCCCTCAAGCTCTGATACCAAATGACAGGATCGTAATTTGGATGGGATGTGTAGAACAATCAGACGCACACACACAAAGGAACACCTGAGTATTTGCCTGGACGACTGAACAACTTTGTCGTTCCAGTTTTTCTGTGTTTCCGCACTTTGCCAAATCTGCAGTTAGCTACAACGATGCTGACCGCAACTCACGCCACTACTCACGTCTCAGCTCAACTGCTTTGACAATGCAACTGCTGAGCGGATCTGATCCGGTTTATGCGCTGCACACATTGCACATATCCGGTTACAGGTTATTAACACAACACACACACTTCTAATTGTACAAGATCAAGTCCTAACATGCATAGCATAGTGAGCCACAACAAAGAAGTACGAGATAAGTTTTTTTCGTCTCATCTTCGTCGTAATAGGACCAGGACATTAACAAAGAGCAAGTGATGATTTTTTTTTTCTCTTCCTTCGCGTCCAGGTTAGGCGGCAGGCTCTCGAGCTGCTGCCACCGGAGGGTGGTTCAGAACACTTGGCTACATTTGTGCGCCTCGATCGCTCCGTTGCTGCAGTCAAAAGTCAGCAAGTCGTCGTCGCTGTTAACGAAAATACGGAGCTTGTCGCTGTTAACACGTTCATTTGCCTCGGTCAAGTTTCTAACTTTTTGGTATAGCTGTTTTAAATTGTTGATAGTTTTTTAGCGTAATTAAATTCTAAAATTTTCAAAAGGTAAGGTTATTTTTTTTAGCGTAATTAAATTTTATAAAATCTAAAAAATAAGGTTATATTATTACGAACAGTGCAAAAAAATAAGAGAAAAAAAATACAAAAACTCAAAAATAAGTGAAAAAATCAGAAAAAGATAATATTAAAATAAGCTAAAAGTCGAAGCTTAAAATATGGAGCTGTTAAAAATTGGCCCATTTGAGTATGGCCCATTTTCTTAATTCCAAAGCATGCACAGTTTAGTACCATATTGCTAAGGTACGGTGAGCGAGAAAAATTTATAACGTGGAGTCCTCACCACTCCTTCAATATGGATAGAGATGGTACAAGGAGAGTTCTGGCTAGTCACACACGTGCGCACATATTCGCGTGAAAATCGCGACTTGTGACTTGCAACGAGCGACTGTGCCGTGACGTGACGTGCCACTTGGCAGACCAAGTCCATCTTTATTTTTATTGAACCCTGCATTACTCTCTCTCTCTCTCTCTCTCTGTGTGTGTTTGAATGAGATTCAAACATTTGAATGAGGCAGTTACCAGTGCATAACTTTGTTTAAAACACAACAGTTACTAGTGAATAACTGTAGCGCCCTTAAAAAGGCCTGGAGATGTCCAGGAAGCTGGAGAGAGTTTTTGCACCTTCATTCTGTCTCTAATTTCTGTTCTGCGATCTTATGCTGTGCCGTCAGAACCTCGTCGACTTTTTTTCCCGGCGTGCACCTGGAAAAAGGAAGAGCGGCTATCTCCGAACCGTTGCCGCAGAGAGTTCCTGCACAGGGCGGTAATAAGGTTTTTGGGCAGCGCATCTGCGCGACCGCTCACTGCACTGCATCATCTACGTTCTGCACTGCGTCAAGTCTGCGCTGCTTCCTAGTCTTCATCAGGTGGAAAAGTAAGTCGTTCGCGCATGTTCGACTTTGTTATTATATTTTTCATGCGTATATTCTGAAGTATGATGAGTAGCCTGTTGTTAATAGTAAGTTTTGCATCACTAGTTTGTTGTATTATTTATCTCTTAATAAAACTTGGAATTAAAATATTGCCTAAATTTTTAACAGGAGCTTCTCTCTATCGCTCGGCTATGAGCTTCTTCTGCCTCTATGGCTCGACTCGACACTTGCTTCAGGACAGAGAGGGTGATGCAGATGTCAAATTGAATTATCATGAATTAAATATTCTTGGCCCCAATTGAAATGAATTGGTAGACTGGTAATGTATGCATGGAAACAGACTCCAGAACTGGTTGGAAGCTTACACCAATAGGAGCTCGGGCCAGCCTGCCAGCTGCCAAGCGCAATCTAAAGTTTTAGCGATCTCTCGTTTTCGGCTTATAACTTCTTCTAATTTCTAGTTCATTATTCTTTGATTTTTTTATCTTTTTTATCTTTTTTCTAGTTCATTATTCTTTAATTTTGTCTTTTTCTATCTTTTCAGCTTTTTTAGGTTCTTTATCTTTTCTTTTTTTCGTATTCATTTGTATTATCTGTGATGGACTAATATGTTTTTTAATTTTAATTATATCAAATAAGTTATCTGTTGTGGTTATAGACTAAACAGTGATATGGAAGTATGGTAGTAGAGATGACAAATGAACAATACTTGGCCTTCCCCATGCAAAGGGCAGCCATATATATATATATATATATATATATATATATATATATATATATATATATATATATATATATATATATATATATATATATATATATATATATATATATATATATATATATATATATATATATATATATATATATACATACATATATATATATATATATACATACATATATATATATATATATATATATACATATATATATATATATATATATATATATATATACATACATATATATATATATATATATATATATATATATATATATATATATATATATATATATATATATATATATATATATATATATATATATATATATAGGAAAAATACTTTTACTCCAGGTGTAATTACACCCACCTCTAATATACCACCTAAACAAACTTGAAATACTCCTTTATCACTTTAGGTATACTCGTATACTAATTATAAGATATTCTAATGTGAACCACACAAAAAATTGCAAGGGAGTCCATAGTTTTTAGCATATTTTGTAAATACCTTTTATATACATTACATAAAAGGAGTATGTTGAAAAAATGTACATAACACCTCTGAAAAATTATTCATACCACCTATATGATCTTAAATACTAGTATACTACATGTACATACCCTCGTTCATAAGATACTCCTATGTTGCGAGATACATATATATATATATATATATATATATATATATATATATATATATATATATATATATATATATATATATATATGAGGAGTATTTTATAATTATGTCCTTACATCCAAGCATCTCTCACGGGGTATTTATGTCATTACATGCACCCTATTCTGGGCTTTACAGACCTTTACCAGGCCGACTGGGCTTAGGTGGGGACCTCCCCTACAACAGGAGCCTCTCATGGTGAAGGGTTTCACGAGCCAAAGCCATGTTGTTGAGTCCTTTAGCCCCCTCCGTCCCTGCGGCCAATGAGCTTCCATGACCTTGGGCTAAAATTGTTTTGCCAGCGCATCATGTCTTGGTATGATGGATGCGAAGTCGAACCCTCTGCTGAAGTCATCCATCGGTCACGAGGTGTAAGCAGCCAGCGGAGCCGGCCCCTCTAGACGAAGTCAAGTTGGCATCCAGGCTAGGCGAAGCGTGGCGCGGATCCATCCCTCATACACGAGGTTGAATCGGAGGCTTGAGTCAACCCGCGGGTATGAAGTCAAAATAGGCTCCGTAGTCGCCGCGCGGAATCGCCTTGGAAGTGGGCTCCGGAGTCGCCACGCGGAGTTGGAGCCGAAGTGTGGCCCGGCGGCTCGTGACTCCAAGAAGGTGCTTTAATGGCACGCGAATTCTACCGGACGGCGATGGGCGATGGGGCGTGCTGGCGCATCTTTGTCTTTGTCGTGGCGCACACCGCGACGCGTGCACCTTCCCAACAGGGCAGGACGTGTGGTGACACACGATAGACGCGTCGTGCGCTGCCGGGCACCCATGCGACCACGGTCATGCGCTTCTTCCTGATGGAGCGGGACAGGTGGCGGCACGCGATTGGCGTGTCGTGCACTATCAGGCGCCCACGCGATAGCGGCCGTACACTGCTTCCTGATGGGGTTGGACGCGTGGTGGCACGCGATTGGAGCATCGTGTTGTGTTAGGCAGCCGCTCGGCTGCGATCACGCGCACCTTCCAGAAGCGGTGGCACCTCGCCCAGCTGTGGCAGCTCTTCGCCGACCTCTGTGGAGTACGCCTTGGTGGATCGCAACCCACCACAGGCCAACAAACAATGGACGGCCGAGAAGAAGTTGGAAGGCCCCTGCTCCCGCGTGCTAGGGCCGACTCTCGTAACGAAGGAGACGATCCAATCTCTCCTTTGGGAGGAGAGGCTAGCGGACCATGATGCAGTACGCCTGCCTGCTAGCGACAAGATGGAGCCGCACCCGAAAGAAGCGGAGGCGATCGTCTTCGTCGTGTACCTTGAGGTCAGGCTCCGTATCCCAGCGACGAAGTTCGTGGGTGACGTCCTACGGACTTACGAGCTAGAGTTGGCATAGCTAACCCCAAATGCGATAGCTTGCCTAGCTGTTTATGGCTGGGCAACGCGGACATAAGGTACCTAGCCCAGCGCGGCACTATTCGCTTTCCTGCATGACGCGCGCTGCCAGTTGAAGAAGCTCAGTAGGGGGGTGTTCTCAAACTTCGGCAGCGTCAGCTTCGTACTGAGGCCACAATGCGTGAAGATCTTCCCCACTAACTCTACCCGAGGGAACTGGGAGCCCAGCTGCATGCGGCGGTGGTTCTACCACCGCGTATCGAGTAGCAGCGGCCTCAGGTGTACTGGACGACTGATGTTCTTCAACTCCTCACCGAGCGTGGAGCTCAACCTCGACGAGGAGCAGCGGGCGCAGAGGCTTGTCGGTGTCACCCTCCGGTTCAACATGTGTGACCTCGCCGAGGAGTTCGCTATGTACGGAGTGGCGCTGCTCGCCTACCGTTGGAAGCTTCAGCCTGGTCCTGTCCGGCCGGATGGTGTCCGGCCGACGATGTCCTCGCTCCCGAAGCCCTCCAATCCTCATAAGCTCTTCGGCCATAGGCTGTGTATGTATGTAAACATATAATTTTTTATGACAATGGTTCACCTTGCCTGTAGGGATCACCCTGGGAGACGCGGAACGCGCGGTGGTCGTGTTTCTTGGACCGTATACGACCAAGGAGCATGGCTCTGTGGCCGCTCTTGCACCGCAGTGGGGTGAATAAGCGAGGTGTCGCGGCTCAGGCTTTGCCGTGCTAGAGTGCGCTGCTCCAATGTCGGGCCGAGCTCGCCACCGAGACGGCGACAAGGGAGAGGTGTCGCCGTCGCGGCGAAGGGCCCGATCCCCTACTGCCGTATCCAGTCCGCCTGCCGCTCCTCCCGCGAATTCTGCCGAGGCTGAAGGAGCGATGGTCGTCAGCTCCGACTCAGCGAAGTACACCAAGTTAGACCTTGAGGCGAAGGCAGAGCAGGCGGCTTTGGGCAAGGAGTCCTTGGCGGCACGAGGGCGCGATGCAGCAGCGGACAACGGGAGGCGGCCGTCGCCGTGCGATTCTCGCGGCGAGAACCCTAGCCGCGGTCTCCGAGCGGCGGCCTCGGATCTGATCGCCCTCGGGCGGAAGGCGTTCGCGGTTGCGATCGGGGTCGGCGGCATGTCGGAGTCCGACTTTGACACCGAGGTCGCCCAGCCCAAGGCGGTGGCTACCCGAGGTGGTGGTGGTGTCCCTACAGTTCCTTGGGGGGCTGAGCGGACACCCGAATGGACCACCCCAGTTCGCGCCGAAGGTGAGCGTGACTCTTTGTATGACCTCGTAAGTCTTCGCTATGCTTTTTCCTCTGATTACTTATCGCATATGAGCAGCTGAGGTGCGGTCCCCCGGCGGTGGCCCAGTTGCCAGGGATGGAGATGGCCATGAAGCCTCCGATCTACCCACGCCGGACATGGCCTCGACAGCGGCCGCCCTCGAAGTCACCATGTCGGAGGCTCCGCGACTGACCTTGGCAAACTTCGTGCCTCGGCCGGAGATGGTATGGGCTTGGCAGGGGGCCACGGACTGCCCGAATGCCAACTTGGATCGCCAGGCGCTGCTAACGTGTGGCCCAGAGCTTCTGGAAGGCGTGCTGGAGGCTTCGGAGATAAGGGTGAGCGGTCGACTTCGTTGATTTATGCCATCACTTGGGAATTGGCTAACGACTACGTAGTGCAGACCCTGGCCCTTGCTCGAGCCCTGCAGGTGGTGCGTGCCCGCGAGCGAGGAGTGCTAGAGGACCGGCTTCACGCGGCCGAAGAGGCCCATGCCACCAAGGACGAGCGCATCCGTTTCTTGGAAACGGAGGGTGCGAGGGCGATTGCGGATGCTCGGGCACTTGCGGAGGAGACCCACCGTGCAGCCTCTGAAGAACGTGACGGTTTGCTGTAGCAAATTGCAGCGCTGGAGAAGAAGAAGGCCCGAGTCACTGCATCCCTCAAGGAGAAGGACCGGGCTCTAGGCGACGCCTCGGTGGTGACATGGGACGCCATGGAGGCTCTAGAGGGCACCCTCGAGGACCTCTCCGTCGTCGTGCCACCTCGCACCTTTGGCCCCGAGGACCTGATGCGGACACTTCGGTGAATCGGAGAGGCCTCCGGCCTTGACCTCAATGTCGTCAAGTCCTTTGGCAACCATTATTCCTTCGCCACCTCGACTCTCACCTTTGCCCTGCTCCACCAGCGAGGCTGCCCGCATGTGGGCGAGTTGGATGACCCACAACTGGAGATGCCAGTCGGAGCGGGGGTGATGTCAAGCGCCGTATACGCTGTCCGCCGCAGCGTCCGGGCTTTCCATGACCAGATCTAGGACTACATCAGGGAGGCTACGGCCAAGGTAGCGTTGCGACGGACTCTGTTTCATGAGGGGAACTTCAGCTAGTGGCTTGACGGAGTTCCCCGGCGCAACGAAGGCCGTGACGCCGACCCAAAGCGTGGCGCAAACCCACAGGTGCGATGCCGGGTACAGGCGTGCGTTGCGATGTATCCGCTTTCCGTGTAAGGTGGCGCCATATGGGCCCACCCCCCCCCCCCCCTCATGAATGAGATGAGAAATGCCAAGTGTTCTGATGACGCGTACTATTTTGTTCCGGGCAGATGCTTGATAGGGGCTGGTTGCTAGTTTCAGACCTGATGGTTCATCAGCGTCTTCAGCATTGGGGGTGGACGGAAGACTCCCTGAACTTCTGGAAGGCTCGGACTTCAGAGGGTGAGACTTTCGCGCGAGGGTATTATATTAAGGCAGAGGAACCGGACGAGCAGCGCCCTTAGCTCCCCGACTACTCTTGTAGACATTATTCCTTCGCGGTTGCAATTACCAAGTCTCTATAATCATTATTTCATAAATGCAATAAAGATTTTGGTTGAGGCACGTGTTCCCGTTGTTCTTTGCGATTGTGGCTGCCTCCAACCGACACGTCGCTCAAGCGCTTCGTCGTGTACCGTACCCTTCGAAATGGCAGCAGTGGAGCTGGCGACTAGGCCGAAGTATTCGCTCGAGCACTCTGTCCCGTACCCTTTGAAGTGGTTGTAGCGGAGCTGGCGACTAGGCCAAAGTAGCCGCTCGAGTGCTCTGTCCTGTACCTTTCGAAGTGTCAGCAGTGAAGCTGGCAACTAGGCCGAAGTAGATGCTCGAGTGCTCCGTACCCACCCTTTGGAAGTGGCAGCAACGGCCGTATGTCTCATTTTATACTCTGTAGAGTGCACGCTGAGGCAAGCACCCGCGTGTCTTATTTTATACTCCGTAGAGTTGTCTGGGACAGCAAAGTTCCTAGCGCTTTATACTCTACAGAGTGCACACGGAGGGAAGCCTCTGCATGTCTTATTTATACTCCGTAAAGTGCACGCGGAGGCGTGCCTCCGCGTGTCTTATTTATACTCCATAGAGTGCGCGCGGGGGCAAGCCTCCGCGTGTCTTATTTTATACTCCGTAGAATGCTCGTGGAGGCAAGCCTCCATGTGTCTTATTTATACTTCGTAGAGCGCGTGGAGGCGTTCCTCCGCGTGTCTTATTTATACTCCGTAGAGTGCGCGCGGAGGCAAGTCTCCGTGTGTCTTATTTATACTCTGTAGAGTGCGCGCGAAGGCGTGCCTCCAAGTGTCTTATTTATACACCGTAGAGTGCACGCGGAGGCAAGCCTACGCGTGTCTTATTTATACTCTGTAGAGTGCGCACGGAGACATGCCTCTGCATGTCTTTTTTATAATCCGTAGAGTGCGCGTGGAGGCGTGCCTTCGCGTGTCTTATTTATACTCCGCAGAGTGCGCGCGGGACGGCAAAGTTCCCGGTGCTTTATACTCCGCAGAGTGCACACGGAGGCAAGCCCCTGTGTGTCTTATTTTATACTCCGTAGAGTGCGCACGGAGGCGTGCCTCCGCGTGTCTTATTTATATTTTGTAGAGTGCGCGTGGAGGCAAGCCTCCACGCGACTTCACACAGAATAAGACCAGGTTTTGCAAACGGTAGACTTTATTGATCTCCCATTTGCGCAGGCGAGTGATTAAAAAGGGCAGGGTGCTGACCTCGCTGGGGGCTTCCCTTCGGCCTCATACACAATATCGCCACAACCTGGCTGCATTCCACGTGTAACGGGGAGCCTGTCCTTCCGGTGTCACGAGGAGATATGCCCCACACTGCAATGCTGTCGCAACGATGTAGGGGCCCTCCCATTTCGATTCCAGCTTATGCAGCTCATGAGGTGTGTGTCTAGGAGAATGGTGCCAGCCCAGCCGCCCACTTATCAATGCGCCCCGTGGACCCCTTGTTGTGCAGCATCTCCACTAGAGGGAACAAAGACTGCGCAGTGATGGGGTTGACTAAGAAATAGTGTCAAGGTATCCTCAAGGCCATAACCAATGCGCAGGAGCCTCTGGTGCTAGGGCGA
Organism: Dendrocalamus sinicus; assembly: GCA_036346575.1. Taxonomy (NCBI): domain Eukaryota; kingdom Viridiplantae; phylum Streptophyta; class Magnoliopsida; order Poales; family Poaceae; genus Dendrocalamus; species Dendrocalamus sinicus. Next base: position 189,766 of record JAYEVI010000217.1, read on the forward strand.
CCAACATAGAAAGGCTTGCGAGGTGCTTCTTGAGGTCGTCGGAAGCCTTCGCCCAGTCGTCGTCCCAGTGGAATCCGTCACAACCGTGGAGGGTCTTAAAAACATGGTAGGCCTCATTCAACCGCCCTATAGTGGGAACGGCTAAATGCAGCCATGCGTCCTATAAGCCTCTAGGTCTCCCCCATCAGCTTGGACGGCTCCTTGGGTGTTCACTCTAGGGCGAAAGACGTGTGTGCCTTGAGGGCACCGGTGAGCACGTGCCCCTTCTGGTGTGGGCCCCTAGCGCCAAGCTCTATGCGCCGGGTGAGGTCTTGATCGCCATGGGTGGTGATGATGCCCCATGGGCCTGGGAGCTTTACGCACAAAAAGCTGTGGTGGGGACTGCTCCAAAGGAGTTGAGGGTCGGGCATCCCAATATGGCGTTATAGGGGTATGGGATGTCGACAACATCAAAGATGACGTCTTCGCTTCTCGTGTTATCACCCTGGCCGAAAGAGATTTGTAGCCGTATCTGGCCCAAAGCCGTCAACGGCTGCCCTCCAAAGCCCTGCAGTGGGATTCCCGAGGGGTCTAAGCAGCTTCGGGGGATCCCCATCTGGTCAAAGGCTGCCGCGAAGAGGATGTTGGCGGAGCTGCCTCCGTCGACCAAGACCCGCTTAACATCGCAGCCCGCGATGGTGGTTTGGATGACTAGGGGGTCCTGGTGAGGGAAGTCGACGCCTTCCGCATTAGCGGGCATGAACATAATGTCGTGCTGGGCCCAGGCTGGCGGTGCTTGCGCCGAGTATGCCATCACATAGTGTAACCTTCGCGCATAGGCCTTTTGTTGCTGTGCCAAGGAGAAATCCAGCGAAGAGCCCCCAGAGATGACGTTTATGACCCGGCGTTGGGCTCCCTCCGGGGCCTAGATTCGCAATAGGCCCTGTTGGGACTGCTGCACGTGGGCCTGAATACGCAAGGGGCCCTTTTGGGGCTGCTGCACATGGGCCACGACGGGTGGCCCCACCTCTAGGGCCCTGTCCCTGGCGACGCTCTGACGGAGCGCCGCAATGGCGGTGCATTGCCGCGTGTAATGGTCACCACGGCCATGCACGTCGCACCATATGCCATAGTGCTGGTACTCCGCTTCCACACGGGGTCTGTCGTCCCGACCCCGGCCGTGCCCGTGACCTCGGCCTCTATGACCTCGCCCGCGACCGGCGGGGGCGCTGTCCTCATAGCCGCCTTCGATGTCAAAGACATAGCGGGCCCTCTGGGACCTGTGCTGATTGCGCTTGGGTTTGTTATTCGACAGTCCTCCTTGCGCTTGGAAGCGTTCTTGTGCTCGGGGGTGTCCTTCGAAGACTCTTTTTGCACTTGGCGGCGCTCTTCGATGAGTCCTCCTTCGATGAGTCCTCTGGTTGGTTAGTGTCGGAGTCATCGCCTTTGCGCCGCCGTGCGTCCTCCTCCGCCCTCGCATACTCTTCCATCTTGTCGAAGAGCTTCGCGACCGTTTTGATTGGGTTGCGCGTGTTGTACTCGGCCAGCAGCCCTGGGCGGAGGCCTTGTATCGCTGCGTTGATAATGGTGGTCTCGTTTACGTCCTTGACCTGGCAGCGAACCTTGGCAAAACGCTTGAAATATCCCCGGAGCTTTTCGGAGGGCTTTTGCTTGATGGCGAAGAGCTGGTCTGCGTTGACGCGTTCGGTGTAGTTTCCTTGGAAATTGTTGTAGAGGCGGTCGCGGATCTGTTCCCACGCATAGATGGAGTTCGGCTCTATGGTAAAAAACCAGTAGAGCGCCACTCCTTGCAGCACTAGGGTAGCCCCTTCGCCTTGGTTGAGTCGTCTTCGCCCGCGGCCTCGATGGTGGTTTCATATACGCACACGAACTCTCGAGGGTCCGTATCACCTTTGTACGGGTCGATAGCGATGGAGAACTTGAAGTCATCCGGCCATGCCGACTAATGTAGGCCGGCCGAGAGGGGGAACTCCGGATCGATGCGTCAAATCGGGGCGCGACTAGAGGTCGGGCTGTCGCGGCTGTCTGCTCGATCTGGAGTGGGCTCCGCCGCCGTTGCCGACGGGATCGGCTGGCTCCGAGCCTCTTGCATCTCCCACACGGCTCCGCAGAGGTCCATCAACTCGCGTTGCAACATGCCAAGGGCCGCTAACAAGGCATTCTCCACTACTGAGGTGGGTGCACCCGCCTGAGCATCGGCACGAACGGTTGGGTTGGCGACGACTTGCGCTCCAGAGGCGCCGGGCTAGCCGGTGCGGTGGGACCGGGGGTCGATGACGGGGCGATCGCCGCCAACGCCGCCGCCTCTCCACACCGGTGCGGGTCGGTGGGCGTCTTGCGCGATGCGTTGACGTCGGGGCTCCCGCCGCCGTCGGTGCCGAGTGGGGGTCGCACCAACGGTAGGGCCGACGTCGGCCGTCTCAGCGCCGGTGTTGTCACCCGCACCCGCTATGGATGCAAAAGCCCTGGCATTGCTGAGCGCCTCCGACGTGCTTCTCTTCTTCTTTGTTGCTGATGATGAAGTTTTCTTCGGTGCCATCCTTCTTTAGATCTTGGAGCTTGCTCTATCGTCCCCACGAACGACGCCAACTGTTGTGATTACAGACCAAACAGTGATATGGGAGTATGGTAGCGGAGATGACAAATGAACAATACTTGGCCTTCCCCATGCGAAGGGCAGCCATATATATAATCACATGAGGAGTATTTTACAATTATGTCCTTACATCTAAGCATCTCTTGCAGGGGTATTTATGTCATTACACGCGCCATATTCTGGGCTTTACAGACCTTTACTAGGCTGACTGGGCTTAGGTGGAGGCCTTCCCTACAACATTATCATTAGATACAATGTAATTTCAGTTATAACACAGCTTATTTTATTAGCCGAACTGATCAAGTGGAAGAAATGGCCAAGTTTTAATGATACAATGCAATTTCTGTTATAACACAGCATATTTTAGCCGAACTGATCAAGCGAAAGAAATGGCCAAGTTTTCGGCATGTGCTGCTTCGAGTTGTTCTGATTTGGAAGCCAATGCAGATGCAGCACAATTTGCTGTGACTATGTACAGATATCAACGTTATTCGCAATGTCATCTACGTGGAGCTCGGCAAGCGGTGTCGCTGTTGTTCCCTTTGTTCATCTGGCGACCTAGAAGGCTTTTATATTAAATTTTGCCGATGTCTTTTCTTTTAATTTTAACTTATAAATAGTAGTACCAGTTTGTAGAGAAATTTATAGAGAGATACTTGAATGTAATTTTGATCAATATAAATAAAGTTACTATAGTATATACTAAAATTAATTAGTAGATCCTATTTTAAAAGATATTTTATTTAAAAACTATGTACCATACAAAAGGTATCTACCGTATAAAAGCGGTTTATGGAAGACCCGTCAAATCGACGGTCTGGATCGATACAGAGTTACAGGCCGAACAAAAGCAAGAACATTTGGTGGTGCTTGCCTTCGAGCTTAGCACGTGATGCTGGGCTCTGATTAGGAGAGTGGACGAATGGGCCACGCAACTCTGCGCGTTCGGGTGGCGGGCCAACTAGATGGCAGAAGATTTCGTAATACCAGCTGCTTTCTTTCTTTCCATTTTTTTCCTTTTGGTTTTAGTCCCATACTGGACGTTCTTAGCATAAACGGCAACAGCCAAGAGGTCGGGCTAAGATCAAGTGCAGTTTATATTTGTATTAATTTAATGTCTGATATATAGGCTACGCTGTAGCGCATCACCTTGATATTACATTTATTTTTTGCGGGGAAGAGAGTTCAGCGCAATAGCCTGCTATTGGGGCTCTCAAACACCGTTTAGATCTATGTACATCTATTTTTCAGTTGTCACATTGAAACTCAGCACACATGCAGCACACATGAAAGGAAATGGAAATGGATCCTACCCTTTCTTTCGTTTTTGAAAGAGCTCTGCCATGCATTAAAGAAAAAAAAGGAACTTTTGACAACAAGTCTAAATATTTTAGCACAGTGCAAGGAGCTTAAACAAAACAACAACACTTTGGCAACAGGCACTACTACAGACTAAAGGGGCGACTAACTGGAGCTTATGAACAGGAATTCAAATTAGTGCCCTTCTTTGTTCAATATCTTCTTGGATCCTCTGAATCACTTGGTGAAAATTGCGGTGTCTATATGAGAAATTATCCCATTTTGTTCCTTCCAAATATTCTATTGTGTAGTTTCCCCGCCAGTTATTCAGCAGACTCCAGATCTTCCACAACATTTTTCATACCTGTCCAACATACATTGCAATCATTTCTTAGTTTCCACGTCCCACATGAAGTTGCAACACAAACATTATTTACCCCCGGTTCACTAATCCATCACTTAAGCAATTGTTTCATAATCTAAGCCAACATTTGTACCAAACTTGCAGGCAACTTGTGCAATAGGACCGTCAAAGAAGATGCATAACCGATTCCTTCTCATTACATAACAAGAGAGCATGTTTTATCCCTAGTCAGAGTTGTATTGTTGAGCAGGCATATGACCCCATTATAACACAGGAAAACCCATTACAAGTACATTTCAAATTTCCAATACCGAAGAATCCTCCTCACCAGACAACTGAATGCAAGAAGCAATTTCCACCCAACCACACGTTTATTAACCTACAACTAAGACATCTCGTATAAGTAAGCTTCAATTCAGAACCACTCCAAACGTCGCAAATAGTGTAGCGTTCTCCTCATTTGAATGAATAGCCTGTAGAGCTACAAAACCCATGGTCTTCCCAAGATTTTACCTTCCTACCAGATCCTCCTTGCCACCTATACCCCATCTTGGCAGCTTGTACACCCTACAACACACCCTTTGAGAAAGGTGTGGCATTAGGAGAAAGGCCGGAGAAGATTTTACAAGTCCAATACTTATGACCATAACTTGTTTCAATAGCTTGTGACTATCAAGATCATATCTCTTAATTAACCCAGGAATCTAGTAAGCAGAAATTAAGATGTCTCAAATAGGGGGATCCCTATACCCCCAAATTCTTTCGTAAGGCAAATAGAACCCTGATTAGTTAATTGGTAGTCATGCTTCTGCCTTCTTGTGATAATCCCCTAAAACAGTGTGCCACATGTGAATTTCAATAGCCCATTTAGGAAGTCTAACCATGGACATAACGTAGATAGGGACACTCTAGCAAGGCAAGATTGGTCGATGCCCTCATAAGAAAGAAGCCACCCTTGATTGATGCCAATTGAAACAGTTATATCTACACAGTAAATTGAATCATGCCTACCTGGAGGGGCAGTATCGATTCCTTCCTGTGGTGCTTTGGAAGGCCAAGTATCTCCCCCTTTTTCCTTGCATGTCTTTGCGGGCCTTTTTTGTCTATTAGGAGCTTTGTTGGTACATAGTCGGCACATTGATAGTGTTCAATATTCTTCGCTCTAATTGAAATGAAATACACCGGTAGCCTGGAGATGTATCCATGAAAGCGGACTCCGGAACTGGATGGAAGCTTACACCAATGGGAGCTCGGGCTGCGGTGCCCTGTTCCTGATCTCTCTTAGTGCCATCTTTGCCGTGCCCAGCTGCCACGCGTAATCTGAAGTTTCAGCCATCTTTAGGCGATTTTGCATACAGATTAAGCGGAAAAAATGGTCAGGTTTTCGGTGCCTGATATGGCATGTGCTGCTTCGATTTGGTCTGATTTGGAAGCCAATGCAGAAGCAGCACCACTTGCCGTCAACGTTATTCGCAAATGTCATCTACATGGAGCTAGGCAAGCGGATGTCGCCTGCTGTTCCCTTTGGACAATCCACGGCAATTGGCCTCTCTAAATATAGTGTTCATCTAGGGGACCCTAGATGGCTGCATCAAATCAACGGTCTGGGATAGCCCTGTTTAATTTGGCTGTGACTGATGACTTTTAGCTTTCGACTTTCGATTGAAATGACACAGTAGTAGTTTTGTCTTTCGGTTTAATTGTCGATTAAGACATTTAATTAAAGAAAAATAATAATAATAACATCATATCTCTATAGAGAATACAAAGAAAAAAGATGAAAAAAATATAAAATATAAAAAATTGAGTTAAAAAGCTAACCAGAATGGGGCTGAGTTACAGACCCAGCCCAAAGCAAGAACATTTGGTAATGCTTGCCTTCGAGCTTAGCAGGTGATGCTGGGATCTGATTAGGAGAGTGCACAAATGCACGTTCGGGTGGCGGCCCAACTGGCCCAATTTAAGTGAGGCTAACACCGACCAGTCGACTACACACACGCGCACCCAGAGAGAGAGAGAGAGAGAGAGAGAGAGAGAGAGAGAGAGCAGGGAAGCAAAGGAGCATGCCGCATTGGTGCTGGACGTGGTGGCGAGACGAGCAATTGCCTGGTAGGTGGTGACGATGACGGGAACGGATGCATGGGGCCACAAGTAGGACTGTGCAGTTTAATACCGAACCGAATAAACTATACCGAAAAAACCGAACCGAATCGAACCGGTCAACTCGGTTTGACCGGTATTCGGTTCGGTTTCCGGAAAAGTGGCATTTCTCTGATTCGGTTTTTTCAGTAAAAACCGATGAAAAACCGGATTTCCCGATAAAACCAAACAGCCCACGACGTCTCCGATCACGGCCCACCAGGCCCGACGCACGCGGAATGGCGGAAGACTCTTCACTTCAACCCTAGCTAGCCGCAGGCAGAGGCGCAGAGCGCAGACGGCCACTCCCAGTCTCCCACTCGCCTCGACGGCTCGACGCCTCGCCAGATCCGCACTTCCACAGAGGCGCAGACTGCAGGTCCGCCGCAGATCCGACCTCTGGTGCTCCCCCTGGCCCCGCCTCGCCAGATCCGCACTTCTGCAGCTCGGCAGCCGGCAGCTCACTCTCTCCGACCTCCGGTGCTCCCTCGGTCCCCCCACCCCAGTCCCAGGCTCGGCCGGCGCCGGGCGGCCGCTCAGGCTCCGCCGCTCCGGTGCTCCGCGCCTCCTGCCCTCCTTCGGTCGAGTACTCAAGTGGTCGACTACCACTCTTACTAGGTCATCTCGGCATCTCCTGACTCCTGTCCTCCATTCAGGCATTCACTAGATTTAAATGAGTTAAGCTACTAAATGGTGTTGAATTTGGTATAGGAGAGGCGTCTAGCCTATTGGAACCATGTGTTTGGGTGGGAATAACGCAATATAGGAGATGCTATTCCCATTTCCATTTTGTTTGTGTTGGCTATTGAAGCTCTGCTTGTAATTGTCTAATGCTAATATTGAGCTTGGCATATTATACTGCAGTATTGCTGATTTGATGGCTGCTTTATGTATGCAGGAAGTGATACTAAGCCAAAACAGGACTTGCCTAAGTCAACAAAGACCGTAAGTAGCAACCAACTGTTAGCAATGAACCATACTCTGTTATGTCTGGTGTCATGTGTTGTACTTTCTGTAGTAGCTGTTTTAGTTCGTTCACTGTTGTTGTGACTAGGGGTTGTTTGGAATTTTGATACAGGGTTTGACTCCAATCCTGGAGGGTGGAATGGATAAAGGGAAGAACCCTGCTGGTACATCGAACGACAAAGCATTGTCTGAAGTAGAACACTTGTTAATGCAGAAAACATTCACTAGGAAAGTATCTGCATAATTATTCTTCTTGAACTTCCAGCGTTCTACTAGATAATTTTTTTGTTGTAAAGTATCAAATGATGTTGATTGTTATTAGTTCATGACAAGCTATCGTCCCCTAGTATAATGGCTATTATTTGGTTCTGTGATTTGAACTTGCTTTAGTCCACAATCTATATTGGCCAAACTAGTTTCTCTTTTATTTTGTTGGTGCATTCTTTTTGTTATTTTTTGACCTAACATTCTTTTTGTTATTCTCTTTCCTTTTTTTTCACTTGCTAGACTCCTGTTCTCCATTCAGGCATTCTCCTGACTCCTGTTCTCTGCTGGTTTAGTCTTTACTCTTTAGTCTTTAACTCATTAACTGGTTGTATGCTGCCTGCTGGTTGCTGCTGCCTGCTGTGAGTAGCCTGTGCGGCTGTGAGTCTGTGACTATGAATCTGTGATAGTGTGATCTGTGATGTACTGAATACTGATGCTGTTGCAATGTTGCTGACTTGCTGTCCGAGTCCGACTGCCACTGCTAGAGTGCTAGTCTGCTGTCTGGCTGTCTGCTATTCTAATTATTCATGAATTTCTGATTCTAGAATGGAGAATTGGAGTCTTGGAGATGAGATTAACGTTTAGCAATTTGCGTAAACTTTGGTAAAATTGGTATTAACCGATACCGTACCGAAATAAAATGGTATTTACCGATACCACACCGTATTCTAGAAAATACTGTATTTCCCGAAATACTAAAACCGTATTTACTGATCAAACCGTATTTACTGAACCGTATAAACCGAAAAAACCAAACGAACAGTCCTAGCCTCAAGGATGCAATGGGAGGTGTGACTTGATCGACAGCGAGGCAGCGGTGCACCGGTGAAGTCAAATTCGATGAAGGCGGCACTCGGATGACAACAAAGAAGCGAGATTGAATTCGGAGGGCTATTGGAGAAAATACCAAATTAAATGAGGGGAACGATGGATAGGAAGGTGGAACATGTTGTGGTGCGGTTGATCTCACAAGGAACTCACTAGAATGGTGGATCAATCGAGGGCTCGGCTGCCGGGCTTGGAGGAGACAATGGGAGGAAGAGGTCAAGCAGTGACTCCTCTCCTCCAAATCTCTCCACAAATGCGCGCACTTGAGAGAGGGCCCGTCTAGATCTGGCCACATTGGAGCTAGGGATGTTGATGTCAGGAGGTGGCAGTGGGCATGGAGGCAGCGGCAGGAGGAAGAGGTGAAGCAGCAACTATCCCATGATGGCGGTGGATGAGAGAGAGAGAGAGAGAGAGAGAGAGAGGAGTAGGGTGTACGTGGTGTTGTCGTGGAAGGGCCGTGGAGGCTGCAAGCGGCGGCAACAGCTTTTGGGGGGGTGACAAGAGAAAGAGAGGTGATTTGGTAGCTGTGGTGGCAAAAATCCGGTGACATGGATACTAACGTAGATGACACGACAGTGCAACTAGTGTGGTTTTAGTCTTCGGGGTTAAAGTGAATGGTTTAAGTGTTTGAGGGTGTTGAATGTCAGTTTTTGTAGTTCATGGTTGAAATTCAGACTTTCGGAAGAGTTCAGGGGTATCAAATGGACTTTCTCCTAAACTCAATAACTATCCACTTCAGTAAAATACGGCGGTAGCAATGAGCAACGACTTATGCACATGCTTGTGTTTGGCAATGGCACAGATATGGCCTTTACAGAAGGAAATTTTTTGTTACAGTTGATATCACTAGATTTAACGCCTTAGAATTATCGTGATGTAATATTTTCCCTTTTGATCATTACTGCAACTCTCGTGTCACAAATTTCATAGCTAACTTTTTTTGTTTCCCCATTGTTATTTTGCAGAATCGTTACATTTTGCTACAAATCCTTTTGTATGCCTATCTGTTTTACACGAACCTGCCTGGCCTTGATGAGGTAGGCCCACTGTTGGTGTGGCTGCTGCTTCTTTTGCCAATGTGCGTGTTGAATCTGATAGGAACCCATAAGTTGAAGGAATTGGCTGTGAGATATCAGAGACAGGATTAACAATAGACTTGGTGGGGTGCAACCGGAAGCACCCCGCTGGCCTGGCATGGCCTGGCCAGTGTCCGCAAAAGAACTAGTGGGATTTACAAATGCTGGAACGCTGGAAAAAAAAAAGAAGGAAAAAAAAAATCAGAATTTGTGTCCAAGGCCAGGATTCGTTCCCAATCGTAGAGGAAGAGTGGCACTTGAGTGGCCGGTCACACCACACTAGGTTGAGAAAGCTAAAAAAATGCACATGTAGCTTTGGTGCCGTTAGCTTGCTTCCTTATGTGCAAGTACTGGTGTTGCAACTCGTAGTGATTTTACAGGGGTTTATGGATTATGATTATTTGCTCTTATTTTTCTAGTCTCTGGTGATGTATGATGATCTATGAGTAATTTGTGTTGTGCAAAGTGTCGTGTTGGCTTTGGTATTTCATTGGAAGGTACTAAATATTTTTGTGATTAATTTGGAAAAATCCATCTGAAGGCTTAATTATGTTTCTAGTCAATTGTGGTCACACATTTTATACTCGTTGTCTCATTTTGTTTAGAGATAAATACAATGGATAATTGTGCACACCACAATTCTAGTGAGTAACATTCTTCCTGGATAGTACTGTTTGACAATGAAGGTATGTTGCATGAAACCAATTCTTTTATAGTGACATATCTTTTGATTACCCACATAGATACAATGAGAATACTTATATACTTAATTAGTCATGATGGCTGTACCATAAGGTTAACATTTGGCATGCAGAAAGGCAAGGTTAACATTTGGCATGGAGAAAGGCATCTGTTTTGCCTAAAGCATTTTGGTGTAATATCAAAAAAGATGTTCTGGTAATAAAGTTAAACTAAAGTTTAAGAAATATAAGCAGTCTTTTACATGCCAGTTTGAGGTGTGTGATCTATGCTTAGGTTTATACACACTAGAATGTGCATATATTGTAAGAATGCTACGAGACATATATTATAGTATTTTTCTAAAAATCATGTTATTCCTAAAAAATTCCAAAAATAATTAGTATCCAAACAGACCCTAAATAGATATCATAAAGCAAACATTTTAGTTTAATGGTATCATAATGAAAGTTTTGTGCTCAAGTACGTAATATCAAAATCATTTGGAAATCATCAGGTAATTTGATTCCGAGTTTAATGTATGCTCGGATGGCTACAAATCCACATCAAGTATGTAACATTATTGGACGAAGTGCTCGTATGATTTTTTCCCCCTTCCCCTCAGCAACCGCCCGGTAAGCATCAAACGCGGCATACAAGTGGTTGGTTGAAGGATCGAGGGCGCAGTTGCAACGTCTGCAATCATAGATCGACAACGCTTAGCAAAAATAGTATGCACGCAAAGATTACGTTCTTCCAGAACATCTCAAAATTTGAACAAAGCAATAGAAAAGGTAATCGATAACTCATAACCTAAGCCAAATAACTTACAATATAAACCAGTAGGATGCTTACCCGCCTAGGCCTGCATCCGGGGCAAATTCACACCTCTCAGCGTCCATTCGCTTATCTTAGCCTTCGTCCATTCAAACGCATTCTTTGCCCATTTAAGCATCCATTCAAGTGCATTCTTCGTCCATTTAAACCAAACAATTTGGAGGGAAAAAATAAAGCACAAGTATGATATCTGTCATTGGTACTTTTTATTCAAACTCAACTATTACGAACGTAATGCACTATACCATTGGCTGGCGCTGGAAAGCAGCCCAAACAAGCACCATCGAGAGCAGGAGAAAAACTCCAATGGACCATATAACGCATTTGGAGCTCCCCTCAAAACCAAGCAGTATTATAAAAGTTACCAGCAGCAAGAATAGCAACACAAAAAAGACTATCATTGAGCAGACAACAAATCCAGGGTGGTCTGGCGACTCTTTCTCCTTGAAGTATGAAGCGGAACCTGCCAGAATAACGCAGCTGATAGTTGATATCACGCCACCTGCGAAAAGGACTTGCATCCAAGCATCGGAAATCCCCAGAAGTGGAGTCGGACCATGGGAGTACACTAGCCCAGAAATGATCAGAGCACTAAGGATAGCCATCTTGTCCATAATGGTGGAGAGGAAAGCCACTTCAGCCTGAGTTCAAACAATGCAGAAAGATGAACAAGCGTTAACATATTTAGTATTTAATTATCTTCCTCAGGGTGTCTACAGGTCAAACATCAAACCAATAAGAGCGGAAGTGAATTCCAAAAAACATTTGCAGGAACACCACTTGCCAAGCTGTGTGGTTACGGAGCGAGGGTTTCGTTATAGTTTAATGGTAGCCAAGTGACGGGGGCAAAAAGAATTGAAGAAATCTACCTTATTCTTCTTCCCATCTTCAGAAGTGTTCACAAGAGTACTTGGATTATCGGTCACCCCCTGTAGAGCATCAGAAAGACGCAATCATCGGAAAGGGGAAAAGAACAGGGAGAGAGAAAACCGGATAAGTTCCTTACCGCAGCTGCAGTCCTAGTGAGCATGCTAGAATCGTTCCTGGACCTGCTAGCTTCGTACTGGGCATGCTTGTTGTAACTGGAGCGGAAATGCGCCATCAAATTCCCCATGGCGTTCCTAGTTCCAGATCACGCATTAGAATGCAATTAGCACACTGAAGCAAGAAAGAAGTAAGAAGCTGAAAACAATGTTTGAGTAAGAAGCGGGGGCGTTGGCGGGTGGGGCTGCTTCTCTCTTGCACCTGGGGGGGTGTCGCTCGCTCGCTCGTCTCCTGATCTCCTTCCTTACGTTTCTCCCGGCGGGGAGCGCGCTTCATCTCCTTGCTTCTTTTTCTTGCGCCACCCCGGGTAGAGGGGTTGGGGTTCGTCTCCTTGCTTTTTTTCTTGCGCCCGCCTCATCTCCTTGCTACTTTCTCTTGCGCCGTGGGGACGCGCTTCATCTCCTTGCTTCTTTTTCTTTACACCTTCATCTCCTGGCGCGGCGGGGGGCCGAGGGGCGGCGCGCTTCATCTCCTGGTGGGGGGTGCTTCATCTTGCTTCTTTTTCTTGCGCCCGCTAGGGCTGTAAAAAAAGCTCGAAGCTCGCGAGCTACTCGAGTTCGGCTCGTTCTAGGCTCGATTCGAGCTCGGTTCGAACTTTAAACGAGCCGAACTCGAACTTGATCTCGAGCTCGCGAGCTTTACCGAGCCGAGCTCGAATAGTTCGCGAGACCCGATTCGAGCTTAAATAGTAATACATATTAATTCTTACCGAGCTTACTCGAGCCGAATTCGAACTCGAGCTTTTCTTATTATTGAAAATTAGTGTATATTTGAATTATTTTAACCGTTAGCGAGCTTACTCGAGCCGAATTCGAGCTCGAGCTTTTCTTATTATTGAAAAATAGTGCATAATAAATTATTTTAATTGTAACGAGCTTCAACGAGCCGAGCTCGAGCCTACTCGAGCTTAGGGCGGCCGAGCTCGAGCCCGGATCAAGCTCGGACCCCAACTCGAGCTCGGCTCGAGCTCTCACCGAGCTCGAGCACGGAAGGCCAAGCTCGCTCAAGCTCGGCTCGTTTATGACCTCTAGCGCGCCCGGGTGTGGGAACAGATTCTCTGAAGTCGCGCGACGGCGACTTCAGAGTGCGATCGAATCTGAGCCATTCGATCGGAAATAAGCGGCCCAGATCGGTTTTTTCTGTAGCTATAGTAAATTTATTTGTAGCAACCGATCTGGCCGTTCGTTTTCCGATCGAGCGGCTCGGTCGCTGACGCACTCGAAGTCGCCGTATCGACTTCAGAGAATCTCATTTCGAGTGTGTGGATGCGTTTGCTTTGCTTTTCTTGCATTGCTGCGGGAATGCAAACATGTGGGGAGAGGGTTGCAAACATGTACGCGGGGTTGGGGCGGGCGCAAATCAGTGGCGGGATGCACACAGTGCGAGGGAATCAGAGCGGGTTGATTGTAAACTATAGACGGGGGGAATGTGAACTGTAGACGGAGGGAATGTGAACTGTAGACGGGTTGAATGTAAACTGTAGACGGGGGGAATGTGAACTGTAGACGGGGAATGTGAAGCGTAGAGACGGGGAATGTAAAGCGTAGACGGGTTGAATGTAAACTGTAGACGGGGGGAATGTAAACTGTAGACGGGGGGATGCTTCTTTACCTTGCCACTTGGAGGTTTGTCCGCCTGGGGGTTGGGGGGCGGCTGCTTGCTTCTGCTGCTTGGGAAGTAGGGGTGGGGGGCTGCGCTTCTTCACGCGGCGGGGTGCTTCTTCAAGGGTCGTGTTGGCTTTGGTATTTCATTGCAAGGTGCTACATATTTTTGTGATTAATTTCGAAAAATTCGCCTGAAGGCTTAATTATGTTTCCAGCGCCTCCATAAAATCAGGTCAGACAAACCAAGCAACTCTGACTCTTGAGAGAGAAACAAATATCTCTCGTAGCAACTCTGAGACAACAGTAGTGGATGTATGTCGGATCGCTCTTGAGAACGAAGAAACAAACGCCTCTGATAGCAACTAAAGAGGAGAGGTGGCCCAGGTGGCAGTGGCATCGACAGGGTATCTAGGGGCCACAGCAAGGAGAGTGCTGACCGTTGGCAACCACATAGCGTAGCCGAATGCGGTCATGTGGTGACGGCCGGTGGTGTCAATGGACTCAATGTGTCCCCCTTCACGTTCCCCCTCGAGCTCCTCAGGTAAGATTTTGATTGCCTTGCTATGTGCTCGATGATTTTGATTGGTTTACTATGACGTGGATTCATGATATTTGAGTTACCTTAATCATTAGTTCATTTGTCTCACAAATTTTGCTTCTGTTGCATCTGATTTGGCCAAATTCATGTGCAATGAGTTCGATTCGGGATTTTAACTAAGTTGGCTATTTCATGTGTTCTGGGATTTACTTGAGGGTGCTTATGTGCTAGCTATTGCTAGCGGGGGCAGGCGTGCAGGCGCCTGACCTTCATCTGACATCCCTTCCATATTGGCCCAGTAGCACAAGTGTCAGCTTCATGTCCAATCGCACTATGGTCCATTAGCTTTGAACCTACCCACCTCAACAACCTCGACATAAAGGCATTGATGTGCCCCTCATAGGAGCCCTAAGCACACTATGAGACACTGTGTTGCCTCTGCTAGTTCATATTTGTTGTGAGATGGAACTAGAGATGTTTTGTAATTTGACATAAGTGTTTGTCTGCCGAGGTTTTTTGTAGTTTGATGCTAAGTTGATATTTTTGCACTTTCATTTTGTTATGAATATTATGTGTATATTCAAGAGGCCAATAAGCAATATATAGGGTACAAAGGGGATACAAGACTAAATCCTAGTACAATAGAAAATACCACTAATACCCTTAACACTCCCCTCAAATGCAAGGCGTATGTAATAGCATTGCATTTGAAAAGGACTGAAGCTAAAATAGGAAAAATCCGAGGTTTGAGTCTTGATAATGTGGGTTCCAATAGCGTGCAGCTCTTGGAAAATATGTCGAGTATCAAAAGATTCCCATGAACAGAGAAAACAATTAAATTATGCCGAAGAGGAATAGATAGAACCATGGCAGTGCAGATCGAAGCCTAAGACAGCGGCTCGTCCCCGCATGCCGCCGCGCCTCCTCGCTGCTCGCCGCGCCGCGCCGGCCGACGGCGAGCTCAGTGGCGTGGCGAAGCGGGGAGCGCGGGCGGCGCGCGAGATGGAGGCGGAGGAGGCGCAGCGCGGCGCGGCGGCGCGCGCGGCGCGACAGAGCGGAGGATGCGCAGCAGCGAGCGAGCGAGGCGCGGGTGGCGGCGTGGCGGGAGGCGAGGCGCAGCGCGGTGGCGGTGTGGCGACGAGGTAGAGGAGGCGGAGGCGCAGGCGCCGCGAGCGGAAGCGCGCGCGGCGCGGCGGCGGAGGCGAGGCGCAGCGCAGAGCCGCGTGGCGGGAAGCGCCGACATGGCATGATTTGGCGCCTCATGGGCTCAAAGTGGCAAAAATTAGGCAACCACATCTTAAGAGTGGCAAATAGTTAAATACAACAAAGAAGATGACATTTAAATAGATGGTATTCTTAAAGGTGGCAAATAGTTAAATTTCCCCCCTTCAACACCAGCCAACCCTAGGACTATTCCTAGGGAGCTGGCTAGCTCCATCCTTTTCCCCATTCGCCCGTTTGCCTCAGCTTCTTCTGTCCTCCCTCTCTCTTCGGATTCGCCATCTGCACAGCCTCGACTCCTCTATGAGCCTTCACACAGGTTCCACGCTGGCGACCCGGGCAAGCATGGAGAAGGGGAGAAGCCGGAGCGAGCCGGCTCCCCAGGGTCGGTGCACGCGCGAAGGGGAGGAGCGAGTCGGGGAGGCGGTCGAAGAGATAGTGGTCATCGCCGAGAGGCGGCGGCCGAAGGGGAAACTGGATACGGCGGGGAGGTGGTGGTGCAGGGCGAGGGGATCCGACGGCGGCGGGATCGGGGAAGACCTGACGACGGCGAATCTAGGTGACTCCGAGGGAGACAGCGACCCGAAGGTGGCGGCGGCCCAGGAAGGGCGACGGCGACCCAAGGGTGGCGGCGGCCTGGGAAGAGCTCTGATCAAGCATGAGGTCGGTGATGCTGAGGCCACCCTCCGAGTCGGGTGGCGGGGAAGTCGTAGAAGCAGCGGCCTGGCAGTGAAGGCTCGGGACGGGCGTCAACAGCAAGAGGGCCAGGCGACACTGGGAGGAGTTGGCCGCCCCCGGGAGGGAGCGAAGATCGATTTCTTGTTCAATGATTTCATGCTTTGATCGGTTT
This sequence comes from Dendrocalamus sinicus, assembly GCA_036346575.1. Lineage (NCBI taxonomy): Eukaryota > Viridiplantae > Streptophyta > Magnoliopsida > Poales > Poaceae > Dendrocalamus > Dendrocalamus sinicus. Next base: position 206,073 of record JAYEVI010000217.1, read on the forward strand.
GTTTGGTGGCTTCGGGTTTGGAGGAGAAGGGAAGTGATGGTGCTGTTGCTACTGGAGCAAAGAGAATCAATGGCTTCAAGCTAAAGTGAGTACTAATCGTTATCTTAGTGCTTAAAAGAATCTTCCTTCCGAGCTGTTTGGTTAGATTCTTGGTTATTCTAGTTGTTATAGTCTCGTTTCTTGAAGTATGGGGTTTCTTTGTATCGCTGGTTGGTCAACTTAGCCTTATGCTTGTGCATTACTAAGGTGAAAATTCAATAGTTTTAATCTATAAATTCGTGTGTAAATATAAGACACACTTCAATATATACTATGAAGTGTAGTGTCATGCAGTGGCATTGGAGATACATGCATGGAAGCATTTGTGGACAAATATTGAAGATAAATTACATAATTGCTTACATACTATGGAAATAACTGCCACGTAAAAAAATCGCACTGAACTTAAACTAAAATTGCAGTCCTAAGTAATATGCAATTTTAGAAAAACTTTGCCGCAATTTTCTATTTGTTCTTTCGAGTTCTTGATTTTTTTATTTCATTTTGAGTTTCAGTATTGAAGTTATTTAATTTCCCTGACCTGTAGCCTTTTCTATTTCTGGCTAAAATACCAACTATATGCCTTTCGCTTTTCTCCTAGTTCGTCATTTAGTATTCTTCCTTCTCCAAGATTTTTAGACCCATCATGTGACTAGGAATAAATTACATCAAACTTACATAAATTTTGCAGTCTTATGTGAGGTGCAATTTCAATTAATTTATCTGCAAATTTGTATTCAGTCTGGTTTCTGCATTTTCTTTAGTTGTCTAGGTTAATAATAAATTTCTATGCCCATTTTAAGCGGATCATTAATATATTTTTTCATGTTTAGACAAAATTTATGTCTCTGTTTTTAAAGGTGTTCACAAATCATACCTTTTTGGTCTAGGTTAGATTAATTTTGTTTGTTTGTGTCTCTATTTTTGTTATTTGTGATAATGATTAGTTTTGGGACTGAAAAGAATTATCTGATTTTTTTCCAGTACAGATTACAGAACATGTATCATAGTATCAGACTACCTTGTTTGACTAATTTAAGTTCTACTGGTTTGTTGATTATAGTTGTCATATGTGCAGTTGTTTTCAGTTCATGTTCTAAAAAAATTTAATCTAAAATACCTAAAATGTGCTTTAGTGCATTTAGTTGGCTAACTCTTACTACAATGCTGGCATGGTAACAGTTCGGCAAGCAAAAACTAGCAAGGAACTGAAGAAGAGCTAGAAGCTATACCTTTATTAAGGTAATAATTATTTCCTTTTCTTCAGGTAAAATTTTGTGTTGTAATGTTTCCTCAACAGTACGAGCTATTTGCCCTCTCTTCTAAATTCTTTATTCTATCCAAAGTGTGCAATCTTCTAATTTTGCTTCGTTTCCTTAACTAGCTCCTCATACCCTCTTATGTTGTCCCAATAGCATTATGGTGTTCCCCTATCTGTCATATCTTGTAATATTCACTTGTTCAAATGTTTGAAGTGATTTATGCCTGTACCGAGAGTATCTTTATGGAGCTGTATCAGCATAGCCTCTGTGTAGTTCATACACTTTTTAACATATGCCCCTGGTAATGTTGAATCTAAATTATGCATGAAGCAATTCATTTCTCTTCTCCAAAATTGTAAGAGATGTACTGAATAACCTTTTTTTAGAAGTCAATGTTTGTAATGCTAAAACAGACCCAAATTAGAGGTATGTATCACACACTTCTTTTTTGAATAATTTCCATGTCAGTGCTGAATATTTATTTTCTTTTTTCTGAATTATGATGCAAGCTCTTCAATCTCATACACCGCAATCTCTTTCATATCATCAATGTTTGTCGTCCTTTTAGTTTTTGGATCTGTTGCTTTCTTGTTATGTCTACAAATAACTAGTAGTGAAATCTGTGTCATATTCTTTTTCAGTAGTAATGATCTGTTAGTACTCCTCAAGAAAAATGATCAGAAGGTGCTCTTAGCACATATTTCCAGAAATGCAACAATGATCAGAACCAGAAGGTGTATGCTCAAAATTAATGTTAAGTGAGATAGAGAGAGATAAATTAGGGACAAGGTATAGCTCTGCTTGATGTTCGTGTTGGCTTGTAGATGAATGCAATTCAAGCAAAGTAGTTGTTATTCAGCAATTTGTTGGCAGTAATTGTTTGCATGCATGTATTGGAACCCTATAGGTTTCACAAGTCCCTATTAGTGCATGTAGTGGCTCTAGTGTGTAGCCGTACCCACTTGGGTTCACTTGTCCATACTTGCTTTTGTATGTCTACTAATTTTCCATTATTTTTACTATTTGTCTCAATGCAAACTAATTCTGGTACATGTGACCTTAATAAGTTTGCCAAATGCATAGCAAATGTTTTTTCTGTAGTTCACTAATCATAGGATTCCTTTTTGTCTAGTTCAGTAATGATTCTGTGTTTGCCTCTATAGGGGATCACTAGTCCTAACCTTTTTATTATCTAGTTTAGAAATAATTATTTATTTGTCTCTGGGATTCACTTGGCCTGATATTTGTTTGTCTTAGATTTTTCTTTGTCTTTGTAAGGTTCACTAAGCCTATGTTCTTTGTCTAGTTTCGTAATGTTTTTGTGTCTCTATAGGGCTTCACTAGACCTTTTTTTCTAGTTTAGAAAAAAAAAATTCGTTGTTTGTCTATACAGGGTTCACCATGCCTACTATTTGTCTTGTCTACCTTACAAAGTTACCGTGCTTGTTGCTTGTGTGTCTATAGGGGGTTTAACAAGCCTATGATTTTTTAACAATGTCTTATGAAACGCTTTGCTCTATTTCTGACTTGCATTAGTGAGTCGTATGAGAGAATATCTTGGATTTAGTGGAGATAATTTTTGTTGACTTGTTTTTACGCATGATCTAATGTGTCTTTCTCTTTTAAAGTCCAATGCTTTTGTTCATTGATTTGTTTTGAACATTGATTTGTGCTCGTAGCTTGACAACATGAAGACGAGCCGAAGGTAATTTATTGTAGCCCGTTAGCAAAGTATAGCACAAAGCAAAGGATAGCACAAAGCACGCTCTTAGAGTATGGGCCCACAATACAACACAGAATGGCACGTGAAGACAACACAGCATAGCCCAAACATGGCTAAAGCCCAAAGCAGGTTAACGGATCGAAATTGCGAACTGATGGGCCCGTTAGCAGCATGGAAAGCAACAGAAACAACAAATGAAGAGCGGACGTTGGATCAGGAACCAACGGCCAAAAAAGTGACTGAAAATTAATCAGTCGGCTCGGAATTAGACAGCACCGTTTATGATTACCTATATAATATGAAGTGCTCTTTTGATTACTTATCTGTATAGATATGATATCTACGAATATTATATGAGTTAGTTACTAATCCATAGACTAACTCAGAATATGCAGGAGATATAGATTCTCCACAGTATTCCTTTCAGATGAGTTGGATTGGCCGACTTCCATGGATTCACGCACTCTCACTCTTCAATTCACGAATACAAGCGTCTGCTCTACCATGAACATTGAACGCACCCCACCCACCCATCCACCAAAACAGAACGATTAACGCATCCATCCTTGAACACAGAACGAGCTACACATCCATAAACAACTACTGGAATGAGCGAAAGTTGTAAGCTTACTAGGGGTTTTTGGCGAGCGCGCGGTTGGCTTGGCCGGCTTTCTTCCCTCGAATCCTTCAGAACTTCTAGAAGTTTCGAGAAAGAAAAGGTTAGTATATTTGTTTAAATCAAGGAGAGAGGGGAGCCTTCTTGGTGGTGCTGCACTGCTGCGAGAGGACTCGACGGGGTATATATAGTACACGGTGGCTGGGTAAGTGTTAAGTGCGATGACAACGCGGTTTTCTTCCCATTTTTTCGTTTTCGTCGTTTTGCCATTAGTGATCCCACCTGTCAGTGAGGTTGCCTCCGCCGTGTGCTGGTGGAGTGGTGGTTTGTCTTGTGGCCTTCGGGCGGGGGCGGGATCGGATGGTCCTTTTCGTCGTTTTGCCATTAGTGATCCCACCTGTTAGTGAGGGTCGTGCGCTGGGGGAGTGGTGGTTTGTCTTTGTGGTCTTCGGGCGGGGGCGGGTCGTGGGTTCGTCGTTTTTGCCATTAGTGATCCCACTGTCAGTGAGGTTGTGAAGAACCTTAACTTTTAATTGACGCTAATAGTGAAATATGAGTAATTTAAATAGTAATTAAGTTAATTACAACACAGTAAATTCCAAGAAATTAAACTCAGTTCTTACTAGCAAAATAAAATTATTACAACTATTGCATAATTACAAGAATGCGTTGCACATCTACAATAAATAAATTACAAGTATTGCATTAGCATAGAAAATAATGAAAATTACAATTGCATCATTTTAGGACCTTGCATTTTTCCGATGCATGCTTGACGAAGTGTAGACTTTTGAAACCAAACCAAAATCCAACATTTTCTTTTGCGATCTAAATGCAGAGAATAAAAATAATCTAAGGGAGAATAAAAGAAATAAAAGATTTTATCTTCAAAACCCGTCTGGATTTAAAAGGCCGAATTGATTAGTGCTCATCGAGGTTTCCAGACCGTCTAGGGCCAATCGGCACCTCTCACTTGAAATGTACCTCATCATCTGGCAAAAAGAATCCCACAGCCCATTTTATTTTTACGACTTACCTCACGCAGTAGGAAACTAGAAGAATAGTGCCAAAGCCATGCCATGGATAGAAGGTCCTTAGGGTTGCCCCAATTTTTACCCCGTACACAGCAAACCAAGAGAGGGATGAGGATAAGACCAAGCCCAGCGCTAGCTAGAGCCAGCCCACCCTTTTCCTCTTAAAACCAACCAGAGAGTAAGGAGCAAAACCAACACTCATTGCCATTGAGCAAACCACCATAGGGAAGGAACCAACAAGAGCCATAGCCACCAGAGAATCAAGACCAAGCAAAGCCCAAGTCCCAAGCCCCCTGCCCTCAACGAAGCCACAACAAGCCAAAGGCAAAGCCAAAACTGAGCCATCCTACACTACCATAGCCACCCAAGAACCCACATTGCCCATAACTACTGAGAGAGCACCACCACCAGAGGAGACAAAGAGTAGAGCCAGGAGGAGAGGAGCCAAAAGGGAGTTGAACGGTTTTTTTTCGGGTTCTCCGATAATCGGTGCCACCCGTCAGCCGTGATTCCCTCCGGTACCGGGTTTTTGATCCCTGGTTGGAACCATATTCATATCTTCTGTAATACAATTATATATGGGAACCATCAAGGTTATGCTTTTTTTCTCTTTATACTTAGGAAATAATTGCCCAATAGAAATTGGCATAGTACTTAAGCTAAAATTGCGATGATAAGTAATATGCAGTTCCGAAAAATCTTTACTGCAATTTCAAGCCCATTATAAATTGTTCTTCATTTTCAGTCTGAGTGTGTTGAGCAATATGTGTAGTTTCAACCTTGCATATTCAGTTTGCTCTTTTATTTCATAAAGAGTAGTATGTAACTAGGTATATATTTTTTCTCTTTCTAATGGAACTTTTGCACTTATTTATTTCCGTAAGATATAATTTTGAGGGGGCACTCAATTTGGTGATGGTTTATGGCTTTTTCACTGTAGTTGGCTTATTTTTTTTTACTGTAGCTGAGGTGGCTTATTTGGTGTAATTAATTTAAAAATGGAAAAATCATGTTAGCCCATCACGGACAATGAAAAGGAATACGGAAAAAAGAAAAGACAAAAAAGCCCAAAAAATAAAAAAAGAAAAAGACAAAATTAAGGAATAGTGAATTAAAAGCCAGAAGCTATCGCTGAAACGAGCGGGGCAAGTTTGAATATCGAAGATCTATATTTTCTTAGCTATATTTTTTTATTGTTTAGCTTAAAATACCAATTATTGATCAACTATTAGTATTTTTAGCCTAAAATTCCAACTACTGAACATAGCACAAAATCTATATTTTTCTTGAGCTGTAGGACACATCTAGTTTTCAGTTTGTTTCTTTTCTTTGATCCATTTCTTGTTCAATGGTTTCAAGCTTTGATCGGTTTGTTTGGTGGCTTCGGGTTTGGAGGAGAAGGGAAGTGATGGTGCTGTTGCTACTGGAGCAAAGAGAATCAATGGATTCAAGCTAAAGTGAGTACTAATCATTATCTTAGTGCTTAAAAGAATCTTCCTTCCGAGCTGTTTGGTTAGATTCTTGGTTGTTCTAGTTGTTAGATTCTCGTTTCTTGAAGTACGAGGTTTCTTTGTATCAGTAGTTGGTCAGTTTAGCCTTATGCTTGAATATGGGAGAGCACCACCACAAGAGGGGACAAAGAGTAGAGCCAGGAGGAGAGGAGCCAAAAGGGAGTTGGGGAAGATGAACGGCGTGAAGACAGAGGCCGTGATGACCAAGAGCCGATAAGGACCACCGGGACCATGCCGAACTGAACCGGGACAAGGAGGGGACGAGAAGGACCAATGGAAACATATGAAGAGCATCACCACCACCATGGCCATCGTCATCACCTTCCCATCCCCCAACTGAATCGAACCAAGTAAGGCCACCACAACCCATCCGTTAGCTCATTCACAATATGACATAGCAGTACCCAGTGGCAGTGACAGGCCCTCACAACCATACCCTGTACACTACCATCTAACGGTTGTCCTCACAAGCCATCATAGAGTAGAGAGAGATACGGAGTAGAGGAGAGGTATACCTCGGTGAAACCACAACAACGATGGCCTACCACCATCGGTGTAGCTACTCGCACCTGACAGCCACCCCATGTTTTCCAGCATGCGGGAGGCCTCGAGCCTCACCGTAGCTAGCCGAGATAGCCCACCACCATCACCCTCACCATCCTGGAGCGAAAATCAACTTAAATCAAAAAATGAAACAAGCTCAGGCCTTTTAATTAAATTAACAAAAAGGGGAGAGTAAAGGTAGAAGGAGGGGGAGGAGGTGCTGGAGAGGTGGCCAGGTTGGGGAGCCGGCCAGAGGCACAGGGGAGGTGAGCAGACCGAAGCCGGGCTAGAGGGGCAGCGGCACAGGGAGGCCATGGCTAGAGCAACAGTAGCCGGACTACAAGGGGCAGGCTGGTCATGGATTTGGCTAGATCTAGGTAAGGGAAGCCGGAGAGGAGGCCGAGCTAGGCTGGAGGCGATTGGGAGACGCATCGGCTGAGCAGGGTGGCAGCGCACGCAAGTGCACCGGAGGCCTATCCAGGCTGGAGGCGACTAGGAGGCGCGACAACCGAGCAGGGTGGCGGTGCAAAAGCGCACCGGAGGTCGAGCCGTGCTAGAGGCAACCGGGAGGTGCGTTGGCCGAGCAGGATGGCAGCGTGCAAGCGCACCGGAGGCCAAGGTCGGAGGCATAGGGGGCCAAAGCCGGGGACGGGGCAGACGGCTACAATGTCGGAGGCTATGAGCCTGGATTGAACTGAGTGAAGCAAGGAGAAGAGGAGGAAGGGGATGGGGACGAGGGAAGGAGGAGGCAAGGAAAGGAATAGCCAGACCATTCGGTTGACTGGAGAAAAAAGAGAAAAGAGTGAGGGAGATGGGAGGATGAGGTAAGTGATGAACTAGAAAGGGCTTAAGTCCCTTTGGTCAACAACAGAGAGAGAAGGGAAATAGAGAACATGAGGAAGAAGGGATAAGGAAAAAGAAGAGCAAGCAATGAATGGCCATTTGGCCGGATGGGAAGAAAAAAAGGGAAAAGGGAGGGGAGAGAGAGGAACAAAGAATGAATGAGTGGCTTGGGACATTCGACCAAACAGTAGGTGGAGGAAGAGAGAGATTAGGGAGGAGAGTGAAAAAACGCTCGCAAATAAATTCTATTCATGAGTTTTAATATCAAGTATTCTGTTGTATATTTAAATTCCATGATAAAATTTTTGTTAGTTAGATTAAATTGTAAAACTCCACTAGTAAATATTCATGGCTATTAAAAATAAATTAACTGACGTTAGTAGGCTAATACTTGCATGCACATGGATTAAATTCACGTACTATCGTCTAGACCGTTTCGGTGCATTTTTAAATACCCAGATAGTTTTGTTAGTCCCATTTAAATTATAGCAACCCACTAATAATTATTATAATAAATTAAGTGTCGTCAGTAGATTAAAATATTGCACTTACAGATTATATTGGTGTATTGCCGTTTAGACCACTCTATGGCATATGTAAATACCCAGATAATTTTAGTAGTTGTATTTAAATTTAAAAACCCACTCATAATTATAATAGATTATTAGAGCAAATTAATTGCCATAAAAGGATTTAAAACAGTACATGTTGATTTAAAATAGTACGTGACAATTTAAAATATTACGTGATGATTAAACTTTAACACGACGATTAAAATGGCAACTAAACCATAAAAGTCTGCTAGTGGTAGAAGTAACAATTAAGGATCACATGGGGACACTTTAGTGTAATTTATTCAATTATTTACTACATGTTATTTTCTTTGGCACGGTAAATTAAACTGTAGCACATGTACTATCTGCAGAAAAGGAACCGGGTTTGGAGGGCAATATTTATCCGAGTAACCTTGAAACCCAGGACTGATATAAACTTAGGCAAGCATTGCTTTGAACATATGATCAGAGTATCTTCAATAAAAAAGTATTTACGTATTAAATTAATTATCACTCTACATAAAAATAAAATAATGTTTAATTTAGATGAATGCTATGTGGAAGAAAGGAACGAAATAAGGGTAGATAGTTGGAGAAGCCACTATCAGACCAATAAATAAGTGGGTGGAGGGTCCCTAGGGTAGAAAAGAAAATGGGCAAGTATGAGACCCTCTATATAGGGATAAAATATAAGAACTTACAAACTTTACTTGTGTAATAGACTGTATAAGACGTATTAACCATTTTTCTGTTAGAAGACGGGCAGAATAAGTAACTCTATCGAGGTTATTATATTCTCCACGTCGGTAAGTAGTATAACTAGGTGGAGGAACTTAGTGCCGGTATAGAGCCCGGGAGTGGAGGATCCAAAATAGGAGGAACCCAGAACTGGGGTATAGAGCCAGAAGTGGGGAATCCTAGGCGCATATATTAGCGCAAGTGGAGTGTTGGGTAAGGGTGAATGAACTGGCCCAACCAATGACTATTTGAGATTAGTGGGTGCCGAGTAAGGGTAAGAGACCAGCTTGGACCACCAGTTAAGAATAGCTAGGTGGAGATATAATATACTGAAATAGAGGTAAAAGTTCTGTGCTTTAATTTGAGCATCACATATAAGGAAATGCGAAGATCCACCTGCAATAAGAATCAAGTGAATATTGGTAAAGTGGTACAAGTCTGTGCAGTCCTATATAAATCATGAATTCATGTCTATCTCCTGGACTGGAGGCTACAAAATCAGTGGGGGGTTTTTTATCCACTATACGAGTTTTTAGTAGATTTCTATATTAATAATCTAAAATTCTTTCAAAACCTAAAAATCTCTAATTTCTATAAGTAATGAGAAAGAGAAAAAGAATGCGAATGAGATAGAAAATGAGCAAGATAATGTGAAGGAAGATTTCAAGAAATGTTAGATTATGACCATCCAGTGCATTTTGCTAATAACGCTTCATGAGTACTTTTGTACTAACCCTTAATATTATCCTCATTTGTTTAGGAATAGGTCAGTCTGGAGATTTGTTAGGATTTGGCGAAGTATGTGTGGAAGCCAACCAGTACACTGGATGGAAGGCTGTGGACCTAGAACACGACGAGTATGAGGCGAGTGCCTCACGGGGAGTTGGGACCAAGTAGGCGGCGGCGGGGGGCCTTTTATGTGAACTCGAGTTCATTAAAATATCACCTAATGTTAGTCTTTGTATTTCTACAATTATTGGTTAGAACCCCTTTCCTTTCTGAATAATGTAGTATTCTAGCCCTAGTGGTCTTGTCCTAGACTATAGCCTTGTGTGACCATGATTATGTAATATTCAGATCTATATCTAATTATTGTTCCGCTGCAATACTTTGATAAGCTTATTATTTGTTAGAGTGGTGTTCCACTGGCTAAACAAATAATAATTTGTTGCCTAATTGTTATTACCTCTCGGTACTAACACAAGACATCTTAGGTTGCCTTCAGGCGGGTGGTGACTCTAGCCAAGCCAAGCACAAGGCTGCACCACCACCAAAGACCAAAGCCACCACAGAGAGGTAGTCAGGGAGAGCCCAAGGAGAGAAGACGATGACCACGAAGGTGTAGAACCTTTGACGACCGTCGGGACCGCTCCAAAGGTTTTCTAAAGCATCTTTACCTTAATCTGTGAATTACCTTAAAAGCGTCTTTACGAGTTTTCTAAAGGTTTACTTTACTTATTAACAGATTTCTAGGGTTTCTGGTCTATTTTAATGGTAGCAATGCAACAGTATGTTATAACTAAGGCTGACTAATTGCTTAGGAACCCTAGAATATTAAATCAACAACGAAAGTTTATATTATGATCTCAGATAATTCTTAGAAGAATTGATATTACTATTATGTGGTTACTGTTCTTGTAGCATCTATTTAATTTAATCCGCGGTGAGATTTACGTGCGCAAGATGTCTACAAATTGTCCCTGATAACATGTATTTCTAAATTTAACAAAATTTACTTTGCACATTTTCATTTTTGGGCTTATTTTTATTTTCCTTCTCTTTTTTCCCTCTTTTCTTTTCCTTTTCCTTTTTTCCTTCTTTCTTTTTTTACCCAGCTAGCTTCCCTCATTTCTCCCCATCTGTCTCTCCTAGCTCTTCCTCTCCTCACGCCTGATTTGGATCCACCCTTAGCGCCATGTCGCCTTGGCCTCTCCCCAGCCCTGGCGCCTCCAAATCCGCACTGCACCTCCTCCCCTCGGCTCGGCTGCGCCGTTGCTCCATCACCCTTATGTCGCCTCCCGGCCTCACCACCGCCAGCGCTTCTCCCTGGCCACCCTCTCCGCTTGTGTTGCTAGCTCCCCTCAGCATCGACCCCTTCGGCCCCTTGCTGCCATCGGCCCTTGCCTCCTGGTCTCTACTCGCCGCCCCTGGTAACCCTAGGTGGCCCTACGGTTGGCTCCCAACCACCGACTTCGACCCCTCCTCCTCTACTACTCACTTCCCTTACCTCCTTCCCTCTCTCGATTTACTTGAGTTCGTCTTTAACTTTACTTCACTACTTTCGATTTTTGAAACAAACCGAGGGTGGGGTTCGGTGGCTATGGTGGGGCTCGAGGTCACTTCATGTGCCAGGGGAGCATGGGATGGTTGTCCGGTGCGTGAAGTTCACCCTACACCACGGTGGCTCCCACCTCAATACTTTTGCCCCCTCTTCTATTTCTCTACCGTCAGCTAGTAATCTTTGTGATGGCTCTATGGTGCTTTAGTGATGCTATGTGACATTCAGCTGGTTGTTTACTGGCTACGGTTTATGCATGATTAAATCTTAAGAAATTGATGTCATTACTAAGATTGGATGGTGGGATACCTTTGCCTGTTGATTGTCGGTTTGCTTTGGGAAGGATAGTGGCTTGTGCTAGGTAGTAGCTTTCTTGGTCGCTTGTGTGCCGCCGGGCTGTGATGGTGGCCTTCTCCTATGGCTTGTTGTCCTGCGGCCTGGCTTCTGCTGACTACTTTCTCTTGTCGGCTTGCCCTAATTTCTCCTTGCGATGGTTGATGATTTGTGGCTGTGGGTTTTGGACTGGGATGGATGGGGAAAGAAGGAAAAATAGGGTTTGGCTTGTTGGTGCTTCTCACTTCTCCCCTCTTCTATGCGGCTACTTGCTGGCTTTGTCGGGCTGTGCTTTCTCGATGGCCCTCCTCTGGCCGTGCCATCTAAAAGTGTTGTGCTGGCTTCACTGTGCCATGTGGATTGCCGAGGGTTATTTTGGGTGGATGGCTAGGGACATAATCTTCTGGATATATTTCAGGTTTGTTTAACGCCGAGTGATAACCCTATGGTTGTGAGAGGTGCCGACTGGCCCCCGGACGGTTTGGTATCTCTGTGAACGGACTATCCTGTCCAAAATTAACATCTAGGGTTCTGACGGTAATTCTTCTTTTTAATATCTTCTTTTGTTCGGTCTTTTTCGGTATTCCACTATTTATTTATTCAGTATTAATATGGGGGTTTGGGTTTGGTACAGCCAGTGAATTGCAATTAATGTATGAGATGAATTTGGTGTATATTAAATCATGTACTTCCTGATTGATTACAATTGTACTGCAATTGCTTAGTTTTTAAGACGGTTATTTGGTTGAGATTTGGAATTGCCAATTCGTTGTGATTCGTATTGTCGCTATTATGTAATACAAGTTGTAATATTTTTATTTGACTTGATGTAAATTCTAATTGTTGCTCGATGGATGTAATTGATTAATTTACTACATAAGGATTGTAATTAATTAACTGTTGTATTGCAGACTGGTATATTTTCTATTTGAGTTGAATGCTCTTAATCGCCGCACAATTAAATTTTGTTTCTCCACCTAGTCTATGTAGATTGTTTTTGTCCTCACCGATGAAATTGTGAAAGCAACGTACTTACCACTTGCCGGTTTCAATTTAAACAAATGCATAAAAAGTTTAAATTGTCCCACATTTTAGATCACTTGTTGCTTAATTAACCTTGATTAGCTCTGTAATTCGCTGCTTAAGGTTAATCGAAGACATGGGGTGTTACAATAATTGTGATACATGGTAAAATAATGGAGAATAGCATTCATGACATGACATATGTACTACGAGTAAGGGCGATGAGAAAGTCAATAGCTATGAGTAAAACTATCTGACTACTCTGGCATGCTCTTGAGAAAGACCTACTTCAGTAGGCACCTCCACGGGATGGAGGGAAAGACCAACTTCGATAGACATCTCCACAGGATGGAGGTAGAGGGTGATATTAACGAGTGTGCCCTCCGCTTTACCGGTGTAAGCTACAGAGGGAAAATGAGACTTGATCATGATCATTGCATTGCATTAAGAGTAAATGAGACGAGATATCGAGACATTTGGAGAATGATCGTGTTATAGTATGTTTGTGTTTATGTTAACGTTGAAACATGTGAGAATGACATGGTGATGTTGTTGCTTGTAGTTGTGGTAGTGTTTATTGGTCTATTATGTATTTGTTAAGTCTTCAGAGTCATCCTTTCTTTGTTATTTTTTTAGGTGAGTATTGAAATTGGCATCCGCGAGCGAGAGTAGCACAGACATATATCTCACGTATAAGCAGTAATTCACATACCACCTTTTGTTCACATGTAGACCCTTTTCGCTTGCTAGAGTAGTTAGTGTCAAAATGATGCTATGTTACTGTGTCGCTGAGGTGTAATTTAGGCAGTTGTTGCACGAATCATCAATGTAATTGTAAATGGCAAGGTTATGGAATGATAGTAGCACTCTAAGCTCAGGGAAGAAATTTTTGTACGGATAATCCATTTTTATTCGAAATTACATAAATATACCAGCGGAAAATTTTTACAAAAATAGGCTCGATCGCCGAATGGTTGGCGGCCGAAGCCTATCGCCCAACCGACCATGGCGGTGGAGAGTCCGCCAACCGTTGGGCGATTAACTCCGATCGCCCAACGGTTCGGCGATTGCAAAGCGATCGCTCAAGCTGTTGATGACGATATCGTCGCCCAACCGTTGGGCGGCGAGGAGTGGATATAAAGGCGCGCTCGGCCGGCCCGGCGTCCACTTCTTGGCGCAGAGAAGGAGAAAGAGAGGGAGAGGAGGAGAAGAGGAGGGGAGAGAGAGAGAGGAGAGGAGGAGAAGAGGAGGGGAGAGGAGGAGAAGAGGAGAGGCGTGCGCGATTTTTAGGTAAGTATTTGTGTTATATTTTTGTTAGTTTAGAAATATAGTTAGTGTAGATAATTAGTTTAGAAAATTAGTTAGTGTAGATAGTTAGTGTAGATAATTAGTGTGGATAATTTAGTTTAGACATATAGTTAGTGTAGATAAATTAGTTTAGAAAGATAATTGGTGTAGATAATTAGTTTAGAAAAATAGTTAGTGTAGATAATTAGTTTAGATAATTTAGTTTCGATAATTTAGTGTAGAAAGATAGTTAGTGTAGATAATTTAGTGTAGAAAGATAGTTAGTGTAGATAAATTAGTTTAGAAAGATAATTAGTGTAGATAATTAGTGTCGATAATTTAGTGTAGAAAGATAGTTAGTGTAGATAATTTAGTGTAGAAAGATAGTTAGTGTAGATAAATTAGTTTAGAAAGATAATTAGTGTAGATAATTAGTTTAGAAAAATAGTTAGTGTAGATAATTAGTGTCGATAATTTAGTGTAGAAATATAGTTAGTGTAGATAATTTAGTGTAGAAAGATAGTTAGTGTAGATAAATTAGTTTAGAAAGATAATTAGTGTAGATAATTAGTTTAGAAAAATAGTTAGTGTAGAAAGATAGTTAGTGTCGATAATTTAGTGTAGAAAGATAGTTAGTGTAGATAATTAGTGTATATAATTTAATATTGAAATTATTGTATAAATTTAGATGTAGAAAATTTAATGTAGAAATTATTGTACAAATTTTGCGGTATGACTCGTCTTTGGGCGTGCCTCAGAGTGGCGATGACGCGTTGTTGGACGAGCACGTGGACCGCTCTCATCGCGCTTCCCGTCTAGTGCCGACACCGGGGAGCACGGACGAGCCGCCTCAGCTGGGAGTGGTCCGGACACGCACACCTCGCGTGGCCTGGAGACTCGACCCTCGTTGGTGCCAGTTTGCACTACTCCGGCGTTTAGTGCGGCCGTAAGTTCATTCGTCTTGACCTTCACTTTGTTTGCAGGCGCGGATGCGGGCTACTCCTCTTGCCGGATGGTGCAGGCCACGGACGAGATGCGGCGCGCGGGGACGAGGGCGGGACGGGGCGGGGCGAGGCGGGCGGGAGCGATCACGGCGCTTCCGTTCGACCGTTCCTGGCGGCGGCTTTGGTGGACCGTTAGGCGCCCGAGGCGCACACTTTCCACCTCCCATTCGGGAGATGACGCCGACCACGGAGGGCGTGTCCACGCTCCTTGGCCTTCCGATCGCGGAGACGCCGCCTTCCTACCGGAGGCCCCCACGGGGCGCGCGACACGCTTGGCGGTCGAGGTGTCGTTCCACCGGGCCCTCAGCACCACGTGTTCACAGAGGCGCAGACCCATGGGCCGACGCTGAGGTGGCTCACACGGGTACGTGGTTTTTACATTCGATCGTGTCGTCCAACCGTTTATTTGTGGTATCACGTACTAATAACAACTTGTTTGAATTCAGGTGGAGCGCATGGTTCCACAGGCAGACGATCACCAGGTGGCGCGCCACGGAGGCGTCGTCTTTGTGGGCTGTTTGGTTGGTGCTTTTCACCACCGACCACGGCAACACGGTGGATGCGCGCCTTATCGCTATGCGCGGCGATCGACGGCGAGCCCCACCAGTCGGTGGGGATCGGCCGTGCTTGCCGCGGCGCATCGCGCCCTGCGCGATGCGTGCACGAGTCAAGGCGAACTCGATCCTCACTGGCTGTCCGCTGCTACTGCAGTTGTGGTCGTTCGAGCGCTTAAGCGTCGGGCGACCTGTGCTAGACGACATGGGCCCGTACGGTCCCGAGATGTATCCAGGGGGAGACGTCGACCGGCCGACGATGGGTTCTATCTGGTGCCGTCGTCGGTAAGTATTATCACGATCAACTATTTACGTCTTATTGGCGATCGTCATTCTAAGCGGCTTATATTTCTTGCGAGTGCGATTCGCGCCGCGTGCGAGTCACGCGGGCGTACCGGGCCTTTGTGGAGCAGCTCGACCGCATCACAGCGGACGACGTGCGCTGGGAGCCGTACGCAGATACGGCAGTTCAGGCCCGTGCTCCTGGCGGGCTGTCCTCACTTTCTTTGGCGTGGCCGGCTTTCGGCTCACCGCCGAAGCTCGTGTACCTCATCTACGTGGAGGACTACGCACCCGCGCGGTGATGCGGCGATTCGAGCTACGGCGGCCGGTTCTGCACCATTCGGACCATCGATTCCGCGCCACGTGCGGGTGAGTGATCGTTTCGCTAAATATTTACATACTTACTCTGCGTTCGCAAGTATCTCACATCGATAATGGTTCTATACGCAGCAAGCGCGAAGGGAGTGAAAGAGGCACCGACCGGTGGTGAGGATGCACCAGGTCGGCGGTGGCGGTGCGCTCGGCGACCGCGTGGAGGAGGACAGCCGTCGACGGCAGGAGTACGCCGAGTACTCTGCTGGTACCGGTACCAGCGGACCGTGCCGAGCTCGTATATGTGGTAGACCCTTTGCCACACACGTCGCGCGCTCGAGCGGACACGTACCCCTCGCGCCGCGCGGCGCTCACATCGCGATGCGTTTCATGTCATTTCAAAGATTCCCAAATGGTAATGTCGTTTCGATAATCAACCATTTCATGTCTTTGTGTCGGTGGCGTCGGTTACGCCCTATGCCTCGACTCGGGACGATCGAGAGGCTCTCGATGGTGCGCACCGACCCATGAGGAGGGCATCGACTTTGCGCGTCGGTGCACGAGGGTGTAGGCGTATCGTTAGCCTACTCTCTGCACGAGGCTACGGTGGTCTCCACGCCCACCGCTTCGATCGCTCGTCCACCCCGACCAGCGTGGCACCACTCGGTGCACCTACGTGGATCGTCCTCCACCACCTCACCGGAGCAGCCGGGGTTCAGCTGGCGGGGCCTCCTACCGGTTCACTTCACGCCTTCTACGCGAGGGTGTACGCCTCCTCCTGCGTGGATGGCACCGAACGCAGTGCGCAGAGGTTCTTATATCGTGTTTATCCGAAGACGATATGCAACGAACTAACGTTATTAATATTGCGGTGCTTACCGCCACGGCGTCTCGGCATCTCCCGGGCGGGAGGAAGTGGACCGATTTTCGCGTCTACACCGGAGTGGCATGGACACTACTCGGCGTAGCACCGGAGGTTATCTCTGCGCCGGTGCCGAGAGCACACAGCAGAGGTGCGGCACTCCGCCCCGCCCCGCGGGATAGACACCCTCCTCCTCGTTTTACTTTTGGATCGTCCTAACCCGTTGCAGGAGGAGGGCCAAGCGAGGCCGTATGGGAGGACGACGGCGCGGTGACGGGCACACCGGGGTGACTAGTGAGGCGGCGCTGCAGATGTATTTATGCATGTCTTGAAAAACATGCGGCATGTTACTCACGATTATAATATGAAGTTTATTTAAATTTACATAAGTCTATTATCTCTCTCCGCACATAAACTATCTCACTTAACGATGTATGTATCGATCGTTACGTACTCAATCTTTCATGAAAAAAATTTTAAAACTTTTGCACACCTACAATATACAATGAACATAAACTTTTATTACAACTTCACCGTATTTTTACCCGTTCAACGTTACAAAATTCACAAAATCTAAAACAAAACACGGGCTACATGCGATCGCCATCCCGTATGGCGACTGCATGCTAGTCGCTTAACGGAAGAGCGGCGCATTCCGGTCGCTTAACGGAAGAGCGGATGGATGTAGTCGCTCTCTGTGCAGTGAGACAAATTGTGTCGCGATGCAGTTAGGCGATAGGCTCTAGTCGCCCAACCATTCGCGATGGAGCCTATTTTTGTAAAAATTTTCCAGCGGGTATATTTATGTAATTTCGAATAAAAAATGGATTATCCGTACAAAAAACTCATGGCATGAGCCGGTTGTTACAAGAGGGAGACAGAGAGCGATCGAACGACAGCTCTAGTGACAGATTTTGTACATTGAACAATAATTTATTCTTATGTGGTTTCTTTTGGAGATATGCCTTCGACCGTCCACAGGGTCGTTGATTGGTGCTAATTTTTTTGTTAGGGAATGGTGCTGAAAATTTGAAACATGATGTTTATGTACATCTACTTTTCATTTCACATTGAAACTCGGTACACATGAAAGGAAATGGAAATTGGGAAGGATGAGGAAGCTAGTATAGTCTACCGGAGGGTTTGGCGGTTCAGGACACTTTTGAGACCAGGGCTTTCTATCGCTCCGTTGTTCCAGTCAAGTCAGCAAGTCGTCGCTGTTAAAGAAAACTATACAGAGCTTCTGCCTCTATCGCTCGGCTGTACCGAGCTTCTGCCGCTATCGCTCGGCTCGACAAGCACAGAGGGTGATGCAGATGTTAAATTGAATTATGCTTACGTGGAAGGGCAGTATCGATTTCTTCCTGTGGTGCTTTGGAAGGCCAATAATCTCCCCCTTTTCCTTGCATGTCTTTGTGGCCCTTTTGTTGTCTATTAGGAGCTTTGTTGGTACATAGTTGGCACATTGATAGTGTTCAAGGTATATAAGCTCATATGAATTAAATATTCTACACTCTAATTGAAATGAAATACACTGGTAGCCTGGTAATGTATCATGAAGACGGATTCCGGAATTGGTTGGAAGCTTACACCTATAGGAGCTAGGGCCAGCCTGCCAGCTGCCAGGCGTAATCTAAAGTTTCAGCCATCTTTTAAGCGGAAGAAATGGCCAGGTTTTCAGTGCCTGATATGGCATGTGCTGCTTCGAGTTGGTCTGATTTAGAAGGCAATGCAGAAGCAGAACAATTTGCTGTGACTGTGTACAGATATCAACGTAATTCGCAAATGTCATCTACACGGAGCTCGGCAAGCGGATGTGGCCTGCTGTTCCCTTTGGACAATCCACCGCAATTAAGGGTGTGTTTGGTTGAGCTGTGGCTTCTGAAAAAGTTGCTGTGAGCTGTGGGCTGTGGAAAAGCTGCTGTGGGTTGTGGGCTATGAGAAAGCTGAAAGCCGTTTGGTTGAACAGCTGTGGCTTTTGGAAAAACTGCTGTCAGCGGGCCCCACATGTCATCCGTGACCCCACATGTCAACCACCCAATGCATATTTTTTTGTTTTTTTCCTGCGCGTTTCTTCCTCAGGTTGTCGATCCGCACGGAGACGAAGCAAGGCAAAGGCAGCGGCGGCGGAGCTCGCGCTCGCCCAAAGCTCGCGCTCGTCCGCGGCGATGGCGGAGCCCACGTCGGCGGCGGAGCTCGCGCTCGCCCACGGCGGCGGCGGAGCTCCCAGCTCGTCGGTCTTGGAGCGGAGCGGGCGGACGGGGTGGAGCGGCGGCGGCCTTTCCTCGCGAGTCTGCGGATGGGGAAAAGAAGAGGAAAAAAACGAATCCACAGCCGATGGAAGCAAGGTGCCACCTGCTGTGAAAATTGTATTACCACAAAAGCAGCTTTCTCCAAAAAGCAGGCGTGGAGTTTCCCCCATTTGATTGGCTTTTGGCTTTTTGGGAAGCCAAAGCAGGTTGGGAAGCCCAACCAAAGGCACCCTAACTTGTGGGAGGTGTTTCTATACTTTTCTTAGTAGTGATAGTGATTTACATAATTTTTAAAATATAATGAATAGTAGATAGATGTTACTTACTTTTTTATTTACTTTGAAATTAGTGCTACTCTTATTATAAAGAAAAGCATGGAGGTTTACAAGGGGACGGTGGCGGATCGGATCACGCCGAGCGTGAGGACATACTCTGGCTTTTGGGAAGAGGAGGGATGCCGAGACGGTTGTCTGGTTGTTAAGCGAGATGGAGGCTCATGGCGTGAAGCCAAATGTGTACATCTACACCATCTGTATCCGGGTTCTGGGGCAAGCCGGAAGATTTGAGGATTCGTATCAAATCCTTGGGAAAATGGAGGATGAGGGGTGTAAGCCCGATGTCATTACCCACACCGTGCTTATATAAGTCATCTGTCATTCTGGTCGGCTTAGTGACGCGAAGGGTGTGTTCTGGAAGATGAAAGCGAGTGATCAAAAACCTGATCGAGTGACCTACATTACTCTCTTAGACAGATTTGGCGACAACGGTGACTCACAATCGGTGATGGAAATCTGGAATGCAATGAAAGCTGATGGCTACAACGACAATGTTGTTGCTTATACTGCAGTTGTGGGTCGATGAAGCTTCGGATATGTTTGATGAGATGGAACAAAACGGTATATTGCCTGAGCAGTACTCATACAACTCCTTGATATCTGGGCTTCTGAAAGCTGATAGGTCCGGTGATGCTCTGGAGCTGTTTAACTATATGAATATTCATGGACCTAAACCAAATGGCTACACACATGTACTTTTCATAAATTACTATGGAAAATCTGGTGAATCTCTGAAAGCCATACAAAGATATGAGCTTATGAAGAGCAAAGGGATTGTTCCAGATGTTGTTGCTGGTAATGCTGTTTTGTATGGTCTTGCTAAATCTGGTAGACTTGGAATGGCAAAAAGGGTCTTCCATGAATTAAAAGCTATGGGGGTTTCTCCGGATACTATCACCTACGCTATGAGGATCAAGTGTTGCAGCAAGGCGTCAAAAGCTGATGAAGCTGTGAAGATTTTCTCTGATATGATTGAAACTAGTTGTGTTCCCGATGTTCTTGCGGTGAATTCTTTGATTGATACGCTCCACAAGGCAGGCAGGGGTGATGAAGCCTGGCAAATCTTCTATCAACTAAAAGAAATGAATCTTGAACCCACAGATGGCTTACAATACATTTTTGGCAGGATTAGGAAGGGAAGGGAAAGTCAAGAAGGTAATGCATCTGCTTGAAGAAATGAACTCCAGTAGTTATCCTCCAAATTTAATAACATACAATACAGTTCTTGATTGTCTCTGCAAAAATGGGGAGGTGAACTTTGCACTAGACATGCTATGCAGTATGACTATGAAAGGCTGCATACCTGACCTTTCGTCTTACAACACTGTTATGTATGGCCTTGTTAAAGAGGACAGATTGGCCTGTTCATATTAGCTTCTGCTTAGTCCAATACGAAGCTTCACTACTTTTGCGTTTTAACATATCATAACGTACTTTGTATTTTGTTATATTGTAGGACCGAAATGGCGACAGAGGGGGGTGAATGTCGATCTCTTGCAAATTCGACCCCACAATTACTAGCAAGAAATCTCTCCGATAGCTACGGAAAGCTATGAAAAGATAAGGTTATCTCTCTGGAAGCCCAAGGAACTAGCACTGCACACCAAGAAGGAAAAAGACCAAAGAAACACCAAAACACCTCAAGCAGCTCAGGCTGACAAAAAGAGGGTCCTTGAAAAAGCTCCCTACGACCAGTGTTTCTCCTCAGACTGCTACGACCAGCCAACCCAAGCGACGCATGACCGTTCAGTAAAGAGAACTTTTCTGAATCGACTCTTGCTCTCGGAAATGAACTGGCCAAGAGGCCTTGAGACAGATTCCCAGTTCTGAGCAAGTCGAAACACACCAAAACGAAAGCAGACTCACGTAGAAGAGAAGAGAGAAAAGGAAAGCATGAAGAACAAGCTCTCAAAACAGATAGCAAACAAAACAATCACAACATCTCATAAATGACAGAAATCAACTTGAGGAAGAGAGATGAATGATTGATCATGGAGGTTTCTACAGCCACTCCATTGGAGGAACGAGAGCAACCGTGCTCTACCTAGAGACAACTCACACAAATAGAAACGAAAAATTCAGAGTGACTCGGGAACAACCTCACCGAGCACCCGAGCTCTATCCTTTCTATTTATAGCCTTCTGCTACCGGGGGGAGAACCCGTTAACCCCCACCTAACACCGGGTTTTACCACTCACTTTATCCACTAGCGAGAATAAGCTTCCAGTGCTTTGCCCGTTGGCGCCAACAACTCCTGTGCATTGGCAGAGACACAGCTTCCCTTTGCAGCTTTCCGCATTTCTCCAAAATGCCACTCCGCTGCCTTCCCGGAAGCTTCCTCCTGCCTTGCCGATCACGCTTGCAACCACCTCACAGACCTCGTCGTCTTTGGCATCTCCCAGCCGCTCACGACCTCAGCACCCCCGTGCCTAGTCTCGACCATCCATGCCTCACCACGACTAGTCTCAAAGTCCTGCAAACCATCACAGACAAGAAACACATTCATAGCACGGCACAAAATAGTATCCAACCACCTGTGCCAGAAAGCAAAACTCAAATCATACTCTTACCAAATCGTATACCACCTACAACATGTCGAAAATATAGAATTGTGAATGCACACGACATACGACCACAATACCAAGCCATACGACCAGATCCCAGGTCTTACGACCAGATACAACAAGTCTACGACTACGTTCAACCCTCCAGGGGACCTCCGACCATTTTAGCGCATGATCGAAACACCTTCCGACCACGTACAACGAGTTTTACAGTGGTCGAGACCCTTTCCGACCACACCCATGCGCTTGAGAGCACATCCGACCGCGGCCAACTGTCCTACGCCCGCAGCCGACCGCATACGACCACATCCAACCGAGCCAACCCTGTCTGAGCTCGATCCGAAAACATATGACCGCTTCACAACGTGGTCGAAGTCGCTTTCGACTTCCCACGTGGTCGAAGTCGAGTTCTGCCGACTACCGACCGCAGTGATCGAAGTCTCGACCTCCGACTACCTCTCGTGGTAACATGGTCGTAACTCGCCGACTCCACAATATGATCGAGCACGACACTCAACCACAAACCACGGCTAAACGTGGTCGTAACCTGCTTCGACCACGGCCAACGTGGTCGTGCTGGCCTTCGACCACGGCCAACGTGGTCGTAAAGGAGTCGGGAGACTTCCGACCTTCGACTGTGTGGTCGTAAATGACTCGTCTGGCTCCCGATTGACGACAACGTGGTCGTAAACTGCTCGACAGGCTTCCGACCACGACCAAAGTGGTCGAACGAACCTACGACCATGACCAGAGTGGTCGTAAACCTCTCGGGTGACCTTCGACCATGCCCAAAGTGGTCGTAAACAGTGCGCACGACTTTCGACCACGACCAACGTGGTCGTAAAAGTCTTCCGACCACTCGTTCAATGCCTCTACCCGGTTCCGACCAAGGAGAACGTGGTCGTAAAAGGTCCAGTGAGCAACCGACCATGGCCAACGAGGTCGTATTAGCTGCAGAATACTTCGCCAGGGCTACGACATTGCAGAACTAACACAAACCTTAAAAACTAAACTCAATCTTCCTAGATCAAGAGTCAATTACTCATCACAACCATGGGGTGACCTCCACATGGTCTCTCATATATCATAATTCCGTAAGTCGTATGGTGGTCTGAATGTTATAGTGCCTTTCGTTGCACCATGTTTCTTATAAAATGGATTACTATTCATCAATCACTACTGTTTATCAGCTCCTTCTATCAACCACTACTATTCATCAGCCGCAGCCAAAATCCATCAGCAGAAGCCAATATGAACAAGCCGAGGGGCATTCAGTATGTTTTGTCAGATGAAGTTCTTGTTCCAGATTATGCAATATGTTTTGTCAGATGAAGAAGGTTCTTGTTCCAGATTATGCAACATTGTGTACTATCCTACCAAGTTTTTGTGAAAAATGGATTGAGGAAGGAAGCTCTGCATACTGTCAAGGAGTACATTCTCCAACCAGGTTCTAGAATGCATAGGGCTTCATGCCATTCACTAATGGAAGGGATACTGAAGAAGGCTGGCACAGAAAGGTCAATTCAGTTTGCTGAAAACATAGCATCAAGTGGTATTCTCCTGAATGATTTCTTTCTGTGCCCATTAATTAGGCACCTCTGTAAGCACAAGAAAGCTTTTGAAGCACATGAACTTGTCAAAAAGTTCAAGAGACTTGTAGTTTCGCTGAAAACTGGATCATATAATTCTGTTATTTGTGGCCTTGTGGATGAAAACCTGATTAATTCTCTTATTCATCATCCTTTATGTTACAATAAAGTGCACAGACATATTAAATTTCATTACCCTGTAAATCTACACAGAACAAAATCTATGTTTGGATAATTCAAAGGCTTAGACAATTCCTAAGGGGTTGGGCCAAGAATGTTAGTGGCCAATATAAGAAAGAAAAGGTTGAGTTGATTAGGAAGGCTGATGAATTGGATAAAAATGTGGAGTCATGGCCGCTCAACAATAGGGAAGTCGATCTTAAAAACTTTTATAAGGGAAGACTTGCTGTCCTTTTGCGGGAAGAAGAAATTAAATGGTATCAAAGAGCCAAGACAACTAGATTGTTATCTGGTGATTGTAATACCAAATATTTTCATCTTGTGGCCAATGGTAAACATAGGAAAACTAGGATTTTTCGGCTCGAGCAAGAGGAAGGAATAATCGAGGGAGATGAGAACCTTAAGAAATTCATCACCAATTACTACAAAGGTCTCTTTGGAGATCCTGATAGTAATAATTTTTCGATGATAGAGTCCTTCACGAGGGACATCACACAAGTTTCTCAGTTAGAGAATGATGTCTTGACTGCAGATTTTACAGAAAAGGAAGTGAGAGAAGCCATTTTTCAAATGGAACATAACAAAGCACCCGGGCCCGATGGGTTTCCAGTCGAGTTCTACCAGGTTTTCTGGAATTTGATAAAAGAGGACCTCTTGCCTCTCTTCTCTGTTTTTCACAAAGGTGATCTCCCACTTTTCAGTCTCAACTTTGGTATAATTACATTATTACCGAAGCAAAAGGAAGCTACACAGATTCAGCAGTTTAGGCCTATTTGTTTGTTAAACGTTTGCTTCAAAATTTTTACAAAGGTAATGGCAAACCGAATAGCCCTAGTGGCCCAGAAAGTGGTACAACCATCCCAATCGACTTTTTTGAAGGGTAGGAATATTTTAGAAGGAGTGGTCATTTTACATGAAAGCATACATGAGTTACATAGGAAAAACTTAGATGGGGTGATTTTAAAGCTAGACTTTGAGAAAGCATATGACAAAGTAAAATGGTCCTTCCTGCAACAAGCGTTGAGAATGAAAGGTTTTTCACCTAAGTGGTGCAAGTGGATCGATCAAATCGTTCGTGGAGGTAGTGTTGGCATTAAAGTTAATGATGAGGTAGGACATTTCTTTCAAACTAAAAAAGGTCTAAGGCAAGGTGATCCCTTGTCTCCCATCTTGTTTAATTTGGTAGCGGATATGCTAGCAACCTTGATTTTCCGGGCTAGGTCTAATGGAAAATTCAGGGGAGTTGTTCCTCACCTAGTGGAGGGGGGGTCTCTCTATCCTCCAATATGCGGATGACACTATCCTTTTTTTATGGATCATGACGTTTTCCAAGCCAAAGATCTCAAGTTAGTACTTAGTACTTTTGAGCAATTATCGGGATTGAAGATCAACTTTCATAAAAGTGAACTTTTTTGTTATGGCAAAGCGAAGGATTGTGAACAGGATTATGTACATATTTTTGGGTGTAAGCCGGGGGGTCTTCCTTTTTGGTATCTAGGTATGCCCATGAATCATAAAAAATTATCGAACAAGGATTGGACCGCTTTAGAAGAGAAGTTCCAGAAAAAACTCGCTAGTTGGAAAGGAAAATTACTTTCGGTCGGAGGGAGACTTGTTTTGGTTAACTCGGTGTTAACGAGTTTGGCTATGTTTATGTTATCTTTTTTTGAGGTCCCTAGAGGAGTCCTTCAAAAATTAGATTACTATCGCTCGCGGTTTTTCTGGCAATGCGATGAGCACAAGAAGAAATATAGGCTTGCTAGGTGGAGTGTACTATGTACACCTAAAGACTTAGGAGGCCTCGGCATTCAAAATCTAGACATCCAAAATAGGTGTCTGTTGAGCAAATGGTTGTTTAAGCTCATTAACGAGGATGGGGTTTGGCAAAATCTTCTAAGAAAGAAATACTTGTCTAACAAATCCCTGACACAAGTGCAATACAAGCAAGGAGACTCTCATTTTTGGAGTGGCCTTTTGAAGGTCAAGGATGATTTTTTGGTTGGTGGAAAATTCGAAGTGCAAAGTGGGGAACAAACTAGATTTTGGGAGGATACTTGGTTAGGGGACATGCCTTTCAAGGATGTATATCCCAATCTGTATAGAATAGTAAGGAGGAAAGATGATACGGTGGCAAATGTCCTACGGACTGTACCACTTAATGTGTCATTTAGGAGAGGTTTGGTAAACGAAAATTTGGCGTCCTGGTTTGAGTTAGTATCAAAAGTGGTCTCGATTAACCTCACAAGTAGGAGGGATGTGTTTATTTGGAAACTCAGCAAAAAAAAGGCCTGTTCACAGTTCGGTCCATGTACAGGAACATGATTCAACAAGGATTGATACCTGAAAAAAACGCTCTTTGGAAGTTACAAATACCACTGAAAATTAAGGTTTTCTTATGGTACTTACAAAAGGGAGTTACTCTCACTAAAGACAGCTTGGCTAAACGAAATTGGCAAGAAAGTGTTAAATGTTGTTTTTGTAGTTCCTTAGAGACTATTCAACATTTGTTTTTTTGATTGCCATTTTGCGAGATTTGTTTGGAACACTGTGCTTGTTACTTTTGGAATTCAACCACCGACTAATTTTTCTAATATGTTTGGTTCTTGGCTAGACGGATTGTGTCTTCAGCTTAGAAATCAAATTTTATTATGTGCGGCCGCGCTTTGTTGGGCTTTATGGTTGAATAGAAATGACATGGTTTTTAACAAAGCTAAGTCTCCTACATATCTTCAGGTAATCTTCAAGGCGACGTACTGGATCCGACAGTGGTCTCTAATGCATAAGGAAGAGGAGAGACCGGCGTTCAATCGCGGATGTAGAAACTTGGAGACATTGATTATGGCGGTCTTCAAAAAGTTTGGGTGGAGCTTTTGGAATCGAATTGAAGCCTAGTACTACTTCTTTTCCATTTTAGTAGTTGTTCGTCCAGGTTGGGCTGAACCTTGTTGCTTTTATTTCCTCGTTCTTGGATGTAAGAGTGAGAGCCTTATGGCTTTGGTCTGTTCGTAACTCTCAGCTGTGTACCATCCTCGGATGGTAGAGGCTGGAACTTAGTTCCATTATCTAAAAATGTACATCAACCGAAGTCATGACTTTCTCCATAACCTGTACTAAAGCTGATTGCATATGCACCTACAGTTTCTGTATGAAGTCTCGAAGGTGTGAAAACAACCTCAAGTCTGCAGCAACAAGCAAGTACTGTTTTAATTATCGTTTTTGTTGCAATTTTTATGAAGTTTCATGGAAATCTAGCAACAAATGGTTGCCTGATTCTCCATCTCTTCAATGATATTTCTCCAAGCACTGCCAATGCTTCACTTCAGAAGATATTTCTATATTGGAAAAAAAACATAGAAGTAATCCTGGTGGATTTACTTGTTTGGTAAAACAACCAAAAAGTAATACAAGATTACCTTGAAAACTAGATAACAAACAATTCCAAGAATCTATTGCTCGTAGAATGGCTCTTTTGTTACACTGCTCAAGTGGAAAAAGGGCTACATGAAGTTTCCTTAAGCTGCTGGGTAGAGCCTTGTATTCTCATACTTCTGTGCAAATATGGGGCAGAGACTCATCTCTCCGACTCCATTCGCCTATCTTAGCCCTCATCCATTCAAATGCATTCTTTGCCCATTTAAGCATCCATTCAAGTGCATTCTTCGTCCATTTAAGCCCAACAATCTGGAGGGAAAAATAAAGCACAAGTATGATATCTGTCATTGCTATGTTTTATTCAAATTCAACTATTAAGAACGTAATGCACTATACCATTGGCTGGCGCTGGAAAGCAACCCAAACAAGCACCACTGAGAGGAGTAAAACTCCAACGGACCAAATAACGCATTTGGAGCTCCGCTCAAAACCAAGCAGTATTGTACAAATTAGCAGCAACAGGAATAGCAACTCCCAAAAGACTATCATTGAGCAGACAACAAATCCAGGGTGGTCTGGTGACTGTATCTCCTTGAAGTATGAGGCGGAACCTGCTAGAATAAAGCAGCTGATAGTAGATATCACGCCACCTGCAGAAAGGACTGCCATCCAAGCATCTGAAATCTTCAGAAGTGGAGTGGGACCATGGGCGTATACTAGCCCAGAAATGATCAGACCAATAAGGATAGGCATCTTGTCCGCAATGGTGAAGAGGAAAGCCACTGTAGCCTGGGTTCAAACAATGCAGAAAGATGAACAAGCGTTAACATATTTAGGATTTAATTATCTTCCTCAGGGGGTTTAGTGGTTTACAGGTCGAAGATCAAACCAGTAAGAGCGGAAATTATTTCCAAAAAAACATTTGCAGGAACACCACTTGCCAAGCTGTGTGGTTATGGAGCGAGGGTTTCGTTATAGTTTAATGGTAGCCAAGTGTCGGGGGCAAAAAGAATTGAAGAAATCTACCTTATTCTTCTTCTCATTTTCAAAAGTGTTCACAACAAGAGTACTTGGATTATCGGTCACCCCCTGCAGAGCATCAAAAAGACGCAATCATCGGAAAGGGCAAAAAGGACTAGTTCCAGATTACGGATTAGAGTGCAATTAGCAAACTGAAGTAAAAAAAAAAGAATAAGAAGCTGAAAACAGTGTTTGAATTATGCTTATTGTCATTGTGATCTTGTACCTCCTGCAGCAGTTCTGCTTCTATCTTCATTTGGAGATCAAGTAACTTCATTTGGGGGATGCAGCTGGGGTGGGTAGAGCTTGCAGCTGGGGCAAGCAAATGGGGGATGCGCGCTTTCGGGCCTGAACTTGGGGTTGGGGGGGGGTTGTTCCGAGCTTGCAGATGGGGGTCTTTCAGCTCGGGGGTTCGGAGCTTGCAGCTCGGGGGTAGACACGAAAGGAAGTGGATGGGGTATATATAGCCGAAAGAAAGGAAATCTCGTGCCAGTTATTTATCTGGAGGGATGTTTGGTGGTGACCCCACGCCACATATATCAGCAGTCAAGGAATTGATTATGCTCGGCTTCGGTCAGAAAGCGAGCAAAATGCTCGGCTTCGGTCAGAAAGCGAGCAAAATGCACATGTTGAATCGGATGGTGACCGCTTCGATCCAATTCTGATGCTGGCCTGGCACATGAATCGGCAATTAAAGTAATTGGCTGCGAGACATCAGACAGGATTACCTCGGTGAGAAAGCGAGCAAAATGCACAGGTAGCTTAATTTGGTGCCGTTATCTTGCTTCCTCATGTGCAATATGACTATTTGCTCTTATTTAGCTAGCCTCTGGTGATGTACGATGATCTATGAGTAATTTGTGCTATGCAACTATGGATCACGTTAAGGGTCGTGTTGGCTTTGGTATTTCATTGGAAGGTACTAAATATTTTTGTGATTAATTTGGAAGAATTCATCTGAAGGCTTAATTATGTTTCCAGCGCCTCCATAAAATCAGGTCAGACAAACAAAGCAGCTCTGACTCTTGAAAAACGAATCTCTCATAGCAATTCTGAGACAACAGCAGTGGATGTATGTCAAACCCTACTTGAGAGAGAAGAAACAAACATCTCTGGTAGCAACTCTGAGACAACGACAGCAACCGCCATCCGCAGCAACCAAAGAGGAGAGGTGGCCCCGGCGGCAGTGGCATCGACAGGGAAGCTGGGGGCCGGAGCAAGGAGAGTGCTGGCCGTTGGCAACCCCATAGCGTAGCCGGATGCGGTCATGTGGCGACGGCCGGTGGCGCCAATGGACTCAATGTGTTCTCCTTCGCGTTCCCTGTAATACCACAACAGGAATATATGAAAAATGGAAACATTAGAGGTAAATAAGGGTTTTGCCGTCAGACACATCGGCTTTTAGAATGCCGATTAAGTAACGCTCGTAGAGGTTCCCATACCACCCTGGAACGGTCGGCACCGTCTAGAAAGCCGCATAAAAGCAGCGCTCTCAGAGGTTCCCAGACCGTCCAGAGGCGGTCGGCACCATCTCACGCTTTGGGTGTTCATCATCCGGCGGGAGATTTTATTCTTACCTTTTCCGACTTACCAGCTACGGTAGAAAAGCCCCAATTCAGTAAAAGGTCATGTTTGGACTAAAATGTCCCTGAGGCTCAAGGCATACCAGTTTTAAATGAGAAGGGCAAAGGTGACTTTTCACACCAGCCGTCCCCAATTTACTGCCCAATTGATGGCCAACCCCCAACCACCTGTCAGTAGCATTGACTCCCAGCCTCACTACTAGTTTCCCCCCTGCACTGAAGGCAAGCACCAAGCCAGAGAAGCCTCAGGCTTCACCACCACCACAGCCAAGCCCCAGAGATCGGTGCCACCAGGGATAAGCCAGCGGAGGTGCAAGGAGACGGCGGCCACCTTGAGCCTTCCCAGCCGAGAACTCCCAAGATCCGCGCAAGGCAAAAGCAGTAAGTAAATCCAAAGCATAATGGAAGTAGTAGGGAGAAACTGGACCACCATGGCCACCGCAGTCGGCGGCGACCTTCGTGGGCGCCGAGCCGAGGGGAAGCCAAGATGGTTGGCACCGGTGGGTGGCAAAGCTGGCCAAGGCCAGACCCGGCGGCGAGCAAGGGGTGGAGGGGCGGCCGGATCCACCTCAGGCCGACCGGATCCAGGAGTGGAGAGGCGAGGGTGACAGCCGGCGGTGGCGAGCTCGTGCGCAGCCGCATGCGAGGGGGAGGGAGAGGGAGTGAGATAGGAGGGGAAGCAGAGGCGGCGGCCGATGGAGGGGCGGCCGGATCTAGCTCCAGCCGGCCGGATCCGAGAGGGAGGCGCCGGCCACAAGCAGCCGCGCCGCCCTGGGCGGAAACAGTGAGGAGGAGGAGGCCGGTCGGCCAAAAAGAAGTGGAGGGAGAGAGAGAGAGGGGTGAGGAGGAGGAGGCCGGTCGGCCAAAAAGAAGTGGAGGGAGAGAGAGAGAGACGGGTGAGGGAGGAAAAGAAAAGGAGCCGGCCGGGTAGAGAAAGAAAAGAAGGGGTGCGGCCGAGTGGGGAAGAGAAGAAGGAATGAAAAAAAAGAAGAGGAAGGGCCGGCCGAGTAAGAAAAGAAAAAAAAGAGAAGAAAAGGAAAGAAAAGAGGAGAAAAAGAAAAAAAAGGGGTTTCGGTGGCATACGCAGTGGATCCCATAGTCTTGAGTGATCCTGTCGTGAGTCTTGAGTCGCGTGCGTAGTGCCGATGTCGTCTGTACGCATGCGCGTATTATGACAAAGATTTGAGTCATGTTAATTGCCTGTTCAGGTGGGTCCAGGGTCGACACCGCCCGCACGACGCTCCACTTCGTTTGGTTAACAGGCAAGTACATAGTAGAGCGGTAGACCAAGGTTTATGAATATACGATGTTTACCTGATACGATATTATTTATGTGGAAATGCGTTGGTTACATGATATCTATGTGGAAATGTGATGTTTACATGACATAGTGTTGCATGGTAAATGATGGCAATGATGATGGAGTGAGTTAGGCAATGATGCTTATCTGCTAAAAATGTTAATGATGAGCGTGATTATGATCATGGGCATATGCATTTGCATGAGGAGCACTCAAGAGTGAAGGCGGTGAGAAAGTCCCTAGCTATGAGTAAAGCTAGTGGACTAATCCGGAGTGCTCTTGAGTAAGACCTACTTCGGTAGGCCTCCACGGGAGTGGAGGGGTCCCGTGCCTATGAGGGCGGGCCCATGATGGGTGAACATCGACGGGTGTTCACTCGGCAGTACCGGTACTTGCAAAGTGATGAGCAAAGGAGCATGTAGAGTAATGATGCATTGCATCGATGGCATAGCAATGTTTGGTTATGAGGATGATGATACAAACATGATGATATATGTGGATTATGTTTGAATGCTTACTTATATTGGTAGTGTCTATTGTTCTCTTATGTACTTGTTGAGTCCTCGGACTCACCCTTGCTTTGTTTGTTGCTTTTAGGTGACCCCTGAAGACGGCATGTATGGGCGGGAGTAGCACATGAACAATATGCACGAACCAGCAACACTCCCTGAACTACCCTTTTTTTTCTTTTCAACTTATTTTAGTTCCTACTAGTATGCTAGAGTGAGAACTAAATGAAACTAAACTTATGTTGTATGTGTTCGCTGCTACCTATTTATATTAGTGTTGATAAAATGGTATGAGTATGCAATGGTGGTAGCATTCTGGCCCAGAGGGTGGACGGGGTGTTACATTCCCCCTCGAGCTCCTCAGGTAAGATTTTGATTGGTTTGCTATGTGCTCGATGATTTTGATTGGTTTACTATGACGTGGATTCATGATATTTGAGTCACCTTAATCTTACCTTAAATTTTCATTTGGTAAGGTATCTCATAAATGACTGTTGTGATGATTATTCAGATTAATGGAAAACTGTTAGCTCATTCCGTTGTCAAGCTTTTGGTTGATTGCATTCATATCTCAATAAGTAAGCAACCATCATTTTTCATTTGTTTAGATGATATCTCATGAAATGTGCAAATAGATGAATGGTTTCTGATTATTCATTGCATGTGAGCGAAGATTAGAAAAAAAAATACTATTGAACTCAAATTCAAGTGCCACGGAGCTATGAAATGGAATAGGGATTACTATTGAGCTCCTTCCTCTTTATGAGGTGATTACTTTGTTGTTTGGAATAGGATTATACTGAACAAGAATCAGTAGAGTCACTATTGTCTATTGTATTCCTAGATAACTGTAATAATGGTTCTGCTACAGATTATTCGACTATTCCGTTCCTTATATGCATTGTTGTATGCTGCTGGTTCGGGATAGGTATTTTCTATTTTTCTTGTAACTATTTAAGATGCGTGTATTTGGTCTGTGTACCATCTTGTTGGGTTTAATGCAGTGTATTGATTTGAGATAATAATTTTACATAGCTTCGAATTAAATTCTTTTAATTATATATGATTTTTCCTTTTAAATTAGTGTTATCTTTTTTATTTTCTACTTGATGGTTAGTTAACTGATATTTGAAACACAACACATATAAGTGTGAAACAATAAAATCAAATATCATGGTCCATTTTTTTTATTGTAACGTGGATTCCATTTTTTTAAAAGAAAGTTTGATGATTGGGATAATAATATTTGAAATACGGTATAATTATGAGAAACACGAGTCTTCAAACACAGGGGTGAAGCTAGAGAGAAACTAAGGGGGTGCACACTTCACCACACATATAGCACAGTACACAAAAATTTCGATGTACAATATATAGAAAATCCTCACCGTGATTCCTGGAAGGCGGAAGCAGCGGCAGCGTGAAGAATGAAGATGCAGTTGGGCGCCGGCAGTCACATGCTCCAGGACATCTGCGTCACCGGTCGCCGATTACAAATCCTGAAATCCCTCCAGGGCCGTAAGCAGTCCATGGCATGCACCACTCTCTCAAAGTCTCAATCTCAACTGATTAAATATTAATTAACCTGATTACCTGATCCCTGGCATCTCCATGGCATGCTTAATTTGCATGGATTCACGCATGCAGCACTACGGTCTGCGGCTGAACGGGTTCCCGTAATCCCGTGCAAGAGGCCGGAGAACGTGACGGTGAACGACTTCTTCGACGCGGCAGATGAATCGGCACTTCGGCAGTAGATGGAAAAAGATGAATCGGCAGCCGGCAGATGAATCGCCGCAGTAGATGGAAAAACCGAAAAAGAAAGAAGGCAAAGAAGTTGAATCGGCACTTCGGCTGTGAGTCCGCCTGAAGCAAAAAAAAAAGACCCGGTTGAAGCTTGATTGTTGGGCCTGATTGTTTGCTGTTGTGCTTTTTTTCCCAATCGACAGGGCCTAATTTGTGGGCTGGGCCACTAGGGGGTGCACAATTTTGAGCTGGGGGTGGTGCATATATGGTGAATATGGGATAGTAATAAGTATTTCTTTTTTTTACCCTGGTGCCAAGGAACCCCTTGGCCCATTGGGCTTCGCCCCTGTTCAAACATAATGTCCTTGTTATTCTTTATTTTTTTTCCTTATGACATGGATTCTTGCGATATTAGTTCGTTTTTTTTTTTGTCATGCATGGTGCATTCTTCTTATGTGGTTTCTTTGGAGATGATGCCTTCGACCGTCCACAGGGTAGTTGATTGGTGCTAAATTTTTGTTAGGGAATGGTGCTGAAATTTTGAAACGTGTTGTGTATGAACATCTATTTTTCATTTCACATTGAAACTCGGCACACATGAAAGGAAATGGAAACTGGGAAGGACGAGGAAGCTAGTATAATTTACCGGAGCGTTTGCCGGACTTTTGGGCAGTCCAAGTCAAAGCCTGTTATTGAGTTGCGCGTTGCGGTTCTGCCTTCCACTCCTTTCTTTTACAGTGGCAAAGCCGTCTCGCCTGTCTCTATCGCTCGGCTGGCAGAACTAGCTAGTTCAGTAGCACCAACTCGGCTGGCGGGACTAGTTCAGCAGTGCCGACCGCTAGAGAAGCGATCGGGCCAGATTAGGATGAATAATATTTATACTAAATTCTAATCCAGATCGGGCCAGATTAGCGATCGACTATAACTTGGAAAAAAATAAGGAACAAAATATAGAATGAATGATATATGTATGTATCTATTTCGATTGCATCCCTAACCACGCTCAGCTTGCTCGCTCTCAGATTAAATTAAGTGAGGTGAAACTGGTGATCCCATGGGGGCGAGCCACACTCGCTCGCTCTTAGATTAAATTAAGCAGGTTGACCTGGTGACCATGGGGCGAGCCGTACCTGCCCGCTCTAAGAAGCGGGTGGAACTAGCGACCACAGGGCGAGTCATAGGGTATATTTATATTGACTTTTAATTTTAATTTATAAATAGTAAGTTTATAGAGAGAGATACTTGTGTGTGATTTTGGCCGATATAAATGAAGTCGCTATAATGTGTATTACAATCAACTTGTTCCACCTTGAAAAGATATTTCGTTTGAAATTTAGTTAACGTAGAAAAGCCGAAAAGCATCTTTTAGAAGCTGAAAAGAAGAGCTCGAGCTTACAGGATGGTTTGGTGTAGGGTTGTAGCCCCAGCTCGGCCGCGATGTACAGGCAAACTGAGAGACCATGTGGAGGTGTCCCATGTTTGTGATGAGTAATTGACGTTTGTTTTGGTAAAGTTTGAGTTTGGTTCGGGCGTTCTCTGTAAAATCGTAGCCCTTAAGAGTGGTTGGAAGTCGGAGCCGTTGACTGGCCTTGATCGGAAGTCGAGTCTTCGATCACGTTGTAGCGCGCTGAGGTCGGTAGTCGAAGTCAGGTCTTCGTCCATGTTGAGTAGTCGGCGGACTTCGACCAAGTTCCGAAGTCAGCAGACTTCGACCATGTTGTTTGTGGTCGGATGTCGAAGTCGGTCTTCGACCAAGGTGTAAGCGCTCGAAAGTCGAAGTCGGCAAACTTCGATTGCCTTTGATAGTCGAAGACGACAGGCTTCGACTTTGAACTCTCTGCAAAGTAGGTAGACTTCGACCTTGTCAACGCTGCGAAGTCTCTGGTCTTCGACTTCGATTGCGTTTCGAAGTCGGCAGACTTCGACTTCACTATCTACGACTTCGTTGTGAACCCTTGTCAGCGGTAGGAAGCCAGAAATTGAATTTTCAACCACGTTAGTCGTGGCCGAACGCTGTTACGACCACGTTGGCTGTGGTCGGAAGTCGTAGCCACGACCGCTGTGGTCGAAGTCGACGCTTAGGCCTATGACCACGTTGGGAAGATGGTGACCTACGACCACGTTGGAATTCGGCAGACTTCGACCACGTTGTGAAGCAGTCGGAAGCGCTCGGATGGAGTCGTAGCGCGGTCAGACGTGGTCGGAAGTCCCTTCGACCATGTTGGAACCTTTTGCCGTGGCTGTAACTTCTGTTTAACTGGTCGTACGAGTTCTGGAGAGCAGTCGTAGGGTTTGCGCATTCCATGATCTGTGCATTTGACCAGTCGTAGGGGTATATGACTATCTATGTTTGTTCTCCGAGTTATTCTTCTGATGAAGATTGATGTTGTCTTTGTTTAGTGCGGTGTTATGTGATGTTCTATTGTCTGTGATGGTTGCAGGACTTTGAGGCTAAATCGTGGTGAGGCATGGGATGGCAGGGACTAGGCACAGGCGGTGCTGAGGTCGAGAGCGGTCGGGAGATGCCGAAGACGATGAGGCTTGCGAGGTGGTTGCAAGACTTGGACGGCAAGACAAGAGGAAGTTTCTAGGAAGGTGCAGGAGTGGCATTTTGGAGAAATGCGCAATGCTGCAAAGGAAAGCAAGTTCTTGGGAATTGAGCTTTTGGGTTTTCAAATACTGGGGCCAAGTTTCGAAGTAACTTGAATCAAACCTTTTTGCAACGAAAATACATTGTATACTCTTGATATAGAGTTCTATATCAAGATTGATTTTCTTGAAATGGTTTTGGAATATTTGAACTTTTAAAATACCCCCTTTTTTCGCAAAGGTATCTTAGCATCCTCCAATATCACAAATCCAATAGACTAATTCTACTCCCATAATATTTCTATTCGTAGGCCATTAATCCAAGGCCTTGTTAATCTTGTGTATACTTGATTGAATCTAAAAGTAACTCCCTTTAGTAATTAGTCTTAGCACGACTATTGTCTAATACTCCAAATAGTGAGTGTTATCATTTACCCGATCCACCGAGCATATAACTTCCAAGATATCATCTATGGTTTCATTCACCAAATCAGAGTCACCTATTCCTCAAATGGATCTCACCTTCCTACATAAAATCATAAATCCAGTCTTGGGTTCATTACTCCACAATCCCATTCCATTATTTACCTGAACATTACTCCAAATTCTTTACCTTTAAATCCACTCGTATTTGTTTGTATCATGGTTTCAATATCTCCATGTTTTAAATCCACCAATACCACTCACATCTTTTACATTTTAAGTCCACCAGTACCACTTGTATTATGGTTCCAATATTTCAATCCACCAATAGCATAAGTATTATAATCCAACCTTTCTCACCATGGATCTATACTCGTAATCTGTTTACCAAGTGATCAGTCTTACTATCCGCAAATTTTCTTCCACGCGACTTCATTGTCATACACGTCCACCGAGAATAAGATTATTACTCAAATATGTAAATCAAGGATTATTATTACTTCTCCTAATTTCCTCAGAATTTCCAACAATCCATCCAGTAGTCAAGCTATATCCTATTATCCCACCAGTGCAAACATTCACAGGGAGCTAGCCATGTTGTTTATTAAAGTTGCAAACCAGCAATTGTTATTAGACTCCCCACTTTTCTAAAATTCCACCGATCCACTTATTTTAGCCAATCCAATCGTTTTGAGTTGATCCACTCATTTAGTCAATTCGATCATCTATATCACTCCATGTATTTAACCAATCTGATTATTTTACCAATCCGTCCTTTACATTGGTCTACTTACACAGCCAATCTAATCATTTAAATTGGTCTACCCATTTTAACCAATCCAATCATGTAAACTGGTCTATCCACTCAATCAATCCGATCATCAAGTTGGTTCGCCCATGTAACTAATTCAGTCGTTCAAATTGATCTGCCTATCTTTCACCTAGAAATTCACACCATTAATTCTTTCTTACGATTGACCTGAATCCACCAAGATTTACACATATATCTGAGAAATCAAAGCGGGTTTTTAGGATAAATTGGCAAGGAATTAAATTTTGGGAAAATTTTCCTTGGAAGTTTAGGTTTGTTGAAATGAGCTTGGAAATAAGCTTTGCAAATAAAATTTGGCAATTTTATCTTCCAAGGATAAACAACTTTTGTAAATAAAACTCAATATAGGTTTTATGATTTTGGCCTAAGGTAATTTTTCAGAAGAGAACTCAGGCATGCGTTAGTTTAAATTCAGGATAAGAGAGCCTTGGAGCTAAATTGGCCAGGGCAGCAAGTAGATGAGAGGGGATCATCTAAGAGGGATGAGAGTAGTAACACTACTTACATTTTGCAATTAGATTTTGAAGAAATATTCCTAGTATAAAACTAACGGCCATGCTAACTAAGGTTACGACCTACAGTCGATATGCTCTGATACCAGCTCTGTCGGACCTCGGGTCGGCAAACCCAGATCCTCTGTGATTCCATCGCACTATTCCCTGGATCAGTAGATAGTGCTCACAGATACATTACTGTATATCGAAAACATATCATGCGGAAGCGTAAATAATACAGTAATACTTACTCATGGGCCGATTGGGCCGAAAACAATAAACTGCAGCAGCGGAAACTTCACATGGGTGGGACCCGCAGGACTTGCCCACATGCAGCCAACTGGGGTTCACAACCTAGTCCATGGCCTCTTCGTCTTCCAGCTCTGTCGACCCCTTTTTAGCGTCGTAGGGTTTGGCATTCCTGTTCTCTCTGACTGAGTGATGGTAGTTAAGCAAGAATGAGTACGATGATACTCAGCAAGCCACCACACAGGATGCAGTAATAATAGATGCAAAGCTGTCAAGGGAGGCTTGAGTTTCTTTTATTTGCCAAAAGCATTGTTTTGGAATTACAATAAGTAAGAAGAATCTCCTGAGACGTAGCAATTTTAACTGAAACATGTTTTATGAAATTGATAGTGAGAATGCGATTATAATTGTAGTGTAGGTTACATCCACCTTTTAAAGTGCATGGCTACCTCCACCAATGCTAGTTTTCGTCGCTAGAGTACATCTCTCCAGGAAAAGTTCAAAGTCAGAGTACATCTCTCTGATAGGTTTTTATCCCATCCACAAATGTTTTTGGAAATAGAACTAACTCGAGTAAGTTCCCATGTCCGCCCTTGACCGTGGGCACTACGCTGAACAGCTTTTACACTCTGCAGAGGTTGTACACTTTCACCACAAGAGATAAGTCATCTTAATAGCCAACATGCTTCCTTAGGCATGAGACCCAGATGATTTATCACAAAGCCTTTACCTTACTCCGATCTAGCTAGACACCACCCCGCTGAGGTTTCACCGCTGAAGGGCTCTATCCACCACAATCAGAGGCCCCCTCTTGCGCCGTATGGGTACAGTCGGTCCCTGTATCCCACTGTGAGTAAACCAGTATGTCCTGGCACCCACTTTCCATGATGATATCTAAACTAAACCTTTGCAAGTTAATCAGCTAGGTCGTACCCATATAGACTTGTGGTTGTACTGTTTTACACCAGGAGGTCATCACAAGATTCAGTCCTTAATTTGTCCAGACGGTTCTTACCACAAACCACAGGTTCTCGTGCGACGTTAGCACCAGCCACTCTCACTAACCGCCTAGACAGGTGTAGCAGGTTTTTAGGGTTTTGAGAAGCATAAAACAGTTGTACAAAATACTCAGCCACGTACATCCCATGACTGTCCCCAAAACAAGTTCTTATGTTTTAAAGATTGATGATCAGGGCAACTAGCGCCCTGGACTTTGACAAAACTAGCATGTCATTTAATATGACGTATAGCTAGTAAAGTTATCATTATTATCTATGGTGAAAAGGATCAAGTGATTCAAGTATCAAAGGATGGCATAATAAATTTAATACAACATCAAGTGGGCATGTAGCTACCTTAAGCTTTGACATATATTTGCATAACAAATTAGGCATGCAAGTTGATAGTTTAAAATAACATAGTTTTGCATAAAATGTAGGATCAATATGATCAAAGTGATGACTTGCCTTGCTTGGTGTATCATGACCTTGATTGATCTAAGTCAAAGCCTGCTCAGTCAGCGATCGCAACTCCCTAGTCATCGCTTTTACCCGAGTCTTGATTTTGTTCGAATCCGTCGCCTTGTTGAGTCTTTGGATTCTAATACGCAACAAAGAAAAGAAAGACCAAATAAATCCAAACACTTGAAATGCCCAATTAAATTTAGATTATAAATTCATTACGATTTGAAAATGGAAGGATGATTCGGATTAGTGTGCCGTGAATACAGCGGTAGCTGGATTTGAGCAAGAGAACGAGTTTTCTGAATAGCTTTACCGTGAGGGAAAATTTTAGGAGAACGAGGGTCAAAATGAATAAGCATCTTCAAGCATTTATCCACTCTGGAAAAAAAAAGTAGTGGCCAAACCTAGCCGATTTGGGGAACGACGAGGCTCGATCGCATTGATTCCTATTTATCAAGGAAGTTCCATGAGCCAATCAAAGCTTATGGATAGATATAAGAAGTTATCGAGGGTAATAAAGAGGAACAAAATTTTGTGATTTTTTTTATGCGGGAGCTTTATAGGAGATGAGTATAGTTTTAATTACTCAAAGTAACTTTGATATTTCATGTGGCAATATTATCTGAGATTGCAACTGCCAATTTAATGAATCATTATTTAATAACTTAATTAAGGTATGAAGTTAAATATTTAATCAGTTATTATTATGGACAAGGTTGATTATTTTATTGATTAACCAATTTATCACTAGCAGTCCGCCTCTTATTAGGTGAGTGATTCATAAATTAATAAAGATCTTCTTGATAAAGGGATTTCTTTTATTCTTGCTTATTCTTGATCATTAGATTTCAATCCTGAGATAATGATTGGGGATTTGGATGTGAGGCAAGGACTATGTTATGCACTATAAGAGGGATGACATGATTTTAGAAATGAGCATCCCCTAGTCAATATTTTATGTGGCAAAACCTTGTTAAATTGATCTACTTAGTTTGTACTAATAGCTTTGATCGAGAAATGGAGGATACCATTTAGATCACTCGAGCATTTAATAGAATGCGATAATAATATTTGATTTGTTTGCCGTCAAATTCAAGAGTATTGAGATTATCTTTATAAAGCTTCAAATATGCATCTGTAATCGTTTAGGATTAGACTTTTTGGTATTCTTGGTTTATAAAAGAGAAGCTTTTAATTAGTCCATATCTATTGAATTCAAGTCCATTATTTGCTGCCTGGAAATAGATCATGCATAAACTTATGTTAGTTATACATGAGGATTAGTATATTAATCTCAATTGGAATTATAGTTAGCTCATGTTAAGTTTTAATTTAATTGCATTAATCTTTTTCATTCTCATTTTGTTTGCAGCTCAGATTTTATAAAGTTGCTCTTTTGAGTATTTATACAATATGGATTTAAGTTAGCCATATGCCAAGGAGTACTGGGACATGTATGCAAGAACTTGGAGGCACTTACTAGCCGGGCCCATAAGTCAGAAGGGAGGTAGACCGAAAGAGAGGGGACAATGAATAGAGCGGCTGCAGTTCCACCCAACGGGAAAACAGGGGAGGCGCGCGGCCAGGGGGAGGGGACGGTGGCACCGGCGAAGGCGGCCGGGGTGGCGCCGGCAAACGGGTAAAATGGAGCCCCACGGTGAAGAGGGTGGCGCTGGGGGTAGCAGCCCGGGTCGGACGGCATGGTGGCGGGTCGGCGGCAGCGCCAGGCGGTTGACGGTGAGGGAGAAAGGGGCGCTGGTGGTCAGAAGGGAGAGGGGAGAAAGTGAGGCGCACATGAGCACGGTTGGGCCATGGGGAACTCACCTAGAAGCTTGGTGGAGCCGGAGAGAGGCCGAGGTGGCTGGTGTTGAGCACAGGCGGCGGCGCAGTCGGGTTGCCGTGGCCGGAGTGCTCGGGTGGCGGAGAGCACCGGCTGACGGTTGGGGAGGCTTCGGGTGGCGAAGATGCAGCTCTAACCGCAACGAATTTGGCCGGGGACCGACCGAGGGGGAGGCGGCGGCGAAAACAGCGGTGGCTGGCCGAAGGCGGAGAAGAAGCGCATGCGGCTTGCTCGGGCGTCGGCTTTCCGATTAACGGTGAGGGGAGGCGGGAGACGACTGGAGGCTTGAGGCGACGCGGTCGATTGGTGGAGGGAGTGGCCGGAGCGACGGAATCGGCGCGAAGTGGTGGCGGCCGGCGTGAGCTCGGACAGCTCAAACGAGCTCCAATGGGGGAGAAGGAAGAGGAGGCGAGCTAGGGGCCCCTTTATAAGCGAGCGCGTGCTCGGTGGGGGGGTTACGGCGACGGCACGGTAGCGGGGTACTACCGGCATGGGCGGAGGTACGTCGGGTATGGGCGGCACGTCCGGCGGCGGGGAAAACCAGGGCGACGCGCGAACCCGGGGGCGGAGCTAGGCAAACTAGGGGCAGCTGTAGCTGGGCGAACCCGGGGTGGAGCGACGCGGTTTGGTGCCCTGGTTGGCGGGAGTGATGCGGCCGGTGCGGCTACGAGTCTGAAGAACAGGGAGGAGGAGGAAGATGGGAGCGGTCAGGTGCAGGGGAAAGGAAGCGGCCGAACATGCCGGTTGGACCGAGAAAGAAGAGGGAGACGGGCCGGGGAAAAGAGAAAAGAAAATGTCCCGGGCCCAAGAAAGATTTTTAAGATTTTAAGATTTCCTGAGTTTCTTAGTTTTCAAATTTAGATTGGTAATTAGATTTCTAATTTGAAATCTTGACTCAATTTCTAGGGTTTACAATTTTAATTTTAGGGTTGTTCGAGTTTTGATAAATACTTCTTAATTTTTCGAATTGAATTTCCGGAAACAAAAATTGGATGGAAGGGTTTTATATTGATTGTCGGTTTCTATTGTTGGCCTTGAATGACCATAATTAAATTTCAAATTTTGAGGTTAATGCTTCCAAGGGGATTTGGGTTCTCTCGATATGATTTTCAACCTTGGTTCCTGATCCCAAGGTTTGGTTATTGATTGGGCTTTCGACAAGAACTCCAAACTAAGAAATTCAAATAACGCCAAAACTTTTGAGAAACTCGGAAGAAACAATTAAAATATTTTACAATTTTCGCAATTACAGTAGTTCCCTAATTGGGATGTTACAGTTATTGGCTCTCAGATTAAGCGGGTGGAATTTGTGGTCTGTTATGGGCTCTCAGATTAAGCGGGTGGAATTGGCGACCCATGGGCAACCACGTTTAGCGGTGCGAACGGGATGGATAATTTTTACTCGTGGAGTGAATACAGAAGTGTTTACAAGGTATCTCAAACTCTCGACTAAGCTTCTGTATGTGGTTTGATCAACCAGTGGTGACATGCTCTTCTTGCTTAACTTACGTGCCTCCATTGGAGTTTGAGTTGAGTTGCAATTGCTCATGCCACACATTTTTAGGATCTTCTTCGCATATGTTTCTTGGCAAATAGAGATATCATCCGGTGTTTGGTGCACTTCAAGAACATCACGCATTTTATACAATAAATATCAAGAACATCACACATTATATACAATATACTTCATGCCCAATATAGTTGCCTCATGTTTACCCGTGAGTATGATGGGACCCAACGCTTTTTGGTATTGGTATTTTTTCTAGGCCTTTAAGAACATGTGCTCAAGAACCTACAGCTATGTCTACGATAATGCCACATTAACCATAGCTCTATAGTCATAGTCGAGTTGTTAAACCATAGATATTGCTCTGCATCACATATGAAGTCCTTCGATGATGCCGTCAAAGGGAGCAATTCAGGTGACCTTGATGCTTCACATCTCTGCATGAGTCATATGTCACCACTAGATCAAACTGAGGAACTAAACTAGACAGATATGAGAAGGGGAGTTCGATGGGTTTCATATATACCTTATCAGTTAGAGCATAATATTAAAATACAGAAGATAGTGCCAAATTTATCTAAATTTATGAAATGTGTATTCTATCATTATTGTTTATTGAACATCTAGATTACACTCTCCACGCAATTTGCGTGTATATTGCACACTCCTGTTTTGTACTTTCAATCTTTCCCGTTGTCATGTTTATTCAATCTAAA
This sequence comes from Dendrocalamus sinicus, assembly GCA_036346575.1. Lineage (NCBI taxonomy): Eukaryota > Viridiplantae > Streptophyta > Magnoliopsida > Poales > Poaceae > Dendrocalamus > Dendrocalamus sinicus. The sequence continues at coordinate 249,434 of JAYEVI010000217.1, forward strand.
TAAAGCATGATCACATACTTCCTTATTTTTTAATACCTAGCTATTGACTAAATCACACATGCAGTGGAAATAAAGTTTTGGACAATTTTTTAAAACACAAGTTTTGGATAAAATGTGACCAAACTACCCTTCATTATTATCACAAGCACAAGCTATTAGATAGTAAACCAGGGGAGATAGGAGTACGTAGTTTAGGTGATAATGCCTTTGGGTTGGGATTTGGAAAAGTGCTATATTTGTATACTGCTAAGTACTCTCACTGTTTCACAATATTTGCCTAAAGTCCCTATCTGTACAGACCAAGAACGCACTAAATATAACAAAAAGTTTATTACGGAGACCATACAACCCATACCAATTAAATATAACATACTAGAACTATTTAACCTCTTTATGGTATCAACGAAAATAGAAGTAGAGAGTGATTTTATCAATGGATAAACATTGTGAACAACGTTTCCCAAGACAATAGACAAATATTGTGGAAGAGATGTATATTTGCAACGGAAGGGGTATTGTTTTTTCTCAAAGACAAAATACATCAAGCAAACAACAAGGTTTAATACCGTCTGAGCAGTCAAAAGTTATCGACTTTACATGTGAATTTCAAACAAACCTTTTGGCCAAAGATGTGAGATGCTAAAAATGATGCCGGCGCGAGCGCACAGGCCAATGTGCTACTTAGATTAACACCTTATCTTCATTCCAAAACTGAATCTTCTAAGCAACGAACAAGTATCAGAACAATTGCGTTGGTTTTGGATTTGAAAATTGTTTGCATTTAACTGCACGTTCAAGCATCCAACTGCTTGCTGCTACCCTTGTGGCCTTGCAAGGACGAATCCAGGGCATTTCTAGCCCCCCGACAGCGAAATACCAAAACTAGCCTGCCTTCACGCTGTTTTAGCTCCCTCGTGCGTACCGTTAAAATAGATACTTTGTAGAAATTTTTAAATATGGTAAATGAGTTTCAATAATAATATTTTTTTGTGAAGTCTCCTGTCATAATGTAATTGATTATTTAATTATATTGTTTGTGGAAATTTTTAATATCGAAAATGGGGTCCAAACAGTATAAATTTTTTTGAAGGCTCATTACATAGTGCACTTGATTTTGTAGTTTTTTCATATTTTTTTATTTTCTAAAATTGTCTCAAAAATTAAGGGTTTAGGTCACTTTTGACACCTAAATCCTTAATTTTTGAGACAAATTTATGACAAATAAAATTATGAAAAACTATACTATTAAGTACATTGTGTAATAAACCTTCAAAAAAAATTCATACCTTTTAGACATCATTTTTTGTATTAAAAAATTTCTACAAATAATATAATTAAATAAATTATGAAAAATTACATAAGCAATTACATTGTATCGGAAGACTTAAAAAATTATTGGGTATTGATAAACATCATCCGGATATTTTCTTCTTAACTATCATCCAAATTTGTGACCATTGGATTAGAGATCTAATGGGCATGAATTCTCCCTCACCTCTTCCAAAAAAAATCTCCCTCTCCTCCAAAAAAATCTCCCCCCTTCGAAAAAAGAGGCCGTTGGATCTCTAATCCAACTGTCTCAAATCTAGATGATAGTTAAGAAGAAAACATCCGGATGATACCTATACACACCCAAAATTATTATTATTGGAGCTCATTTGCATGGCACAATCGCCGCCTCGCTTTTAGATTAAATTAAGCGGGTGGAACTAGCGACACGATACCTCGGAAAAGTCAGGCACAGGTGGACGCTGCAAATTGCCCTAATTAAAGCAAATAGCATCTGTTAGCGTCTGGAGCCACAGCAAAGAATTACAAGATATTTTTTTCTCATCTCATCTTCGTCGTAATATGAGTAGGACATTAACACATGTGTTAACATGCTTAGAGAATCGGTCCTTCATGACAATTAGGGTATAAATATTATGTTCATATAGCGCGGTGCGATCAGTTCCCAACTGATCTCGGCAAGAGATTTTGCTATAAGCCACAGCCCTTTAATCTATACTTGAATGCACAGTAACATAAACTTCGTAACAAACTAAGATAGAACAGCATCAAAATTAGATACGCAGAAGTACAATGTAGCACTTCAGAATTCTCAACAGGAAAAAAGAAGCAAAGAAAATGATGATTAATTTTCTTTATCTTTGTCTTTTTCTTTTAAAAATAGAGAAAATGGTGATTTTTTTATCTACCTTGCGGAAGACGCACTCCATGGCGAGCTTGCGGAAGGCCTCCACCTTCACGTCGAGGTTCGTCACCAGGTTCTCGAGCTGCTGCGACGGGAGGTTGTGCAGAGCTGGTGGTGGGATGTCCGACCCTGGTTTAGTAAATTTAGATTATCTGAAATTGCATTGTACTATTTCATGAATCAGTAGATAGTGCTTATAGATACATTAATATATATCAAAAAAATATCATACGGAAGTGTAGATAATCTAGTATACTTACTCATGGGACAATCAGACTAAAATCAACAAAATGCAGCAGCGGAAACTCTACACAGGTGGGACCCTCAGGACTTGTCTACAAGCAACCAACTAGGGTTCGAGACCTAGTCCTTGCCCTCATCAACTTTTAGCTCTGTCGACTCCCTCAATACACAACAGGACTTGTCCTTTTCCTTTCTACCTGACTGATGGTAATTAAGTAAGAGTGAGTATAACGGTACTCAGCAAGCCACCACACATGATGCAATAATAATAGATGCAAAGCTGTCAAGGGAGACTTGTGATTCTTTTAGTTGCTAAAAGCATTGTTTTGAAAGTATAATAAATATAAAAGCTTCTGAGACTTAGCAACTTTTAATAAAATTGATTTTCTAAAGTTGATATCAGAATGCATTAAAAATTATAGCCCAGATTTCATCCACCTTTTACAGTGTATGGTTACCTCCACCAATGCTAGTTTTCGCCGCTAGAGTACAATTCCCTCCAGAAAAAATTAAAGCCAGAGTACTTCCTTCTGAGAGGTTTTTATCCCTCAAACAAAGGTTTTTGAAATAGAACTAACTCGAAAAAATTCCCATATCCGGCTTTGACTGTTGGCACGGCTGTTCGATCAATTTATACTCTACAGAGACTGTACATCTTTACCGACAAGAGATAATCAACCCGACAGGCCTACGCGATTTCTTGGTCACGCAGATCAAGAGATCATCACGAAGCCTTTACAATACTTCGCCCTTTAGCATCTCACCCATATGGGCTTATCCTTCACGAAGAAGGAACCATAAATTATGCGGAATGTTCCACCATGGACCAGTGTAGCCGGACTTTCCGCAACCCTAGCCTTGGCAAACATTACCTGTACTTGATGTTCCTTTTAAGTCGGATTTTTATTATCCTCTTGCACCGGTCTTCCATGAGATGACTAAAGGGTCTAGTAAATTATTCAACTAAGTCTACACTTTGCCAACTTGTGATTGTACAGTTTTACACAGAGAGGTCATCATAGAATTAAATCCTTAATTTGTCCAAACGGTTCATACCACAAACCATAAGTTCTCGTGTGACATCGGCACCAACCTCTCTTACCATCCACCCAGATAGGTATAGCAGGTTTTAGGGGCTTTGAGAAGTATAAATCCAATTGTCACAAATTATCAGTCACTTACATCTTATGACTGTCCCAAAAACATTAAGTTTTCATGTTTAAAGATTGATGATCAGGGCAAATAGTGCCCTGGACTTAGCAAGACTAGCATGGTATTTTAATATGACCTATAGGTAGTAAAGTTATCATTAACATCTAGGGTGATAATGATCAGGTGATTCGAATATAAAGAAATGACACATTGATATTTATAACATCAAATAGGCATGTAACTACAGTAAGTTTTGATATATATTTGCATAATAAATTAAGCATGCAAGTTGATAATTTAAAGAAACATAATTTTGCATAAAATTTAGGATCAATATGATCAAAGTGATGACTTGCCTTGCTTGGTTTACCACGGCCTTGATTTTATTCAAAGCTTGTTCATTCAGTGTTGTTGAATCCCTAGTCTTCGCTTTTATCCAAGTCTTGATCTCGCTTAAACTTGTCACTTCTTCAAGTCTTCAGATTTTAATACGTGGCAAACGAATGAAAGACCAAATAAATCTAAATAACTACAAAAGTGCAAATAGATTTGATTGGGATAATTTATATTTTGTTATGATTCGAGAATAGAGAGAAGATTTGAGCTAGTGTGCCATAACGCAACGTCAGGTGAATGGAGTAAAAGAAGGAGGTGACTGGGCAGTTTTACTGTGAGAAAAATTAAAATGAGGAAGGATCAAAGGTAAGGGGACATTTACAGGAATATTCAATTTTGGAATTGAAGGTGGCCAGACATGGCTGATTGAAAAAGTCAAGGCGCGATACTTTGTTTGATAATCCTTGTTTTATTCATTTATATTTATCAAGGAAATTCCATGAGTCAGTGTGGATATAAATGGATATAAGAGGCTACTTGAGGCGCTGGGTAACATTTGTCGAGCATTGAACTTAGTGATTCTGGGGTGCGGTTCCACAGGTGATGTGTACGATATGTAGTGATTGATTTTTCTTTCTTGATAATTCGGGATGCAATATTATCTGAAATTAGCATCGGTTAGATGATTGAACCCTCAATTCAATATCTTAATTAAAGTGCGGAGTGGTTTAATTTAATTTAATTTTTATCATGAGCATGGTTGATTATTTTAGTGAATAACCAACTTTGTTATTAATGATCAATGGTCCGCTTTTATTGGATGAGGAGTTAATATTTTAACTGGTATCCATTTTCAAGATTACACTGAATTATGGGTGTTAATTAGATATTATCAGGTATACCGGTGAACGTTAAATCCCGAGATACTGATCAGATGGTTATAGATTATTTTTAGGGTCATTTGATTAGTAATAAGATTTGAGATAAGGATCATTGATGCTCTAGAAGGTTTTAAACAATTATAAGGTGATTCTTGATTTAAACCATATGTTACAGGTAAATATTAGAGACTTTACTAACTATTATTTTAAGCATTCTTTAAAGAAGAGTCTCATAATTTTAGAGATGAGCAAATCATGATTAATGTTTTGTGTGGCAAAATCTTGTTATAGCGATTATCTTTAATTGCATTGCTAAATTCAGATGAAGTATAGTAGTTATTATTTGGATCACTTGTGTTTGGATTGCGATTAGCATTTGAGTCTTTTTAGAGTAATTTCAGAGTAGTTGAAATTATCTAAGAAAAGAAAGCTTTAACATTGATTATTTTTGGAATGATTAACATGCTAATTCACAGCTGACAATTATTTGGGATTAAATTTTTAGCATTATTATTTATAAACCCCCTTAGTTAGTTTCATGTATTAAACTTTAACATTAACATTTATTGAGTCCATGATAATTACTTGTTACCTAGAAAATAACCATGCACGACCTTGCTTTAGTTTTACATTTAGATTCTTATTCCCAAAATTATTTTCATACCATATTTTATTACATTGTTTTTTAATAAGACTTAGACATAAAAGTTAAAATTCCTAGTAATGTGTTGAAGGAATACAAGAGGCATAACTGGATGTTGTTATCTAGTTGGGCCCACTCGTCATAAGGAGAGAGAGGGAGAAAGAAAAGAGAAATAGAGGGAAGTAGTCGGCTGGAGGAGGGGCCAAAATAGGGGAGGCTTGGTGGTGCAAGGGCCAGGCGGCGTCGCCGACAGGAAACGGCAAGGGAGGCGGTGGTGACCGGCAAAATGGGACCCCAAAGCCAGATGGCAACCGAGGGAGGTGACGGGCATGACCGGGAGGTGCCATGGCAGACCGGCGGCGATGGGGAGCGGTCGGGTGTGGGGAGGCCGTCAACATTGGCGGCGGCCGGAGGGAGGAGGGAGGGAGATAGGGGGAGCATGAACAAGAGGAAGCCGCGGGGAGCTTACCCAGGAGGTCGGTGGAGCCGGAGGAAGGTCGAGGCGGGCCAGTGATAAAGACTAGGGGAGGCGGGGGGAGGTTCGCGCAGAGCGGTCACACCGACGGGGGAGAGAGTTGGTTGGTCGTTGGGGAAGATTTGGGGCACCGAGGAGCTACTCCCACAGCGAGGAATCGGGTTGGGGCCGACCGAGGAGGAGTTGGCAGCAGTGGAGTCAGCTTTGGCCGGAGGCGAGGAAGAACAACCGTGCGGCGAGCCGGGGGCACTGGAGTCCAATTAATCGAGGGAGAAGGTAGGAGACCTCTGGGAGCACGTCATGACGCGGTCGATTTGTGGAGGGTCACTGAAGAGACGGAACGATACGGAGTGGCGGCGGCTAGCATGAGTGCAAGGGCAGCTCGGCCAAACTCTGCTTGGGGGAAGAAGAGGAGGGGCAGTGGGGAGTGAGGAGATGAGTCTAGGGGCTCCTTTTATAGCCAGGAGGGGTGGTTGGCCGTTGATCGCCATTGAAGATGGGCGCGGGTGGAGTAACGCCGAGTGGTGGTGTTGGCATGCCATGTGGCTCGGGCGGCCGTAGGACCATGCGAGCGTGCAGGCGGAGGGGCACAGAGGAGCAGAGGGCGTGCGCAGGTGCGGCATTGAAGGCTGGCGCCGGAGGAGAGGGAGCTAGGCCAGGGAAGGAGGAGGTAGGCCGGTGCAGGCATTGAACGCACGTGCAGGCGGTGAGAGCAGGGGCACAGGCGAGGTCGGTGGTAGGGGTAGCTGGCGCGGAGGTGACCGGGGAAACCAGGGGTGATGCGCGAAACCGGGGGTGGAATCGGGCGGCTTGGGGCGTAGGCTGGGCCGGCTTGGTGCGACAGGAGGAAGAGGGAGGAGAAGGAAGGAGGAAGGAAGAAGGAAGAATGAGGCCGGGCCCGAGGGGGGAGAAATGGCCGGCTGGGCCGGGAGGGAAAACGGGCTGGGCTAGAATTTGTGAAGAAATTCTGAATTTTGAATTCCATATTTAGATTTGTAATTAGGTTTTGAATTTGAAAACTTGGTTCAAATTTTTAGATTTAACATTTGAATTTTAAGATTATCGAGTTTTGAGAGATAATTTTTAAATTTCAGTATTTGAATTTTCGGATATGAAAATTGGATGGGAAAGATTGTATATTGGTTTCAATTTCTATTCTTGGTTTTGAATATCTAGATTCTAATTTTTTTAGATTTGGATTTAAGACTTCCAAGGGATTTTGGATTTTCTTAATTTAATTTTCAATCTTGGTTCTTGATTCCAAGGTTTTGATTTTATTAATCAAGTTTTTGGCAAGAATCCAAATTAAGAAATTCAAATAACGCCAAAATTTTTTGAGATGTACTGAAAAACACAAAAAAGATTTTATTATTTTCCGCAATTACACTAGTTCCTATTTTGGGATGTTACATGGGAACTGGGAAGGATGAGTTGGTGGTGGGAACTGGGAAGTATGGTTTAACGGAGGGTTTGGTGGTTCAGGACATTTTTGAATTGACCTTTGCACGTATCTGGGTCTGTTCTTTTTTGCTGCGGCTTGTGGCTTTTGGCTACGGTTTGTGGCTTTTGAGCTGTTTGTACGGGAGATTACAGAGTAACAGAAACTCACGTGCGGTTTTTGCCGATATAAATGAAGTCAGTAAAGTATGTATTATAATTAACTAGTAGATTCTATCCTAAAAAAATATTTCGTTTAAAAATTGGTTACTATAAAAAACTAAAAAATAGTTTTTAGAAGGTGAAAAGAACGGAGCCTCTATCGCTCCGTTGTTGCAGTCAAAAGTCAGCAAGTCGTCGCTGTTAAAAGAGAATACAGAGAAGCGGCAACAGATGATGCGCCGCCCGACACTCGCTAGGTTCTTTTACATCTGTTTACGAGATTCTTTTGTTCTGTTTACGAGATTCTTTTTTTCTGTTTACTAGATTCTTTTGTTCTGATTAAACTATCAAGTCTTAAAAGCTAAAAGTTAGATTGAACACCACATTTCATTTTCTGAATCCACCAAACTATTAATCTATTTTCCTATTTACTTCCAGACATTTGAATGTGTATTGCTATACACTAGTACTTTCATCTTCTTACCTTTTAATCTTGCTAAATTGCAGAACGCCGACCGCGGGATGCAGATGTTATATCTACACAGTAAATTGAATTATGCCTACGTCGAAGGCCAGTATCGATTTCTTCCTGTGGTGCTTTGGAAGGCCTCTATCTTCCCCTGTTTCCTTGCGTGTCATTATGGCCTTTTTTTGGTAGGTCTCTTTTCCAAAAGCTAGCTAATAAGATGAGAGACTTTATCACTTTTAAATTAGATCATTTGTCCTTCCACAACTAATGTGAAACTATTTCAATAGTTCATAACAAGAGTACTTGCCATTGGGGTGGTCAACCTCAGCTTCCACAGAATTACTAGCCCCCTGTTGATCATCAACAAGACCTTACTGTTGGAGGATGATTACGGCAAAAAGAAGGGAATGATCACCTCACTATATAGCCTTTGGGCACCCTCATTGATCACCTCACACAAGCAATATACTCTTTGGCCTGAACAAATCAGAGAAGAATAAAGTGCCTGGCAAACTAATGCATACTTAGAGCAGATTAGAAGAGCATTTTTGTTATAATTCATACGAAGCTGAAACAGATAATGCTGTAATCAGCTCCACTTCCACACATTCTGATTCTACTCTGGGCCTCTGGTCAAGCACACGCATATTAGATTGACACCTTATCTTCATTCCAAAACTGAATCTTCCGAGCAACGAACAGGCATCAGAACAATTGCGTTGGTTTTGGATTTGAAAATTGTTTGCATTTAACCGCACGTTCAAGCATCCAGCTGCTTGCCGCTACCCTTGTGGCCATGCAAGGACAGCCAAGCACTCCTGTATGTCTCACCTGGAAATGCAAAGTCAGGTAAACTCTCCAGAGTTAACCTGATACAAATGAAGGCGTTAATATCAAAACCTAAAAATAATGCAACATTGGTACACCCATGGTCAGCATGAGTAGCAGAAAAGGACATCTAGTGTAACATAAGAATCATTTAACAGTAGACTTGGTAAGAACTCGGCAATCAACCTCAGAGCATATGGATGAATCATGTGAAAAAGAACACTACTCCAAGCATTGGTATAGGATGAAAATGCATTGAAACTGACATCAAGGCCTATAAAATAAGGAAAACAGAAATGTTGCTACGCTCTCCTTGCAAAACATTGTAGAACAAAATAACGCTTGGCGAATTTTTCTCTCCATCACAACTAGATTGATTGATCACTGCTAGCAATTGTTTCTTTGACAGGGATCACTTCAAAGTACGTCACTTAGTTAACTACAGAAACTACAGTCCTCAATAGTTCTCTACTGCATCTCAGTGCCAATGGGAGCTCGGGCTGCGGTACCCTGTTCCTGTTCCCTCTTAGTGCCATCTTTGCCGTGCCCAGCTGCCAGGCGTAATCTAAAGTTTCAAGCATCTTTAGGATATTTTGCAAACAGATTAAGCGGATAAAATGGTCAGGTTTTCGGTGCCTAATATGGCATGTGCTGCTTCGATTTGGTCTGATTTGGATGCCAATGCAGAAGCAGCACCTCTTGCTGTCAACGTTATTCGCAAAAGTCATCTACAATGGAGCTCGGCAAGCGGATGTCGCCTGCTGTTCCCTTTGGACAATCCACAGCAATTAGCCTTTCTAAGTACAGTATTCATCTAGGGGACCCTAGGTGGCTGCATCAAATCGACGGTCTGGATAGATACAGCTCTGCCGGTGCAGAGTTACAGACCCAAGGAAAAATAAGACCATTTGGTTATGCTTGCCTTCGAGCTTAGCACGTGATGCTGGGCTCCGATTAGGAGAATGCACAAATGGGCAACGCAACTCTGCGCGTTCAAGTGGCGGCCCAACTGGCCCAATTTGATGGAAGAAGATTGGCACGTGATACCAGCTGCTTTCTTTCTTTCGTTTCTTTTTAGTCCCATACTGAACGTTCTTAGCATATACTGCAACAACCAAGAGGTCGAGCTAAGATCGCGTGTAGTTTATATTTTTATAAATTAAAATTTAATGTCTGATATATAGGCTACGCTTTAGCGCATCACCTTGATATTACATTTATTTTTTTCGGGGAAGAGAGTTCAGCGCAATAGCTTGCTATTGGGGCGCTCAGGCATCGTTTGGTTTTTTTTTTTGGGTGGGGGAGGGGGGTCCATGCTATTGGAGTACTGGGGTTCTCACATTCCCTAGTTCTTGCACTATTGCTTGGTAATTTAATTTCTACATTTTGATGAAACTATGTCTGCAATAATTCATCTTTCATTTTTCATTTTACCTACCTTTTCTTGTCTACTATTTCATTGTTCAAATCTATGTCTATTTTTCGAAACGCAATAATTTAACAAGAGTCTATAGGTGACATGGCTATTTCCCCTCACAAAAACTCTCTGTTCCAAATTAAATGGGACCTAACTTCCAGCTTGGTAGACTTTGTTTGGAACACACGATACGTAGAAAATTTATAGGGGCTGTATTGTTTTTAAATTTAATGTGAAATTCATACATTCCAAACATGCCTTGAATAGTCAATGAAAGAATAGATATGTAGATACAATGGGGCCTACCTTCAAAAATTATTGAACTTACTTGTCGGCCTCTCTTTTCCTCTTCTTCCTCATCTTTCCTCCGCCACTCCTCTCCCATCTCTAGTCACCGTAGCCTCCCCTGCCACATAGTCACTCTGATGTTTTCGCCATCCAAATTGTCTCCACCTAAACCCTACTCAGTGGCGAAGCTATATACAACATTGTGGATGCGGATGCACCCACAAAAAAATAGAATACCATTGAGTAGATCAATTTTTCACCATAACTACGGCTCAAGTCTACCGATCTATAAAGCAGGTGCACCCCCATCTGATTTGCTCTAGCTTCGCCACTGACCCTACTGATGATCACTGCCGCCACCCGCCATCCACCTCGAAGCCGAACTACCCCTCGCCGCCCATGGTGTGGCCACCGTCCTCGCTGCCCTACGCTTGCCACCATCTCCACGACCCATTTTAAATGATATTGGAGTTCCGGGTGTAAATTAAACCCAAGCAAGAGTTGAGGGAACCAATATGGGCTTTTTCCTATAGATAATGGGCCTGTTCTTTTCGGCTGCGGCTTATGGCTTTTAGCTGAAATTTTTGAATTTTGGCTATTTACAGTATAGATTACGGAGAGACAGATACTCATTTGCGATTTTGGCTGGTACAGATGTTGGGCTTTTAACGTGTAGATCGTTTAACTTGTAGACCCCGTCTTGAGAAAATATTCCGTTTGAAAGTTAGGTACTGTAGCAAAAGCCAAAAGCCGCCAGCTTGTGAGGTAAAGAACAGACCCAATACTTACCAAAACTCGCTGCTCCAAATTAAATGGGGCTAGCTTGCTAGACTTTATTTGGAACAAATGATACAAAAGGATTTTACAGGGGCTGCATTGTCTATACTAACATAAAAAAAGAGAGAGTTTTTCTTTGCTACATCCACCCTATTTTGTGCACAATTGATTTATGTCTGTTTGATTGGCTGAATCTAATGGCTTAATCAGATTTAAAGTTGGTCCATTAAATAATCGAATGATCCAGAGCATCGTGGCCATCTGTCCTTTTTTATCCTACGGCTGGTATGCAAAGTTGTTCTGCACCCCTAAATCATGCCTTGTATTTAATTTATCCTTTAATTGCAATTCCATCCTACACAATTAACTCATTAACGTGGTATTAACACCCCATCATCAAGACAAATAGGTGCCCCCGCCTCCCCCTATGTCTCGTCTCGCTCTCCCTCCCCTAACACCCTCACCTCACATCGCCCCTAGAGTACCCAAATACCCAATAGACTTTGGCCAAAGGGGAAGCCACCGGTGAACAGCAAACCCTGCTGGCTATGGATGGAAGATGGTGTCCTATGTGGTTGCATCTAGAGGAGGATGACGACGGCGTATCACCGGTGTTGGTCACCCTGTTGATTGCTAGGCATTGCCTGCCTCAGCAACCGCCATCCGCATCAACCAAAGAAGAGAGGTGGCCCCGGCGGCAATGGCAGCGACAGGGAAGCTAGGGGCCGCAGCAAGGAGAGTGTTGGCTGTTGGCAACCAAATAGCGTAGCCGGATGTGGTCATGTGGCGATGCCCGGTGGTGCCCATAGACTCAATGTGTCCTCCTTTGCGATTCCCCCTCGAGCTCCTCGGGTAAGATTTTGATTGGTTTGCTAGGTGCTTAATGATTTTTGACTAGTTTACTATGATGTGGATTCATGATATTTGAGTTACCTTAATCTAATGATATTTTAGTTACCATAAATGTTATTTGTTAAGACATCTCATAAATTACTACTGTGATGATTATTCATATTAATGGTAAACTGTTAGTTCATTCCGTTGTCAAGTTTTTGGTTGGTTGCATTCTATCTCAGTAATTAAGCAACCATCATTTTTTTCATTTGTTTAGATGACATCTCATGAAATGTGCAAATAGATGAATGGTTTCTGATTATCCAGTTGCATGTGAGCGAAGATTAAAAAAAACTATTGAACTCAAATTCAAGTGCCATGGAGCTATCAAATGGAATAGGGATTACTATTGAGCTCCTTCCTCTTTATTAGGTGATTACTTTGTCGTTTGGAATAGGATTATACTAATCAGTAGTCACTATTGTCTATTGTATTCCTAGATAGATTCTGCTACATATTATTTGACTATGCAGTTCCTTATATGCATTGTTGTATGTTGCTGGTTCGGGATTAGGTATTTTTTCTATTTTTCTTGTAACTATTTAAGATGCGAGTATTTGGTCTGTGTACCATCGTGTTGGGTTTAATGCAGTGTATTGATTTGAGATTAAAAATTGTACATAGGTTCAAATTAAATTCCTTTGATATATATAATTTTTGCTTTTAAATTATTGTTATTTTTTATTTTCTATTTGATGATTAGTTAACTGATATTTGAAACACGACACATAAGTGTGAAACAATAAAAATCAAATATCATGGTCCATTTTTTCTTGTAACGTGGATTCCTATTTTTTTTAAAAAAAAGTTAGTTGGTGTTGGGATAATAATATTTGAAATACGGTATAATTATGAGAAAACAAATATTCGAACATAATGTCCTTGCTATTCTTTATTTTTTTTCCTTATGACGTGGATTCTTGTGATATTAGTTTTTTTTTTTTTTGGTCATGCTTGGTGCATTCTTGTGTGGTTTGTTTTGGAGATGATGCCTTCGACAGTCCACAGGGGTCGTTGATTGGTGCTAAATTTTTGTTAGGGAATTGTGCTGAAATTTTGAAACATGTTGTTTATGTACATCTATTTTTCATTTCTCACATTGAAACTCGGTGCACATGAAAGGAAATGGAAATGGATCCTACCCTTCTTTCTTTTGAAAGAGTCTGCCATGCATTAAAGAAGAAAAGCAAGTTTTGACACCAAGTCTAAATATTTTAGCACAATACAAGGAGCTTAAACAAAACAACAACACTTAAAGGCTACAGACACTACTACAGACTAAAGGGGTGACTAACTGGAGCTTATGAACAGGAATTCAAATTAGTGCCCTTCTTCTTTGTTCAACATTTTCTTGGATCCTCTGAAACACTTGGTGAAAACTGCGGTATCTATATCAGAAATTATCCCATTTCATTCCTTCCAAATATTCCAGTATCTATATCAGGAATTTACGGTCAGTTTCACCAAACCTTTTCTCTCTTATCGTGGTTGCTTCAATATCATTATTTTGGTTCTCTCTACGATATTTATCTTCTTCGTTCTTGATATTGTGGACACTCATACCGTATCTCACAAACTCTGATCCAATCTGAGGGCTGTTGCCTATAAGAAGAGGTATCAGAGTGTAACAAGTGATATCAGAGCCAAGGATAGATTAATCTGATTTGTAAGAAGGTCAGTAAAGTGTCAGGTGGTACAAAATCAAGATCGACATTGACGATGTGGAATCAAGTAGAAAAATTTTATAGCGGAGGACATTTTAGCGTGTAGTAATGCATGGTGAGGGATTTTCTTATCTAGCAAGAGCTAATCGATGCTCTTGAAGGGGACAAATAGGAAAAGACGTCCGATGATGATTGAAAGGTGATGGAGCGGAAGGCTATTAGTACAATCAATGTCTCTCTGATGACATAAAGTACTCAATGATCACAGAGAATTTGTAGAAGAAATCATGAAAGAACTTATAAGAATTGTATATGGCAAAATCACTGGCAAACCAGTGAGTACTGAACTGACAATTGTGCGAGTTGCACATGGAGAAAAGTACACGATTCATTGACCATCTCAACGCCTTCAACAAGTTAATCACACAATTGACTAGTGTGGATGAAAAATTTGAGGAGAACGACAAGGTTATCATACTGGCATCATCTCTGCCACCACAATGGGAGTAATTAGTGATAAACATTCTCATCAGAAAAAACACTCTCAACTTCAACTAGGTAATTACATAACTATTGGTGGCAAAATCCTTAAAAAGCCATCAGAATCTTCATCCTCAGGTGATTAAGCATTTGCTATAATAGATGTTGCCAGTTGCTGGCAGAAGCAAAGGTCACAAGAAGACAAAGAGCAAGACCAAGCGCACACGTGTATGCTATCTATGTGATGATAAAGGTCATATGATAAAATTGTCCGAGTTTCAAGCAAATGAAAGGTGCATGCTCAGTGGTGGTAGCAAAAGATGATTTGGACGTGCTAGTCGTCAGTCAATCAGATACTTCTCATGAAAGATATTAGATTCATGTTGTTGTTTTCATATATGTTCAGCGAGGAAGATACTTGACGAAGAATCTCTATGCTCGACGTATAGAACTGTTCACTTAGCGGATTGTAAGGAGTGTGCAATTACTAAGATAGGAATGGTTACATTTAAGATGTATGATGGAGCACATTACACATTGAAAAAATTCGGTATGTTCCCATTTTAAAGAAGAATCTAATATCCGTGAGCTTGCTTGAGCTTGAAGGTTGTGAAGTATCACTTTGATGTGGAGTCATGCGAGTTACATGCAAAGCGTGAGTAATCATGAAAAATATCTAGAACAATGGAACATACCAATTAAGTGGTGATCTTAGAGGTGGAGTAACCAATGAAAGGTTTGATAAAAATTCTAGTCAGAAGAAGGAAATCGTGTTATCAACGGTAGGTACTCAGATCTCATCTGTAGTTATGTACGGAACTGCAAAGACAATTATAAAATCTAGCAGAGCAAAGGTACGGGTTATTGGAAGAAGGAAGATGTGGTGGGACCAACCACACGGTACCGGGGGAGCAGGTGAAGCTCAGAGGTGGTACAAATCTATGGCATGGAAGACTGTAGGAATAGGAGGTATGGTTAACTAAACTGCACAACGAAAGAACTTTCAAGTGGAGGGTCCGGACAGACTAGTCCGAACACTGACATGCATGCTGCGGTGTTGTGTACAATCTCAAAGGTAGGAGGAAAAAGAAAATTAGAGGAGCATAATAATTTCATAGGTAAGAGATAAGATGGAGATTGTTAAATTAGTGTGACTTATATCTAGTCTTTTAGGATTTAGAAAAGTGTGCTACAAAGAGTTTCTATATGAATCCTAATAGGATTGCTCTTCTACTCCTATTTGGATTAGAATTCCTAATCTATTTTAGAGAAGGGCTAGGAGAGACTATATAAACCGTAAGAATGACTATGGACAAGCAACCAAATCTACTCATCCAAAGGTAGAGGTGCACAAGAGGATTAAAGGCTAGGTAATTCTTTAGCACTAGATTCTTGTGTAGGGCAAGAATCCGAGTGTTCTAAAAGATTCGAGGGGGTTATGAGTGAGCGACAATCCCTTATACTCTTTTGCAATTATGCTTAAGAAATTGACTGCTGGCTTCGCCAAATCTTTTCTCTTTCGTCATGGTTGCTTCAACGTTGTTGTTTTGTTTCTCTCTATGAGATTCATCTTTTTTTAATACCGAGCACGCTTATACCGTATCTCGCAAACTCTAATTCGATCCGATAATGTTGCGCATAAGAAAAAGTATCAAAGTATAACATGCTGTTAGCTAGCTTATACTATATAATATATCTTCTACAATTCCTTAGAGATATTTAACTAATCAATTAAACAATACTCAATTAAGTTACAATCGAAATCCGTTCATGTGTGCAAATGATGCAAGGAGGCACTGACCACAAAGTTGCAGACACCACCAAGTCGTACAGTACTGCAGTACTACTGTGATTCTACAGTCCAATGCCCTTCGGGCCCCTGATCACTGTTTTAGCGGATAGATCCTCTTAATCAAAATTACAGAATTAACTCCCTCAGGCCACAGAAGGAGCATTAGCCAACACATATCACTTAACATATACCCTGTTTGGATCCCTCCATCTAAAGTTTAGTTACTAAAGTTTAGGTCTAAAGTCTCCAAACAGGTGGTCTAAAGTTAGATCTAAACTTTAGCTAACCCCTAAAAAACACTTTAGACCATTAGTCCACCAAAGTGAACTAAAGTGATCTAAAGTTTTGGCTTCTTAGGCACAAAGACGTGTTTACCCATGCATGTTGGTCTCTCACCTCCCATTTAATAGCTGACGCACGAAACGAGAAGAGGTAGTATGGTCTTTTTAAAACTTTAGTCCTATCCATTAATACAGGATCCAAACAGGACCTTCGACTAAAGTTTAGTAGCTAAAGTTAAGCCAATTAAAGTTTAGTCCAAAACTTTAGACAACTAAATTTTAGACCATGGGATCCAAACAGGACCTTAGATTAGTACGCACGAAAACATACCAATAGACCATCCACTGCATTCCCATACCGTAGCGAATTACCTGCCGCGTTCTCTGCTTGCGATAGGTGGCCTGATGCAGTAGGGGAGTGCGACAAGGCACATGTTGCGGTGTGAAAGTGCAGTAGGTGGTTTGATGCATGACTTGGACGAGTGGCCCTTGCCCCACCATTAGGCTATTGGCATGTTCCCATGCATCCATCACCCTGTTCTTAATGATCATCGACCAGTACTAGTAGCTGCTTCCATAATGTGATTCCCTATCTGTGCTACAGTACAGTATCTAGCTACTAGTGCTACAAGTACTTGACAAATTAACCTCTGTGCCGTGCCCTACGTATCTATGCATGTGCAGATTATGTGCTCGAGCTTCACCAAGCTATAGTAGCCAGGAGCAAATTGGTAAGAGAGGACACATAATTAATGTTAAGCTATATACGCCATCCAGTCACAAAACGTCGTTAGACTATCCCTAGTCCCTCCGGACTCCGGTCATCCATCAGCTAGCTAGCTTCGATTAACGCTCTGTTTTACAGTGCCGCGTCGTTTAACTTTTGGCTAAAATAGTATTGTAATAGTTATTAGTTTTTCTAAGATATTTAACTAAAAATAAAAAATAAAGAGAAAATAAAAAATATTGTTATATCTTCATGGATAATAAAAAAATAAAAATCATCGTTGTTTAGAACGGGCTGATGCAACCCGTGCGTCTGCGTCGTTGTCGTGTGCGCGCCCTCCTTTTCGAGGCTATAGCACCAATATTGATTCAATAAATTTGAATATATATCGAGCAAGCTATAGTACCAGACAGGTCAGAATTAATCCCCACAATTTTCTCGAGTTAAAACGGTCGATCGATCACTACATTCCTACCAAAATTGCCGAGCTCAGTGCCTGAAGAGAAGATGAATGAAAGCGTCCTCGATTGATGCATTGCATGGCTCGATCGCTAGCTAGCTATGGGAACAGTAACCGTGGTAACGAGCTAGGGTAATGCCTGAGAGTTACATATAGCCATCCCCAATCTACAAGCTAGGCCGCTTAATGCTCCTATACATCTTGTGGGAACAGGTCCCGATCGATCTCGTCTTCGAAAACGATATAACATGTGACTTTGCCGTATGAAATTATTTTGGGGTGCAGATCGACAATGTTACATGGAGCTTGCGATCGAGCTGGGAAATAGCATCGTTGTCTTCAAACCTATTATTTCTAGTTTCTAATTTCTACCGTCAGCGCTAGACTTCGTTGAGAAGTGTTCAATGGTGTTTTCATATAATATCACCGGTGGCAGAATCAAGAATTAGATATAACGAGGATCAAATAAATCACACAATACAACAATGTTTCATAAGAGGGACCAAATAGTACCGATATTACTAAATTTGATTAAAATTACGTCCCGCTCATTTCGGTTTGAGCTTCTGCCTCTTATTTTTTTCACTATTTATAAATTTCGTTTTTTCTGAACTTTTGGTTTTTGAGATTTTTTACCGGTTCTTTTTCCCCGTATTCGTTTGCGTTGTCCGTGATGAGCTAACATTTTTTTCTATTTTTAATTTTTTTAAATTTAATTACGCTAAATAAGTCACCTTCAGCTACAGTGTAATTTCAACCAACTACAGTGCAATTTCAGCTATAAGCCACTATTTTTCAGCCCAATCGAGAGTGGCCTAAAGAGCTAAAATGCAAACTTTAAGATCGCAAGAGGCGCAATGGCCCTCCACCAGCACCCTCCTCTCTCCGCCGCTTAGTATCACATTCTACCTTTAGCTATATGTAGACCACACATGCATATCGTGCTGGATGGTTTGTATCTGAATTTTGAGTGATCTCTGTAGAGTAATGGATGTAGCCGGTGGTGCTTTTGTACTGGACGATCACTGTACTGAAGGCACGCCTGGAAGTCCTGTAATTTGTCTATGAACGAATGAACGCATTGTCTCTTAAATGTATGCATGTCTGAATGCATTTTCTCTAAACGCATTGCGTTTTGCTGCATCAGATTTTGGATGCTGACAGCTACTACCTGATGTTTCTTTTTAAAATCGCTACGTGATGTTTCTGGTAGCATTGATTAAAAGGATTGGGTGAAACAAATTTTGCCACGTTAATATGCTCCTGGACAAATTGTTCAGCATGTAAAAACTGAAGCATGCATGGATGCTTGTACAGTATCAGTTTCTAAAATCTTTTACAGTTGGGAAGATATTCCCCAATAATTACACAAGCAGAATGTGAAGCAAACTAGCAGATTGGAAAATAAACACAAAAAAAAAGCAAAATGATTCATAGTGCAACATAACTCAGACATGAGAAATCTGGAATTACAAGCTGAACGAGCAGAATGGTTCGACATGACTGTTAGCTGGATGAGGTACGTGAAAGCAAATACATGTAGGCGGAAAATGGAATTGTCCGGTTCTTGCTTGCTATTGCCTCCAGGTTCTTGCAAATGAATAGTGTCAGGACTCAGGAATGCACTCCAGAACTTTGCATTCCAACAAGCTACATGTTACAATTTGAAATCATTTGCATTCTAGAACCTCCATAATTTTTTTTTTTGAAATTCCATGATACGTGGACAGCCTCATAGTAGCAGACTTTGCATTCATCAACCTTTTATGCAAAAACTGAAAAGATCTCCCAAGATCACCTGATACAAAATTCGTTCAGCAACAATGAATCTGATACAAAAATCTATCAAGGAACACGCATTTGACAACACTATCGAATTTTCGAAAAAATGTGTCAGCCTCCATCCGGTTCGTTTCTTTGGGATCGGGTGGCTGAGATGGATGGAGTGCATGAGTGCAGGGTCAAAGATTGCTGCTTGCATAGCATACGGAGCCATGCTTGATAAGTGGGGCCAAATAGTACTAATACTACCAAATTTAATTGAAACCTAAAGAGCTAAAATGCAAACCTCAAGATCATAAGAGGGACCCATGGTCCCCATGAGCACCCCCTCCTACGTTAGTTATATATAGACCACACCTGCATATGTACTATTAAGTGATCTTGTTTAAACACAAGTAGTCTTTGAGGAGTAGTATGTGTTAAAGTACGAGTATATTGTTTATCTTTTCTCTCTGACTAAGTTTTTTTCGTGAATTGGTTAGATATAGTAGTCTGAGCCAAAGGTCATGAGTTTGAGAAATGGCTGGCACGATTTTAGGGGAACAAAATAGGGTAAGCAAACTGTTAGTGTACCCAAGTTTTCCAATAAGCCATCTCACGTGGGCTTGAGACTAAGCATTGTAAAATCATTTGCACTTCGAACTTAAAGCTTATGATATTGGCATGTTCTTTTTGCCTTTGTCTTATGCTTTTTAGTTGTGGCTTATAGTTTTTGAGATATTCGTGAGAGTAAGAGTGAGAAAGAGTACAAAGTAATAGAAATTCATGTGCGATTTTATCCAATATAAATGAATTTACTACAGTATGTACTACAATTGACTTATAAACCTTATTTAAAAAGACATTCCGTTTAAAAGTTAGTTACTGTTAAAAAACCAAAAACAACTTATAAAAGCTAAAAAGACACCCTGCATATGTTAGTTATATATAGACCACACCTGCATATGTACTGTTAAGTGATCTTGTTTAAACACAAGTAGTCTTTTGAGGGGTAGCATGTGTTAAGGTACGAGTATATTGTTTATCTTTTCTCTCTGTCTCTAAGTTTTTTCGTGAATTGGTTAGATATAGGTGGTGATCGGTTCGGCTGAAAAGCTCGTGGCTTATGGTCAAAACATCAGAGTGATGAAAAAAGCATCATGAGTGACAGAGGCTTATTTAGCATAATTAAATGTAAAAAATTTAAAAATAAAAATATGTTAGCCCATTATGTATAATACAAACAAATACGGGGAAAAAAAGAACCAGCAAAAAAGCTCAACAAAAAGCCAAAAGTTCAGAAAAAGACGAAACTTATGAATAGTGAAAAATAAGCCAGAAGCCGAAGCCGAGTTGATCAGAGCCTAATAGTATGAGCCAAAGGTCATGAGTTTGAGAAATGGCTGGCACGATTTTAGGGGAACCAAATAGGGTAGTGTACCCAAGTTTTTCAATAAGCCATCTCATGTGGGCTTGAGACTAAGCATTGTAAGGTGTCGCTCGATTGGGTTGAAAAATAGTGACTTATGGTTAAAATTGCATTGTAACTGACTGAAATTACATTGTAGCTGAAGGTGACTTATTTGACGTAATTAAATTAAAAAAATTTAAAAATAGAAAAATATGTTAGCTCATCACGGACAACGCAAATGAATACAGGAAAAAAGTACCAGCAAAAAAGCTCAAAAAAGCCAAAAGTTCAGAAAAAGATAAAATTTATAAATAGTGAAAAATAAGCCAGAAGCTCAAGCTGAAATGAGTGGGGCGTAAAATCATTTGCACCGTACAGTTCGAACTTAAAGCTCATGATATTGGCATGTTCTTTTTGCCTTTGGCTTATGCCTTTTAGCTGTGAATTATGATTTTTGAGCTTTTTGTGAGAGTGAGAGAGAATATGAAGTAATTGAAACTCATGTGCGATTTTATCCGATATAAATGAATTCACTATAATATGTACTACAATAAACTTATAGACCTTATTTTAAAAAGACACTCCGTTTAAAAGCTAGAAACTATTAAAAAAACAAAAAAAAAACAGCTTATAGAAACTAAAAAGATACTCTATGGTTGGATGGACACATTACTAGTATTTTGTTAAGAGTTGTACATCCAATATACAACTTTTTATAATGATTGTTTCATTAAGAGTATATCTAATGGTATAGACAGCCTTTATAATGAGTGATCTTTTTATATATCTACATAGATAGCTCTATTAGGTATAATATATCTTGTTTCTCGTGCTACAGTCAATTGTTACATGAAAAACAGTCTAATTCTTTATGTTTTTCTTCTCTCGTTCACATTACCTCGTGTTCTAGTAATAAAATTTACAGATAGCTAATTTTACACTATTATACATGCTCTCACTAAGCCGTGATCTATCTGCTTGTGGTAAGAATGAATGGCTAGCCACGTGAAAATGAAACAGAATGCATCCTCCTCCTGCGCGCTGCCGTCCGTCCGTCGCTTGGTCCCCCGTCGCGTTGTGCCGTCGCACTCTTCTGCCTGGGCGCTGACCTCGAGATCCGCGCCAAGTGCGTCTGACCGGGTGGTCGTGACCGCCGAACTGCTTTCCGCGCAGGCCCGACAAATCAAACCGAGCCTGCAGGCTGCAGCGGCACGCGGGGCCCACCACCTCGGGCTGCTCTGCCACCTCGTCCAAAAGTGCGAACGCAAGCGAGCGGCAGCCCTGTCTCTGAGCCTGGCTGACACGGCGCCCGCGGCAGGTGGGCCCACCTTGACTGTGGTCCCCGCCTGTCAGCGAGAGCTTCCCACTCGCGCGCAAGGGAAAGGCGACGACGAAATCGACAATGCATGCGAAAATTGGCAGCTAACGAACGGCCAACGTACGCGCAGTGCAGTGCGGTGGTACCGAAGCTGCAGTGCACGGCAGCGTGCGTGCTGTGCCCTGCACTACTGCACTGTGCCCCATGCATCATTGGTCCAATCATTTTAGCATTTGGTTCCTTCGTAAAATCGCTCATATCATCAAAAACTATTAAACATAATTGTAGATTATAAGTTACAGTAAAAACACACACATAATAGGCTTGCTCGAGTCCAAAGGCCAGCGTGTAAGTCCCCACACAAAGACACAATTAATGGAAGATCATTTTACGTAATTTATGTGTTCTGTTTAATTTTAAGAGAAATTTGTTCAAAAGACACCATTGCTGATAATTTGTTCTGAGAACCAAAAAAAGAAGAGCATCCAAAATATTCTTCTACTCACATTCGCTGGAATGGCACCACTGCTGATTTGTGCGTTGCTACAGGGTCCTATATGTTTGGTGAAATAAATGGCTAGTCCTCACTACGCACTACGATACGGATCGAATAGTGTTTAAGCCATATTCACATTCATATTTTTTTTCAGATTCGAATATGAATTAAATAAATGTCGGATATGAATTCAAATATCTACTCAATCCGGTCAGATCCAGATATCCTCATAACTTAGCAGTATAAAGACATTAATGGCATTTTATTATCGTACAATCACGCTTAATCATTTTAATTCATTTACTTCACCTAAAAAATGAATTCACATTAAATTTAAAAAAATTGTCTAACTAATTAGTCGTATTGTAATAAAATATGCATATTGCTTCATCGAATACGAATACAGATACGAATAGTTCGGATAAAATAACATTTTGGATGGTAAAAATTCATACCATATTTGTATCCATATGTTTTTTATGCAAATTCGAATACGAATAGGATAGAAATTGTTAATCAGATGGAAAAATCTATACTATATTCACATCCAATCAAATACAGTAATCGGATAATACGGATAATTCGTATCCACTTTTCACCCCTACTACCACTCGATCGAGCTTGGTTGTAGGATAGTTTAGCGTTTAAGAGAAATACTTCTCAAATTTGTAACCTATCAGAATGATAAGATGATTCTCTTCAGCAACCAGATCAAAATCATATACGACTATTTTTTCTATACATGCTACCACTTATAATTAGATCAAAATTTAAAAAACATAATTATAAATCATAAATCTCAACAAAAAAATCCACCTCTGTATAGCAAGTTCCGTTGCCCGGCCGCGACTTTACTCATTGGCAACATTGAATTAAAAAAAAAGAGAGAGAGAAAAGTACTAGTCCACTCATCTGGTCGCCCGGGTACTCTTCCTTCGGGAAGAAGGGACGCCGTACCACTGCTGCATGTGAACAAATAGAGAAAATTGATATTATGCCACTCTTTTGGAGTGGCTTTGATAAAATACCACTCTCTAGATGGCAATTGTTAAAATACCATCCAATACATGATTAGCTCTATGATTTACCATTTTAGGGGTTTTAACCATTTATTTTTTATTTTTTCCCCAAAATTGCATAGGAAATATCCATAATACTCTCCTTTTAGCCATTTCTTTCGAGTCTCTTTGTCTCCGTTCGATTCATTCCAGTAGACTCAAAATCGGTTCAGTTCCCTCCTGCAGACTCAAAATCGGCGGCGGCACACAACATGTTCAGATTTTGAGCTTATTTTTACTTTGGGTCACTTGGAAGCACATGCCCAAAATATAAGGAAAAAGTGCGTTCTATGAAACAGAAATTTTACCTCAGCATCATTACAAGCCCTCCCAGGACATCACCAGAACATTGTTCTAAATCATCAATTATGACAATGATAGGCTTATCATAGTTCTCGACTCCACAGTACCAAGATGCAAGTGCAGATACATCCGTTACCTTTTGGAGTGAGAAAAGCAGCAACAGACAACACGAAGTTAGAAAGCTTATACATTCCAGTCGGGAGTAATAATATACCTTCAATAAATTTGAGACCCAGTCATGTTACCCACATATGGAACATCTGAAAGTAGCTGTCTCAACAAGCTCCATGTTGTGTGCCGCCGCCGATTTTGATGCTGCAGGAGGAAACTGAACCGATTTTGAGTCTGTTGGAATGAATCGAACGGAGAAAGAGACTCGAAAGAAATAGCTAAAAGGAGGGTATTATGGATATTTCCTATGCAATTTTGGGGGAAAAATAAAAAAGAAATAGCTAAAACCCCTAAAATAGCAAATCATAGAGTTAATCATGTATTGGATGGCATTTTAACAATTGCCATATAGAGAGTGACATTTTATCAAAGCCACTCCAAAGAAGTGACATAATATCAATTTTCTCGAACAAATATGACTTTTGCGAGGTTGCACAACTCTACGGGACGGCCAAATATCGGTGGTGCTCGTTTGAGTACTTAGGCATGAGTTTTTGATTTATTTTATAATGTAATGGTTTTTTATACTATAGTTATTGTTAATTTTTTAGTATAATTAAAATTTTAAAAATAAAAAATTATATCATCACAAAAAATCAGAGAGTTAGAAAAAAAGTAAAAAAATAGATATAAAAAGTCAGAAACTAAATTCCTAATGAGCGAACCGAATCATCTAGTGCTACTCTAAAAAAATCATCCGGTACTAATACTACTATCTTTTTACACGTATTCCGATTACACATTTCCTTGATTATATTTGGGGAAAAGCTAACAAGGCACCCAAACAACCAATATAATTGGGCCTCGCTCATTTCGGTTTGAATTTCTGGCTTATTTTTCGCTATTCAACAATTTTGTCTTTTTATAGTTTTTTGGTTTTGTAAGCTTTTTTGTTGGTTCTTTTTTTTCCCGTATTCGTTTGTACTGTCCGTGATGGACTAACATGTTTTTTTTCTATTTTTAAAAATTTTAAATTTAATTATGCTAAATAAGTCACCGTCAGCTACAATATTTTTTTAACCAGCTTAATACTTTTCAGCCATAAACCACTCAAAATAAGTCCTCTTGATCTGAGAATTGGTCCTGATTACAAGACCGTTGACTCTCCCAAGTTCCTACTGCGTCTCCACTCCACGCTTCAAGCTGAACACAGGCTGCACCTCACGGCAGGTGCAAGCCGAAAAAAACGCCGCGCGTACAGACCCTTCCGCACGATCCTGTCAAAATCACACACTGACAAATGGGCCACCCCCACGTGATGTTCTCGAATATAGTACCTTCCCACCGGCCGCGTGTCGTGGCAGGGAGGTTGACGTGGCACTCCGAGGCGATCCTTTCACACGAAATCGTACTAGCACTCAGTCACCGACATATGGGCCACGATTACTTCGCCCACACGCTGACCCCACCAGTCAAATTCTCGCGGTGGTACATCCCGTCATGGTGCGCGGAGAGAGATGGCACGTCGGCACGGGCTCAACAGTGTGCTACTGCGTGTCAGCACCTCCCCCACAAACGGCCAGTGACACGTAGGGCCATCCTAACAACCCCGGGCCCACCGCTCAGAGTCCCCCTCCCAGAGCACGTGCGAGGCGCGCGCAACCGCCGAACGAGGAGCCCCACTCACTGCTCCGTGGGGCCCACACCTCTGTCACCGGGTGAGGCCTGGGGTTATTTAATTTATAAGTAGTAAATGATTTAATGCGTAAAGCTGTTCGTTTCGTTCTGGTTTAGCTTCCGTGCGGTTGCCTACGACGCAGCAGACGCAGCAGCACACGGCGACTTCATTTACTCCGATCCCGCCCGGATTAAAGTCCACTGTGCTGTGCCCGGCCCAGACAAAACGCACGGTTTATGTTCGGTTAAATTTGTCTGCTACATCTTTGTATTACCCATAAATATGGTTACAAATAACTTGATTATCTATATACTTCATCCATTTCTGTTTACTTGGCATTTTTGACCAAAATTTTCTTCCACAAATGCTTGGCATTTTGCTATTCCCGATACAAATTTTTGATAGTGTGCTTATACATATAGCAACAAATACATGGCTTTACTACTTCTTGTGGTTACTGTTCATCGGAGTAGTTAGTTGCTACGGTATTTTCGTTATAACTTGAACAAAATATAGTTGCCTAAATATGTGTATCCGGTCAAAAATGCCAAGTAATTGAAAATGGATGGAGTAGTTATTTGTAATGGTTTTATATAATTAATGGGTTATTTATATAATTCTTTATACAACAGTATAGATAATAGAAAGTTATCTATAAAACTATTATTAAATAATAGATAATATCTTTCTATCTTCTTCTTTATATAATCCAAAATCGTATATAATATAAACTTACAGACAGCTGATATGTAACATTACATATATCTTTTCTCACCTTTGACTTTCTAGAAGCGAACTAATAAACCGGCGATGCGTTGAGGCAGCCAAAGCAGACCATTGGTCTCTCAAGGTGAGAAGGAAGTTTGGCCAAGTTAGTCATTGGTCAGTTATATCACATGAGAAAACATTCCGAATTCTTGGCAAGGTTTCAACGCGTCCGCCATTTGCCGTGTGATTCTAGAAGCAAAGCAAAGAAAAAAAACGCATGCCGTTGCCACGTTAGACCGAGGCATGGGCGCGTACGTGCCGTGTGCCGCCGTTGTACGTGCACGGAATCTGGGCCGTACACGTGGTGTGCGTCGTCGTGCTCGTCACGGGGCTGCTTCACGGCCGTACCAGCAGATGTGCCATGGATAGATTCCTCTCACCCAACGACGAAACCTGATTGCCTGATGGATCCCTGCTGTACTCAACGCCACCGTTTAATCTTACTTTAATTGATCCATTGATAGCTTATTTATCGATAAAAAAAATTTAATGTTGTTTTTGAGATTGAGCTGAGAGTACACGAACTGCACGCCATATCTCATCGTATCCACACGGGGCAATTATTTGTGCTTCTTTATTGGATCGTTCCAGCGTTTGGGATACGTGAGACGCCGTTGTGCGCTAAGCGCTATCATCCAGATCCAGTACAACACGTTAGGGTTCCGTTTAAATTGCCTTTTTTTAATTATTTTTATTTTTATTAAACTGAAATGATACTGTAATAATTGTTGTGGGGGTGGTCTATCTTTAAACGACTGGACCTTGCAGCAGGCCCAACAGTATAGACTCAGTAGTACAAAGAAATGTACTAATGTATCTATACTTGTATTTATTAAGGAGTAGGATGTGAATTTATCATTCTACCCCAACTGTTGTAAGGTGGTCCAGCCCCAAACGACTGGGCCTTACAGCAGGCTCAATAATATAGGCTCAGTAGCATAAAGGAATATACTAATGCATCTAAGAGAGATATGAGGAGAGTAGGGGCCTGTTTGGGAGAGTTCCACCAGTTCCAGATCCACGAAAAACAGCTTCACTCCACGAAATTTTACCCAAACGCTCCAGCTCCGCGAAATCTGGATCCACCAAAATTCTGGATCTGAGGGCCAGATCCATGGATTTCATAGAGCTCCTTAAGGGGTGCTCCACCGTGGAGTTGGGTGGTAATTACCCACCAATGCCACTGGTTACACACCCCATCCCACCAAAAGTGGCCATTCCCACCAAAACCTCAATTTCGTGGATCTGGAGCTGCTGTACAAGCCAAACACTCCATGGTGGGATCCCAGATTCACGGTGGAGCTGCTCCATAGTGGAGCTGCTCCATAGTGGAGCTGCTCCATAGTGGAGCTACTGCTCCAGATCCACGTTTTCAGTGGTGGAGCTCTCCCAAACAGACCCTAGATCTATTCATTTTTACCACGTGCTCTCTCTCTAACTCTTTTATTGTTATATCTTCCATGAATAAAGGTACCTTATATCTAACTAGTATAGTGCCCGTGCTAACGCTACGGTAAAATATAAAAGAAGATAAAATTTGTAAAAAATAAAACAAGCAATCAGATTCATTAAGATTCACGTCTCATATATTGTATAACCAAATATTTTTGTCACAATGAATGTCACATAAATACGTGACCGGTCGGAACCACCCAACACGCAATGCTCAAATGTGGTCGACGCGCCGGATCACCTTCGATCTTTCTCTAATGTGGTCGTATCACTTGCCGACCTCACCGTCTTCCTCGTTTTGCCATGGTCGAAACCTTTCGACCACGCTCATCGAGGTTTGCCGTGGTCGTAAAAACATTGTCCTTGGCCGTGGTAGTATAGTGCCCGTGCTAACGCTACGGCGTCATTTGAGGGATGCACATAACGAACAATCAGATTCATTAAGATTCACGTCTCATATATTGTATAACCAAATATGTTTGTCCCATAATGAATGTCACATAACGACTGATCCTTTGAGAAGGCGACAACATCATTGGACTCACCCACTAACGACTTTCTCCATCCCCACATTGCTTAAACTTGAGGCTACAAAGAAATCAAACATTTTTGTCACATAAAGAAATATGAATCACAGTAAGGAAATATGTGTTTGTGGACTATTTACTTACCACATCACCATGCTAGGACGTTTTTGAGGTTTGAGAGGAGAATGGGTTTCTCTGTTGGGTCCTCAGCCCTTGCGACTTGCTCGAAAATAGCCTTTCGACCATGTTGTTATCGGTTGGGAGTCTTACGACTATGTTGTGCCGTTTACGACCACTTTGTGAAGTCCCTGCAAAGTCGAAAGTCCTTTTGAGTGGTCGAGAGATCACCTTCGACCACATTGGCCGTGGTCGGAAGGAGTCTGGAAGTGTTACGACCACATTGGCCGTGGTCGAGGGCTGGTTTAGTTGCATGGTGGTTACGACCATGTTGTGAGTACCTGAATGTGGTCGAAGATGGACGTGCTCGGATGGGCATGGTCAGAGATGGGCGTGCTCGGAGCTGTTGTCGTAGCGCCTCTTGAACACCTTCGATCACCTTCGCCGAAGCTTTGCCGTGGTCGAAGATGGGCGTGGTCGAAGGATGCCCCTGGTCGACGATGCTCGTGGTCATGTAATCGTAGTCGTAAGTGTGGTCGTAAGCCGTCCTCGAGCACGTTGTGGGTGTTGGAATTAATTTTGATAATCTATACATGGCCGTGGTTGAAGATGGCTCGGATGAACTAAAAGAACCCAACTTCCATCTGCTACACTACCCAATACTGAAGAAAAGAAAAATAACTCAAGCCCCAGGAAGAGGGTGAGAAAGCATAAAACTACAATAATGTTGACCTGCCATATCAGAAGCATTATGATGGTCACCAAGATAGTAGTTGTCATCATGATCCCAAGTTCAGCTATGCCTACAATCAGTACCCAGCATTAAAAAAATTATGTGGACTCTTGGTAGTCATTGGAGTGGAGAAATGAGGTAACTTTTAGTTAATTAAAGTTTTTAACTTTGTTAGCTCAATTAACTTCCTTTTATCTCGTTACATGTTGTTTTAAGTTGAACAAATGTTATCCTTAATTCCTTACTATATTGGATATATAAACCGAGTAACATTTAGAATACTGAATTAAATAAGTTTAATTTGACTAAAATTGAATTAAGTAGGCTTGTACAAATAGCTCCACTAAAAATCAAGTTAAAGACATCAAAAAATTATACAGACATAAACATCTCAGTATATACTTCACATTATATATTGAATATATGTAACTTATAAATTCCGTAGGATCATGATCGTACAATACTTCGATCAAATGAAGAATGATCCTACCTAGGATCCTATCCGACAACTTTCAAACCTGACCTCCTCAATCCTATCCTATACACAACATGGGCTCCAAATCTACCGCCTACCTTGTCAAAACTCAAGCAGCCACAAACGACAGCACTCAGTTGCTCTTATTATCCAAATACCACGCTAGATGTATAATCCAATTAGCATCTAGCAACTGAAAAGTGAAACTACACAGTTATGCACTTGGCATGCCAAAGGGCATCATTTACTAAATATGAGGCTCTTTTTATTTTTAACTTTTTTAGGAGCTTGACTGCAGCTCTAAGACAGGTGTGAACATCTAAATCACAGTAAAAGCCCGATAAGAAGTGGAAAATAGATGAAGTGGTGAAATAAGGTTATTTTTGTTTAAACTGAAGCCGTGGTCATTCAAGACACAAAAGCACCAGTATATGAGCTTGTATTGACAACACTGCAAAACCAGGAAAGTTTTTTGCATGCAACTTATATTGTAACACAGGAACCAACCAAAGCTTCTTGGACAAGAATTTATCATTAAACATGACCAGTTGTTTGTTAACTACTGAATTCACCAAAGAGACAAACATCATCCAAGTTCATCAGTCGAATATATATGATCAGATCATGTGTATCTAGCAACCATTGAATAACAAAAAGTGCACCGCATGTTTTCCCATGTAAATATGTATTACAAACGATAAGCGATATGTATACTACTACACCAATTATCAAATAAAAGTGCTGCTCCTCATACCAAATGAGCTTGCACGAAAGGAAAGGCACACAGTGATGCATCAGAACAATCGCATCACCACCTCACGATCATCATCTGCGGAGTAGGCGCAACAAGTGGCGATTGCAATGCCCCGCCATCGAGGACTCCACAAAGAAGATCGGGAACCGCATGGCGCGATCTCCGGGATGATGATCTTATTCGCCATCGCAATCTACACCATTTCCATTACAACAATGTGAGCACACATCACCCAACCGCATCAACAATTAACACACGAGTACCAAATTATCGTGACATATACCTTGCCGGCGTTCTTGCGGATCTCGGAAATGTCTGCGAAGTACCCCGCTCATCTCATCCGTCATGAACAAGACCAATCAATCGTAACTGCACCATCATACGTTAGCATTACATCCATACAAGAAAGCAATAGCTAGTAAGAGAGAGTGAGAGGAAGAGGCTTACACTGGCCTTCTCCTTCTCGATGGCCTCCTTGTTCGCCATCCGACCATCCGTTCACCCCAAAGACCACGAGAACACGCAAGTGAGTTAACACAGTAATCCGTTCATCCGTTGCAGAGAGGAGGAGGAGTAGGAGGGAGGGAGCCGAAGCTCCTACCTTGTGGAGATTCAGGAAGCCGCGGGTGAACGCCGCACGCGCTAGCTGAGCGCCGCCGCAAACCCTCTCGCCGCGGGTCGACGATGTGGGAGGTGAAGGGTACGGAGGTCTCGATGGTGGCGAGCGCCGTGGAGTCGGAGATCGGGCGCGGCGATGAGCGCCGTGGCCGGGCGCGCGAGGAGGCGGCGGAGGAGGGCGCCGCGCCATGGCGGCGATTTATTGGCTAGGGTTTCGGGGAGGCGAGGCGCGGCGCGGGGGAGGAGGAGGCGGCGGCGGCGAGCGGGCAGAGGTGAGGAGGAGACGGCGGAGCGGAGGAGGAGCGAGGCGGAGCGGAGTGGAGTGGGAGGTGGGCGCGCGGTGTGGGGTTGGGGGGGGTCGCGAGTGGGGATCGAGAGAGCGGGGCCACGCGGTTGATCCTCGGCTTGGAGGCGGCGGCGTCGCCGAGCCGGATGGTGGGAGGGGAGACATGGCGTGGAGCGGCGCGAGAACGGGGATTCCAGGAGGCGCGGTGCGGGATGGAGGAGAGCAGCGGCGTTGCCGACGGACGCGGGAGGGAGACATGGCGTGAGCGGCGCGGAGAACGGGGAGAGGACGCCCGTGGGATCCTAACTATCTAATTCTAGCATAAATCGCGCGGCGCCTCGTGTTGAAGCCTCGCGTTGAAGCGCACGTTCCATCCAGCCGCACGATTGGGTTGAAGCCGGGAGAGTTTTTAGCCCTTGATTTTAATGAAGACAATTTCTTTGGTGCATTTTTGTGGGTGCACGAAGGTTGGTGCTCTCAGCGGGGGACGTATTCTTGGGTGGACTGAGTGTAATTTCAATTGGTCAATTATAGTAGAGATGTTGTAGCAAAGCTACATCAATGATTGTTAGCTTTTTTGACATTCAATTAAACAGAATAAAAATAAAATATTATTATACCTCTAAAAACAATGCATAAAAAACCCACCCTTTTAAATTCTGAAACCTATAAGTTAGAAGCCAAATACTGCTTGGAATGGGATCAAAAAATGTTACTGAGAACTGATCTAAACAAAAAAATGATAAGATGAGGTAACGAGTCCACGTCACTCCTCGATGTTTCCTTCACTTCTAATAAAACTCCAAAGTCCAGAACAAGGAACAGAGAAGAATTCCCAAAGTCCAAACAGATCTCATCGCCCAGCAAAAATATCCATAATTTTATCCTCGCGCTCTCTCCCCCCCTACTAATCTGTCATTTTTTTTAATCTTCTCTCTCTTACATATTATCTCTAAATCGGGATTTTGTTCTTTAAAAATCAAAATTTCAAACCAAACCCACCAACCACGCAGTCCGGCGTCTATATCGGCACGGTCCATCCCTCCATACTCTATCCTACCCCAGCCGAGAAAGGGAAGGAAGGAGTCATGGCGGAGGAGGTGGCGGCGGTGGCGCGGGAGCTGCGCGCGAGCTTCGTGGCGGGCCGGACGCGGCCGGCGGAGTGGCGGGCGGCGCAGCTGCGGGCGATAGTCAGGATGATCGAGGAGAAGGAAGGGGACATCAGCGACGCGCTCCACGCCGACCTCGCCAAGCCGCGCATGGAGTCCTACCTCCACGAGGTATGTATATATGCATATTTGCATACACGTTACATACGCATACATCAGCTTCTTGCTGTTGAATCGGTAGTGCTTCGTGTAGAGAGACAGGATTGCTCTCTTGTCCTTTTTGCTTAGATTCTTGGATTGGTAATAACTGGAATTTTATCTCTGCGTCTGTGATTTGTCGCCTTCTTTCCCACGTCACCGTGTATGATTGCATCCAGTGAGAATTTTAGTTTGGACTAATCGGAGTTTGTGTTGAGCATACTGGTGCTGGCCGGATTAGTAAAAGTTATTTTTGTATGCAGCAGTCTGTCTTGTAAGAAAACTAGTTTGATTATGCGGAGTCTGTCTTCTATTTCTTGGTATTTTGATTGGTGTCATGTTTGCTAGATGCGGGTTATACCTTTTCTCATGAATTGGAGTCTCCTTACCTCTGTTAATTCACGTTGGATCGATAAATACTCAATTTTTTGGTACCTTCTCCTCTTGTCGATCGAATTTGCTTATGGTGTTAGATTGATTAGGCTACTGTGTTGATCGAATCCTTCTTGGGGTTGTGGTCGGGAGTGAATTGGGAAAGTTGGGCGCTGCGTGCTGTTAGAATTCTTGAAAGTGTTGCGTGCCAATTGATTCTCAGTGGTCAAACACTCCACTGTGGCGTTGCTTCCACGAAACCCTCTTCTGTGTTTGGTCTCAGATCGGTTAAAAGCTTGCCCCTTGGTCTATTTCTCGGTTTGCGCAAAGATTTTACAATTTTCCTTTGGGGCAGATGCAACTTTGCATCAGTTTCTACTTGCTCTGTTCTTACATTTTTCTTTCTTCAGTTTATTTATTTAAATCTTATGTTAGTTCAAGTCAGGAATGTCTAAGTTGAGTAAGTTCCGTTCTTTAGTAATAGAGGCACTACACTGTTATTCTCAAGATAGTAATGGATTGTCCAGTTGGTACTGCATCCTGGTTGCTGGTGGCAATCTGCCTCTGTAGCAAAAAGGAATTTTTTGGGCTAATTACCACAATTTATGCTAAGACTTATCAGAAAAGGAAGAATAAAAGCTGTGGAATTGTTTTCACGTGTCACTTCCAGATTAATTCTTTCTTGACCGAGTAACTGATAACCAAATGTTGCTGCCCTTGTCTGTTCATGACTTAGATTTCGCTGGCAAAGGCGGCCTGCACATTTGCCTTGAAGGGGCTGAAGAATTGGATGAAACCTGAGAAGGTAGGCATTCTGTTTGCAAGTCCAGTCTACAGATATGTTTCAGCCTTCTTAAAACTCTTGTTTTGTTGATCTGGGCTGTAACCTTTACTACTTTATATCCAGGTACCTGCTGCCATAACTACATTCCCATCCAGTGCACAAATTGTGTCGGAGCCCCTCGGTGTTGTGCTTGTGATCTCAGCCTGGAACTATCCTTTCTGTAAGTTGATGACGCGTTTGTACTCGTGGATGCCATAACAATATATGTCAATGCAGTTGAGTAGGGATTTAATGCAATTTGTGTGGAAGAGATTTGGAGGATATAGTAGCCATTGGTTAGTTCGTTGGGTGATGATGCTGGAAGCTGGAGGCATGATTTTTGTATGCTCCCCTCTCCTTTGCTTGAGGATCGGTTATAAGTCATAGTTGGTATCTTTCCCTTTCCTCAGAACAAACTTTGCATGTTTGTTTCTTGCAGTTACTCTCTACTGCAAGAAACAAACATTAGGACGTTATTTGTGGTACTAGAATTTTGTGTACCAAATACCAACTTTTAAAGATATTTGTACTATCTTAGCACTTTATATCTTGCATGGATTCTTCTGGCTACTTGATTTGAACTAAAAGTAACCAGATCATTTTTGACCCTCCTGTCTGTGTGTTATGAAGTATAATTTGGCGTGCTAGCCTGCTTGCTGAGTGTTCAAAAGAAAGACAACTAACCACTTCACATTTATTGTAGTGCTCTCAATCGACCCTGTCATTGGAGCAATCGCTGCTGGGAATGCTGTTGTTCTGAAGCCATCAGAAATTGCGCCAGCCACCTCATCATTGTTTGCAAAGCTGCTACCTGAGTATATTGATAACTCTTGTATAAAAGTTGTGGAGGGAGGCATTCCAGAAACAACGGCACTTTTGGAACAAAAATGGGACAAGATCTTCTACACAGGTCAAGTTCTTACCTGTGAAATCTTCATGCTTGAAATGTTTTTCCTGTGTAGTAATGCATTGATTGTTTTTCCTTGTTTGCTGGTTCTTGTACTGAATTGTACATCGCTCTTCCATTCTGTATGACTATATGTTAGGCATGTAGTAATATAAGGATTCTAAAGAATATTCCTGTGAAATTGCAGGTAATGGAAATATAGGCCGCATAGTGATGGCAGCAGCTGCAAAGCATCTAACCCCAGTGGCTCTGGAGCTCGGTGGAAAATGCCCTGTTATTGTTGATTCTGATGTTGATCTTCATGTAAGCCATCTCCTCATAAATTGTCAGACCCTTTTGGAAAAATCTTGTTTTTTGGTTTTTCGTAATGGATTTTTTCCTTCAAGATTGCTGTTAAGAGGATTGCTGTTGGCAAATGGGGCTGTAACAATGGCCAAGCATGCATTGCTCCGGATTACATCATAACTACGAAATCATTTGCTCCAGAGCTGGTACATACAACCATAAGCATTACCGCTAAATTTTTTTGTGCGAACTAAACTCCTATTTTGCTTACCTATGAAACTTTCTACAGGTGGACTCTTTGAAAAGAGTTTTGGAGAGGTTCTATGGGAAGGATCCTTTGCAATCCGCAGACTTGTCTCGTATTGTGAATTCTAATCATTTCCACAGATTGACAAATTTGGTGGAAGACAAGAAAGTTTCTGACAAGATTGTGTATGGTGGCCAGACAGATGAGAAGCAATTGTGAGAATATATAATGCCAACTTTGCACTCACTATTGGGTTAGTGAAAGGAGTTTGATTGATTTTTAACATTTGTTTCTTGCATCGCAGAAAAATAGCTCCTACGGTGTTGGTAGATGTTCCTCTTGATTCAGCACTCATGACGGGGGAGATATTTGGCCCCTACCTTCCTATCATAACCGTTAGTAGTTCTCCTCTGGCTTCATCCTGTACCTGTACCTCTAAGCTCTAAATAATTTAGAATTTTAGATCATGCTATGAATTTAGTGAGGTCTGTCTTCCTTGTTTCTTCTATGTGCTAGGCTTTTCTGGTACAGTCCTAGTATCTGATTCTGTTTGGAATGGTCTTTTAGGTTGACAAGATTGAAGAAAGCATTGATTTCATCAACTCCAAGACCAAGCCACTTGCAGCCTATCTTTTCACCAAGAACAGGAAACTGCAAGACGATTTTGTGTCAAGTGTTCCGGCAGGAGGAATGCTGGTAAATGATGTTGCCCTACATGTAAGCCCTGCCTCACTGAAACTCTTTGACTTTAAAACTCGCCCATAAAGATGGCATATTTGTAAAGTGCTAACATTGCTTCTGCTTCCAACGCAGCTCGCCAATCCGCATCTACCGTTCGGTGGAGTCGGCGACAGTGGGATGGGCTCGTACCATGGGAAATTCAGCTTTGATTGTTTCAGCCATAAGAAGGCCGTCCTAATCCGCGGGTTCGGAGGGGAGGCCACTGCCAGGTACCCCCCTTACACGCCTGAGAAGCAGAAGATCCTGAGAGGCCTGATAAACGGAAGCTTCATAGCCCTAATTCTTGCCCTCCTTGGATTCCCAAGAGAGAAGCCGTAAGCCTCTTCAGTACAGTGTTTGTTCACCAGGGTGCAGAGTATAAATGTGTCTCGCATGTTTACCATGCTGCCAATGCAAGACATTTCAGTGCATGTGTGTCCACACAGGTGTAAAATATATATATTGTTGGATTTTCGGGTGTAACTTATTGAATTTTACATCAGGGAGACACATAATAAGTATGATTTGTCAGGTAATTCAGTGTGCGGAATGGAAAAGATGATGTCTCCTGTGTAACAACTAACAACCTTACCTGATAATTCCATCTCATCACATATGAACTGCTCATGCAACTACACATCTTACAGCTCATCATTGCCCGTGTTATACGAACAAATGCATGCATATATGTCCTGCTGTGAATTGTGATCAATGAAGCCAATCTCTGGAATAGACTGCACAGTAGCAAAACCAGGTATATATATGACACATGAATAGGCTTCCAAATGAGACACTGCAAGAACAGAGAATTGACCTGTGTCCCCCATTCACCCAGCAGATGATGGTCCTGTTCTTTTCAGCTTCTAAAAGCTGTTTTTTGACTTTTTTTTATAGTAACTAGTTTTTAAACGGAGTATCTTTTCAAGATAAGGTCTACTAATTGATTGTAGTACATACTATACCGACTTCATTTATATCTGTAAAAACCGCACGTGAGTTTCTGTTACTCTCTAATCTCTTACACGAACAGCTCAAAATCTACAAACCGTAGCCAAAAGCCATAAATTTCAGCCAAAAACAATAGACCCGATATCAGCCAGGGAACGGAAACTGGATACTTGGGGCTTGACAAGAAATCAGTAATGGAATACAGAGTAGCAGAGTGCAAAGCATCAGAGAGGATTTTGATCCGCTCCAGTGATCCCACATTAACTCCCATGATATTGAATAAAAATTACCTAAGCATTTAGACATAAAATAGGACTGAAACAGTGGTACATGACGCCTAAACAAAACCTTTAAATTCTTATAGTTTTCTCTTTATTTTCTGGAAATCACCAAGCATGGCCTCAAAGAAGACATGCATGAATGGACACATACATTGCAAGAGACCAAGTTTTTTTTTCTTCCTTCAACACAATGGTTCTCTTCTCTTGTTTTCGCATGGTGCAACAAAGACATAAAATAGGACCAAAACAGTGCTACATGCTGCTTAAACAAAACCTTTAAATTCTTATAGTTTTTTCTTTATTTTCTGGAAATCACCAAGCATGGCCTCAAAGAAGACATGCATGAATGGACAGAGACAATGTAACAGACCAAGCCTTTTTTCCCTTCCTTTTCAACACAATGGTTCTTTTCTCTTCCTTGTTTTTGCATGTGCAACATAGACAGAAAATAGGACCAAAACAGTGGTACATGATGCTTAAACAAAACCTTTAAATTCTTATATTTTTTCTTTATTTTGTGGAAATCACCAAGCATGGCCTCAAAGAAGACATGCATGAATGGAGACAGACATTGCAAGAGACCAAACTCTCTTTTTTTCTTCCTTCAACACAATGGTTCTCTTCTCTTCCTTGTTTTTGCATGGTGCAACAAAACCGGGGAGTGGCCTGTCTGGTGTCTTCCTCGCTTGTCTCCTCACTCCCCGCTTAATGCTCCCTTCCCTCCATCCAAAATTTGCCTCCCATGGCGCCCTTAAAACACGCACTAATTTCAACCCCCTTTTCAACAGGAACAAATCCTTAACACCAATGGACATGGATGGATGCTTGTTGTTAGGAAATTTGTTGAAATAAGTTGGTTGAATTGCATCATCTCCTCTCCAAGTGAAGCCACCCTTCGAGGTATGTGTATCTTGGCTCTGTTTAATTTCATGCAGTTTTGTTCCTGATTTGTTGCCCTTGTCTTCAGTTAAATCCATGAGTTGATCATTAGAAAACATCACAACTTACTGTATTTTTCAATCTACACGTTATTGAATTTCTGATTTGTCTTTAAACTTGCATTGTGGGACACACAAAGATGCTGGATCTGATATAGACGAAATGTCCTAGAATGATTTCTAACTACGTTGTTAATTCCTGTTATTTGATTGATTAATATGCAGGGAAAAAAACTCTGAATTAAGAATCGTATAGAGTTGCATGAACTGAAAGGAAAGCATGGCCTTGTTCGATCGGAACCAAAGGCAGCGGTCGTCGCTCTGCTCGACGGCGACTATCGTCCTGTTCGTCGCGCTCTGCCTCCTCGGCATGTGGATGATGTCCTCGCCGGAGACCGTCCCGGCGGCCATGTCGTCCGATGTTAAGAGGGCGGAGGTCGTCCAGGAGGAGGACAGCTCCATCGACGCCACCAACAACGACAAGCAGCAGAGCGCCAACGTCGTCGCGGAGACGACCACGACCACCAATGCCGCCGCCGCCGAGGTTGAGAACCCCGCCAAACCCAACGCGGACACGAAGGGCGGGGTGGAAAGTGACGGCGGAAAGCCGTCGTCCAAGAACCAGTCGTTTGATGACGAGAACGGCAGGACGGAGGGCGGGGTGCTCGTGAAGCCAGAGACCGGCGAGACGGACGGCGCGGCCGCCGGGGGAAAGAGCGTCGAGGAGACGCCGACCGACGTGAACGAGACCAGCGGCCAGGAGCAGGCAGCGACCGACACGAAGGAGAGCGGCGGCGGTCAGGACGTGAGCGCCGAGCAGACGCCGATTGACACGAATGAGAGTGTCAGCCAGGACAAGAACGCCGAGGAGACTGCGGCGACCAACGTGAAGGAGGCCGCCGGAGGCTTGCCCAAGAACCAGACGTTCGACGATGAGAACGGCAAGATTGACGGCGTCGACCTGGTGCAGGATGTCGGCAACAAGACGTTCTCAGACGAGAATGGCAACGCCGAAGGAGCTGTATTACCTGTGAAGCCATTGGCTGAGGTGACGACGACCACCACCACGGACAACACGGAGGCGGCCGCGGTGGTTCCAACCGAAATCATCACCACCATTTCTGAAGATAATAAGCTGCCGGCGGCAAATGAGGCGCTGCCGGCGGCGAATGAGGCGCTACCGAACGGGCAGGCGGAGTTACTGACGGAGCGGGCGGCGCAGAACGGGTCGTTCACGACGCAGGCGGCGGAGTCGACCAAGGAGAAGAAGAACCGCACCGAGAAGAAGAACAAGGGGAAGCACAAGAAGAAGGCGGAGGGTGGGGACGGCGTGGCGTCGCCGTCGCTCAGCTGGAAGCTGTGCAACTCGAGCGCCGGCGCGGACTACATCCCGTGCCTGGACAACGAGGCCGCCATCAAGAAGCTCAAGACCACCAAGCACTACGAGCACCGGGGCGGCACTGCCCGCCGACCCGCCGACATGCCTTGTCCCGGCACCGGCGGCGTACAAGGAGCCCATCCGGTGGCCGCACAGCCGCGACAAGATCTGGTACCACAACGTGCCGCACACGAAGCTGGCGGCGTACAAGGGGCACCAGAACTGGGTGAAGGTCTCCGGCGAGCACCTGACCTTCCCCGGCGGCGGCACGCAGTTCAAGCACGGCGCGCTGCACTACATCGACTTGATCCAGGATGCGCTCCCGGACGTGGCGTGGGGTCGCCGTAGCCGCGTGGTGCTCGACGTCGGCTGCGGCGTGGCCAGCTTCGGCGGCTACCTCTTCGACCGCGACGCGCTCACCATGTCGCTGGCGCCCAAGGACGAGCACGAGGCACAGGTGCAGTTCGCTCTCGAGCGCGGCATCCCGGCCATCTCCGCCGTCATGGGCACCCGCCGCCTCCCCTTCCCCAGCAACGTCTTCGACGTCGTCCACTGCGCGCGGTGCCGCGTGCCGTGGCACATCGAGGGCGGCATGCTCCTCCTCGAGCTCAACCGCCTGCTCCGCCCCGGCGGCTTCTTCGTCTGGTCCGCCACGCCGGTGTACCAGAAGCTTCCCGAAGACGTGGAGATCTGGGACGGTCAGCCTCTTCTCGAATCCCCCCCCTCCTCCATTTCTTACCTACTTGCAGAGTTGCATTCATGGCTGATGTGATCATGCGGGGTGCAGAAATGGTGAAGCTGACGAAAGCCATGTGCTGGGAGATGGTGAAGAAGACCAAGGACACCGTCGACCAGGTCGGCCTCGTCGTCTTCCGGAAGCCGGAGAACAACGGCTGCTACGAGAAGAGGAGGCAGGAGGAGCCGGCCCTGTGCGAGCCCTCCGACGACCCCAACGCAGCTTGGTAAGAATCGTCCCGGAGTGACAAACATTGGTTTCTCATCCGACGGTTCGCATGCCCATAAAGACAATTGTTCAACGTACGCTTGTTCGAAATGGATGGCTTCGGATTTTCAGAAACTAAAATACCTTCTTTTCGGTTTTAAAAAGTTGTTTTTCGATTTTTCTACCTTATCTAACTTTCAAACGAAATTTATAAGTTAATTATAATACACACTATAGTAACTTTATTTATATCAATTAAAACCGTACACAAGTTTATGTTACCTAATACTCTCTCGCAAACAATTCAAAAGTATAAGTAGTACCAAAATACATAAGCCGCAATAAAAAATAATATATCTTATTTGGAACACGTTGACTTTTTAATATGATTTTTTCTCTTTTCTTTTATATTATCCGTAGAGATATGAAATTATTTTTATTTTTTCTATTTTTCTTTAATTAAATACCTGAGAAAAAAATTATCAATCGTTACAATACCATTTCAGCAAAAGACAAGGCACTTTGAAACAAGCCTTTAAGACTAGGATTGAGCACCGTTTCCTTAACGTCTTAATCTTGTGGTGTGCGCGCAGGAACATAACGCTGCGGGCGTGCATGCACCGGGTGCCCGTGGACCCGTCGGTCCGCGGGTCGCAGTGGCCGGAGCAGTGGCCGGAGAGGCTGGGGAAGGCGCCCTACTGGCTGAACAGCAGCCAGGTGGGCGTGTACGGCAAGCCGGCCCCCGACGACTTCGTGGCGGACTACGAGCACTGGAAGAAGGTCGTCCGGAACTCGTACCTCACCGGCATGGGCATCGACTGGAGAACCGTCAGGAACGTCATGGACATGAGAGCCGTCTACGGAGGGTACGTAAGAAGAAGAAGAAGCGTAGCTAATCCATGGCCATGTCTAGCTAGAAATTCAGACATGATTCATCTGCCTCCCAGTAATGTGTTACGATCGCGTAATTTTTTGCTTAGATTCGCCGCGGCGCTGCGGGACATGAACCTGTGGGTGATGAACGTCGTGACGATCGACTCGCCGGACACGCTGCCGGTGATCTACGAGCGCGGGCTGTTCGGGATATACCACGACTGGTGCGAGTCCTTCAGCACCTACCCAAGGTCCTACGATCTCCTCCATGCCGACCACCTCTTCTCCAAGCTCAAGACCAGGTATATGCTAGAAAAGTATAAATCGACAAAATCTCTCACGATAGCTGCTCATTGTATCATGCGTGTTCAAAGGTTTCAAGAACTCATCGATCACCGATATTACGATCAAATCTGGGTAAATTTTGTGGTTCTTTTGCTCTCTCAAATGGTAGGTGCAAGGTGTTGCCGGTGATCGTGGAGGTGGACCGGATGCTGAGGCCGAACGGCAAGCTGATCGTGAGGGACGACAAGGAGACGGTCGACGAGGTGCAGAGCGTGGTGAGGTCGCTGCAGTGGGAGGTCAGGATGACCGTGTCCAAGCACAAGCAGGCGCTGCTCTGCGCCAGGAAGACCATGTGGCGGCCCACGGAAGTCGAGGCGAGATAACCGTGCGCGCGTGTTCCGGCTAGCCGCCTCCGACCACCGTGGGGCGATGTAGGAAGACAAGGATCGAGTTGAGCCGTCGTCGCTTTGGAAGATTAGTACAATAGTACTCACTCAGCACGTATGTGTAAGTATGATGGACGCTTGGAGCTGCATGCATGAATGCATGCAGCATTGCAATAATAACTGATCACACAGAGTGACGTCACTCGCTGACAATTCCTCCTGGTGGGTGACCTCCGTTTATGGCCCTTCGAATGATCATCACAAGTCGGCTTTCTTGGAGGAGCTAAGGAGTATCAGGTCCCTCTGTCCTGGCCCTTGGCTTCTTACGGGTGATTTCAATTTAACTAGAATATTGGGCGCGCTTCGTGTGCCTTACCATGACTTCAATTGCCATGAACATAATCCATTTTTCCCACTCGACATGATTAAGAATGTACAAATATGTAGATGGTTGCTTCAGTGTATATGGAGCCTTTTGAGGGACAGAGCTAATCGGTGAATGACCCTTGTTTTTGAAAGAGGCACCGACACAAGAGCTAAGAGCTCAAGAGGTCTATCCT
Source organism: Dendrocalamus sinicus (assembly GCA_036346575.1). Classification (NCBI taxonomy): domain Eukaryota; kingdom Viridiplantae; phylum Streptophyta; class Magnoliopsida; order Poales; family Poaceae; genus Dendrocalamus; species Dendrocalamus sinicus. The sequence continues at coordinate 292,153 of JAYEVI010000217.1, forward strand.
TGGAACTTCTATAAACCATGTTCGGTGAAAGTTCAACGATTATGCCGATTTAGCAAACAAGTCATCTTTGAAGAAAGATCCGTTCTTGTTTCATACCTTCAATCGCTTGCTTACTAGTACTGTATTTGGATACCCTACAAGTATTTTTCCAAACTCTAGTGATGGTGGCAGGATTAAGCCTTCACTTCAAACAACCATAAATCCCAAAGACAAACCGTGAAGTTCTCTTTGTGGCTAATTCAGGTACATGAACGGCCAAGTGCCCACATGAGGAATCTGTAAATTCAATAAACCTAGACAACGATGCTCATTGCATGCAGCATATTTTTCTTACAAACTTAACAAGTGGATTTATTGATCATTAAAGCCATTAATCCTTTAGAATCTTTTACACTATAATAAGTGGATACTAATGGTGTGCTAGGCATTGCAGATTTAATTGTATAAAACACTATAATTGGTAAAGATTCTATATAAATAACTTGACTCCACAAAGACCACGCAAGCAATGCCAAATTGGCCCTAATTCTAACAGGAAGTGAAACTTGGTTATCTTATTATAACATCTTCAACTGCCCTTGGCTGACATCGTCATGCTGGAATAAACAAATTGGGCAGAAAACACACTAATGTAGAAAAATTCAAGAAAACCCATAAAGGTTCAGTCCAGGAACCAAAATGGCAATTTTTAAACAATAGAATAAGGTAGGTAAACAAAAAAATCCTAAAAGCAAAAACTACAGTAAAACATACTTGTATAGCAGCAACAGCTTCTATTCCACCCGCAGCTCCTAGCGGGTGGCCAGTCATTGACTTTGTTGAGTTTACTCTTAGCTGCAATGTAAAAATGCAAATCATTTAATTACAAAAACAAAGAAGATTTCCAGAGCCTTTCAGAAAAAAATAGAAGATTTCTGAAATCAGGAGGTATGCCTGAGGATTCTGGCTAAAACAACGGATGAGTGCTTCAAATTCCTTCAAATCGCCCAACTGCGCAGATGTAGCATGGGCATTTACATAGTTAATGTCTTCCTTTGCTACTCCAGCATCTGCTAGTGCGTTTTCGATACAAAGGATAACCCCCCTCCCTGATATTATATAAACATAATTACATAATATTAGTATCAAAATGGTCCAAAAATGTGAGGAAAGCACAAGAATGGAAGAACAAATGCACCACAAGGCTAAGGCATATTTTTCACCTTCAGGATGTGGCTCTGTCATGTGATATGCATCACATGTGAAACTTCCTCCCAGAAATTCAGCATATATTTCTGCACCTCTTTGCTGCAGAGTGTAAATCCATATTGGAAGCTCTTAACATTTGAATGAAATCACCATGAACCTTTGCATGAATAAATTTGCAGACTAAGGAAATTGCATGAATGGAACCTTTGCATGCTCAAGTTCTTCCAAAAGAAGCACGCCAGCCCCTTCTCCCATGACAAACCCATCACGATCCTGTCCCACAAAAGATAATAATAGTCTATTAGAACAATAAATATGTGCACCAAGCCAGTACGAACGCTGACAAATGTATGAAGGATTAAGTCCAGTTTACCCCCTCGAACTATGGTGTTGTAGCCACTTAACCCCCAAACTACAAAACCAGCTATTCTACACCCCACCCCCACAAGTTTGAAAATGAGTGGAGCATCTTCTACCCTGGGAGCATGTTGAGATGGTCTCTCCACTAAAATGTCTGCTAGCTCCAAAATATGGAGTTGAAGCTCTCTGTTGAGGGTCCTTAGTTCCCTCTTGAACTCTGAAATTTAATAAGTTTTCCAAAGAGACAGCCCGTTAAATCAATGAAGATAAGGTTTTCCTAGTGCTCAAAGTAACAGTAGGAACAATTTCTTTGGATAATCAAAATTGCAGGTAGCTTCTAATGGCAGACCTGATAATTTAACAGATCACAATGTTACCATTTGAGTTACATATACATCTGTCAACAAACAATTGTGTTCCCAAGCATAACATTATTCTATTGTCTTCCCCCCATTTATGGTACAATAAGAATGCTATGAAATGTTTGGTTGACATTAGCAAAAAAAGCACAGGAATGTCATTGGCCAATCTTATACAATGTACACAAAACAAAGGAGCACTCATAAGTAGATAGCAGCAACTTAAAAGTATGTGAATGAAACAATTAGTGAATATATAAAAAGAGCAATCCAGTGGCAAACCTCGGCATGGATATCTTGGACATCCTTGACTTCGAATTCAGCATCTTTCTCAGCTCTTCGATTCTAGAACAGCTCGTACCTCATTTGCTAGGTTTTCATCGAACTTGTAGAGCCAAATGCAGTCAAGTCAATATCTTGAGTGCTGATTCGCAAAGAAACGGTAAACAACGTCCCTCTCCGCAATTTCCCGATTCGAGTTATAAGCAAACAATGCAATGCTCATAAGACAGTGGTAAGAAAAAGGAAATGCGGTAGCAAAAGATGGTGCCCCCATGTATTAATCATCAGGCATGTTACCATGTTACTATGTTATATCCATCCATTTTGTTAGTTCAATTCGCAGTTCTTGTGCCGTATAGCGACAAGCGGCAGAGTATTTTCAGTGCTCAAAATTCAATTTTGTCAGTGGCGTAGAGCCAAAGAATGATCCAGATATTATCATCCAGATCTGCAGTAACTCTAAAAACAATGCATAAATAATTTAGTGAAGGATGAATAGTCTAATTTGATCACTACAACCAGGAATCCTTTATAGCCGTGGAAGGGAGAGAGAGGCCATGCGGTGAGCTGTGGCTGAGCTCAGCGTGGCATGGGCGGTGGAGTGGACGGCGCATGGCCGGAATGGCCGAAGGGAGTGGGCGCGGCGGTATGGGCGGCGACGGACGGGACGGAGGAGAGAGAGAGCAGGAGCGCAAGGGGGCGACGGAAAATCCGGGGGAGGCGCCGACCGGATCCGGCCTCCCCCTCCAGCCTCTGGGCTCTGGCCTCCCCCTCCGGCCTCCGCGGCTCCCCCTCCACCTTCGTGCCGACCGGATCCGGCCTCCCCCTCCGGCCTATGGGCTCTGGCCTCCCCCTCCGGCCTCCGCGGCTCCCCCTCCGCCTCAGCGCCGACCGTATCCGGCCTCCCCCTCCGGCCTCGGCGCCTCCCCCTCCGCCTCCGCGCCGATCGGATCCGGCCGCAGCTGAGTCCATCCACCCCCGCGAGCATCCCATCCCGCGGCGCGGCGGGAGGCGGCGAGGAGCGGGGAGGAGGGGTTGGGGGAGGCGGGGAGCGGGAAGGAGGGGGACCGGGAGGAGGGGCGAGGGGAGGGGGCGGCGGCGCCGCGCGTGAGCGGCGAGACGGCGGGGAGGGGAGGAGGCGGGGAGCGGGGAGGGGAGAGGCGGAATGGAGGCATGGGCGGCATGGGCAAGGGCGCTGCGTCGCGAGACTGCGAGAGGAGGAAGGCGGGGTCGGGCGGGCGCGCGAGAGGGAGTCGTCGCCGTGTGCCTCGCCACGTGTCGCCGCGCGAAGGCCTCCGCGGGCGCACGAAACCCTCTCGCGCGAGCAGACCGGGGGAGGTTTTAATAACTCTGATTCTTATGGCTTAGGACAAAAACAACTCCAATATTCATAAAAGACTCATGGGCAATTTTTAGCGCCTGGTGAACGATAATGAACTTAAGGAGTTACACCTTCACAACCGTCGATACACGTGGAGCAATATAACATCCCAAAATTTGGATGTTCAGAAATGTGAATTTTTTAGCACTTTTCTTGCATTTTATTGGCATTCAAATTTCCTCTGAAAATTTATTTGAAATCTTTTGAGTTCTGTTACATGCAAGTGTATATATATAATGAGAAATTGTTAGACCATGTGGCTAGGTCTAGAATATTGTTGTGATGAATAATTGACAATGGTTATTTTGTGATGATGAATATTTGGTAATTTTGTTTAGCGGCGTTATGCGAGTTGTGTTGCGTGTGTGCGGATTGACGTTGGTCAAGTTTGGACGAACTTGTGCCGGAAGAATGTTCTTTGATCTTTGCATGTGCAGGTTGAGCATGGAGGCGATCATGGTCGGTGACGAGGTGGACCGGGACTAGGATGGGGAGATCCGAGGTTCAGACGGTCAAGGAGGTCACGAGATGGTCGGGCTCATGCTTGGGGCGCATGGAGATTAAAGGTGGATGGTGCGTGGAGAAGCTACGGGAGGTGCGGTCACGAGGCTTCGACACGTGACGCGTTAGAAAAGTCGTGAGTGCGAAAAACCTGTGTTAGGAAGGGTTTCGGGTCCCTGGAAAATTAGTGGGCCAAAAGCCTGATTGAGGTAAAAAGGTCTAGGCCTTGTTTGAATGAGTTATATTAGGGTTTGAGTTCGTTTGTAAGTTGATTTCGGATTTATGGACATGCTATAAAAGGGTTAGGGCCGGCGGCATGTGCTGCACGGTTTTTGGCGGCGTATTTTTCTTTAGATTATTCCCGTCTTGTTCGCCGTGCGGCAGAGGTCTCGAGCGAAATAGAAGAAACAAAGGTAGAGCGGCGGTACATTACGGTGTGCACGCATGCGGATCGAAGCATTGAGTGCGACCGACTTGGATTGATTGAAAAGCCGAGCGTCGATTGCGTTGCATGGTAAATACTCTTCTGTATACTATACGTATTTGTCTTGGTCTGCATGTATTGTCTTCTTTGCGTTGTTCCGGTGAAAAGTCTTTTGCAAGACATCCATCACGATTGAATACGAAGAGAGAGAGAAGTATATGAAGTGACTTTTTGCATGCAGACGTGTTATGCATTGAGGAGATTGGAAAATATAATTAGTGCCAAGTGATTAGTAAGACTAATTAGGTTTCACGTTTTTTGTTCTCTTTGCATTAAGTTCTTAAGCTTTTGATTTATGCATGCATCGAATATATATATTGTTTTGTTTGCATTGTGGCTAGATATTTTGTGTGTGCTTACGTGATTTGCAGGTTTAAAAATAATAATAAATTTTAAAAAGCTTCCGCTAGACGCTGCAATCATTCACCCCCCTCTGATTGCCATCGACGATCCTACAAGTGGTATCAGAGCCAAGTTACAATGGCATCAGATCGGGATCATTTTTCAGGTAAGCCACCGTTTTTTGATGGATCAGATTATCTTTATTGGAAGACACGTGTGGAGGTTTTTCTTCAAGCACAAGATAATTCTATTTGGCAAAAAGTTGAAAATATATATGAGGTGCCTCCTGTTGTTACAACTGAAAATTCATCGATGTTGAAGCTAATGCTAAGGCTAGAAATATTTTGTTGCAAGGTTTAAGTAGAAACGAGTTTGTCGAATTGTTCACCTTAAATCTGCAAATAAAATTTGGACCACTCTATTGATTATCATGAAGGATCTAAATCATTAAAGGTGTGCGTCGAATCAATTTAAAAGGAGTATTCTAAATTTGAGATGAAACACGGAGAATCGGTAGATGCTCTTTTGATCGCTTTAATAAAATTGTTAGTGATTTGCAATCTGTTGATGTCACATATTCGATTCGACAATGCCCGTCAAATTTTAAATGCTTTGGATATGTCTGTTTGGAATGTGTTAGTCACTACTATTAATCATTCATTAACATGGAAACACTCACTTTGAATGATCTTTATTCCAAGATGAAAACACATGAGATTGATGTTTTGGCCAGGATAAACAAGACTAATTCTTTGGGCTTAGTGACTAACCAAGCTGACGATTCTTCTAGTTCTTCTATTGTTTCTTTATGCGCATTGTGCTCTATTTCGGATGAACAATTAGAAGAGATTCGGAAGAGCGACTTGTACTTCTCTCAACAGGTAACCAAGGCAATTAACAATATCAGTTAAGGCGGAGAGGAGGTCCAATCAGATGCTATGAATGTGGTGAGCTTAACCACATCAAGATGAATTGCCCCAAACTGAGAAGCAAGGAGGTCAAAGATGACAAAGCACCAACTCGTCGCTCCCAAATCAAGATTGATCCAAACAAGAAGCGCAACTATCGCAAGGCAGTCAATAAGATAATTTCAGCACTTGATGAGATTATTTTGAGTGATGATGATTTCGAAAGCGATGATGAGGGCAATGAGAAGAAGGCAAAGGAGGTGGACTTCACATGGATGTGTTTTATGGCCAATAGTGAGGAGCTCAATGATGATGATCTTTCTGATGATCTGATGAGGTAAAACCTTCTTACACCGATTTATCTCGTCTTTGTGCTTAGATTGGTGATGAGCTTAAGAAGTACAAAAGAAAATTAAAAATCATGATTTATTGTTGAGGGCTTAAATTCTGAAATCAATAGACTTAGAGCTTCTATTCACGATGATGAATCTTGTGAGTCTTGTCAAGTTTTATATCTTGAGTTGGAATCTGCTAGAACCATTAATGCATCAAATTTGGTTCAACTTAGTGATGTAACTGCTAAATTTGATGAGTTGAGATTGGCAAATGACTCTTGTGGTGAAAAGCTAAAACTTGCACATGATGAAATTGAAAAGCTCAAGTTTAGCTCTGCTACATGTTTAGAGTCAAGTATTTCAAATGCTCAATCTAAAACTTATTTTAAATGCGAATTGCTAGAAGCTAGACTTAATTCATCACAAGAAACAATTCAACAGATGCTTTATCATGAGATATCTTCTTGCTCTAATTGTCCTAAGCTTAACACTGAAATAGAAGTTTTGACTAGACAACTTAATGATTTTGCTGAAAAAGAAAATTTGGCTCAGTCTAGTGATTCTAAAAATTTTGTGAATGAACCTGTTAAATGCACAACTTGTCCCACTCTAGCTCAAGAGAATGAGTACCTGAAAGACATTTTAGAGAGATTTTCTTTTGGCAAGAAAATTTTGAATATGATTCTAGACAAGTCAAAAACAAGTGTGAAAAATCGTGGCCTAGGATTTAATTTTGTTGAGCATGCCAAGAATAATCCTCCTAAAGTAATTAAGCCTCTTGAACCTGGAAAAATTGAAGTGAAATTTGAACCAAAACAAACTGTGTTTAAATCTGTTGGCTTTGTGCAAAGTTCATCAAATTATAATGTAGGTGCTAGCTCATCATCTCAAAAGAATCCTGGTAATGTAAAATTTCAATGCACCTATTGTGGAAGAGATGGTCATTTGCATGAATTTTGCTTTAGACGTGCTAAGAAAGAGAAGAAGGAAAGATTGAATGCTTTAAGACAAAAACGTGCAACCTCTTTTGTTCCTAGAACTAATATGAACGCTCAGTTTTTTGAGAACTTTCATGATGGTTTTAAATCTACTTCACATGCTAGATTGAGATTTAATTCAAATAATTCATGTCACCTACATGCACGTAATTTTGGTTCTAGCTTTGTTGCTCCTGTTCGTCGTGTGTCTCGAAGATGGATTCCTAGATCTTATTTCACTAACCCCTTGATCTTGTGAGACCGATGTTTCCTGTGATGTAAGAACAGCTGACAAGGATGGAGAACATGAGCTAGATTGGGTTCCAGTCTTTTACATCATTACTTGATTGGAACACTTGATGGTTCTTCGCTCTCTTTGATGGCTTGCAAGAGATTTCACTTTTTGAGAGACCATGTGGAAAAGGTAATGTAGTCTTACACCCTATTGAGTTGGATTCTCATGTTGATGATATGCTTTCAAAACCACTTGATTCCTCTTGTTTTGCTCTTTTGTGAAGTGAGTTAGGCATGTTGCTTCCAATGGAATTATTCTGAGGGGGAGCTTATGTTTAAAAATTTAGGAAGCTTTGTTTATTATACTTGTCAAATAAATCAATAAGTCCAAGCCATTGAAATTATTTGAGTTGTAGAGCTCTCTTTATCATATTTATTCATATGTTGTGTAGCTTTGATTATGACTGGTTATAATTAATTTGCTATACTTGAACTAAAATATAACATGGCAGAACACTTTGACTAGATTGATTATAGATAGTACGCTACGATGTTCATCGAAAAGGATTAGCTTGATTGTGAGTCTTATTTTAAATCTTGGCTATGAGGCTCGCATGTTTCATATTGCAACCTTTTTATGATCACTCAATTTGGCATGTTATAAAAAAATGAGCAAGAGACAATTGAAAAGATGTATGCTTCAAGCATGCCATGGTGAATAAAAAGAAAAAGCACAAAAGTGCGCAAAATAAAAAGAAGTATGCTTCAAGCATGCCACCATCTAAAACAAGAATGCTACAAGCATTTTATTATGAAAAGAAGTATGCTACAAGCATGCCACATGCCTATGAATTGAGTGTGGAGCAATAAGTTGTTATATGAGACTGCTAGCTCATCCGGATTTAAAATTTGCTTCACTTTTAAGCTTTGACTTTTTGTTGTGATATCTCATTGTGCTCTTTATAATTGATTTGGTCATTGTTGAGCTGCCTGTTATTAATATAAATTGCTTAATCATGCTCAAGACTGGTTTTTGCATTGCTATATAATATATGACTTTATGTGATCTAGATAGCTCTACTCAAAAATATGGCTTGGTTCCTTTATTTAATCATGCACAATGACTTATATAATCTACAAAGCTTCTTGATTTTTACTCGTTGCTCCTTCTTAGAATTGTTCCTTTCTGAATTTTCTTGATGATTACATTGCCAAAGGGGAGAGATTTGATGTGCTTGTGAGAAATTGGAGACATTTGCTAAAATTACCTCTCTTGTGTTGAGGGGAGAGATTTGAGATTTATGGCTTACAAAAATGTTTTTTGGCTTGATTCTTCACTTATATCTATTTGAAACTAATTCATCATACAATCTTGTGGTGTTGTCAATGTATTCATCAAGGGAGATTGTTAGACCATGTGGCTAGGTCTAGAATATTGTTGTGATGAATAATTGACAATGGTTATTTTGTGATGATGAATATTTGGTAATTTTGTTTAGCGGCGTTATGCGAGTTGTGTTGCGTGTGTGCGGATTGGCGTTGGTCAAGTTTGGACGAACTTGTGCGGAAGAATGTTCTTTGGTCTTTGCATGTGCAGGTTGAGCATGGAGGTGATCATGGTCGGTGACGAGGTGGACCGGGACTAGGATGGGGAGATCCGAGGTTCGGACGGTCAAGGAGGTCACGAGATGGTCGGGCTCATGCTTGGGCGCATGGAGATTAAAGGTGGATGGTGCGTGGAGAAGCTACGGGAGGTGCGGTCTGGAGGCTTCGACACGTGACGCGTTAGAAAAGTCGTGAGTGCGAAAAACCTGTGTTAGGAAGGGTTTCGGGTCCCTGGAAAATTAGTGGGCCAAAAGCCTGATTGAGGTAAAAAGGTCTAGGCCTTGTTTGAATGAGTTATATTAGGGTTTGAGTTCGTTTGTAAGTTGATTTCGGATTTATGGACATGCTATAAAAGGGTTAGGGCCGGCGGCATGTGCTGCACGGTTTTGGCGGCGTATTTTCTTTAGATTATTCCCGTCTTGTTCGCCGTGCGGCAGAGGTCTCGAGCGAAATAGAAGAAACAAAGCGAGCGGCGGCTGTTACGGTGTGCACGCATGCGGATCGAAGCATTGAGTGCGATCGACTTGGATTGATTGAAAAGCCGAGCGTCATTGCGTTGCATGGTAAATACTCTTCCGTATACTATACGTATTTGTCTTGGTCTGCATGCATTGTCTTCTTTGCGTTGTTCCGGTGAAAAGTCTTTTGCAAGACATCCATCACCGATTGAATCGAAGAGAGAGAGAGAAGTATATGAAGTGACTTTTGCATGCGGACGTGTTATGCATTGAGGAGATTGGAAAATATAATTAGTGCCAAGTGATTAGTAAGACTAATTAGGTTTCACGTTTTTTGTTCTCTTTGCATTAAGTTCTTAAGCTTTTGATTTATGCATGCATCAGAATATATATATTGTTTTGTTTGCATTGTGGCTAGATATTTTTGTGTGTGCTTCTGTGATTTGCAGGTTTAAAAATAATAATAAATTTTAAAAAGCTTCCGCTAGACGCTGCAATCATTCACCCCCCTCTGATTGCCATCGACGATCCTACAGAAATAATATGCAAAGTGAATAATAATAGTGTTAATAAAAATCTAAACTAATATTAAAATTTCACTCAAATCTAAACTAAAATTTAAATTTTAATCTCAAACCGAGAATCCAACAACTGCATCTAAATAATTGAACTGAAAATTTAATTTTTTGAATTTTAATGTCTTGCACAACTAGAAATCGGTAATCTTAAAAATGAAATAGAAATTCAAGTTAAAAATTCAAAATTCAAAAATTGCTACAACCTCTTCACTGTCATTACACACTACTACCTTTCATTTTTTTTCTATGCCTAGCTGAACCATTCATCCCATTTGCACTTCTATTTTCTCCACTTAGCCACAATCCCATTTATTTAGTCCCCGCTGAATCATTCATCTCTAATTGCCTTTCCCCCAACCGAACGTCAACACGTCACCTCTCTCATCAAGCATGACCTCCCTGGCCCTTTATCTTTTGCCCAACCGAACACTCCCCAATTGTCACCTTTGCTCACTGTCATTTCTTATCCAGACCGAATAGGAGCAACCCATTGCCATTTCTTCTTCTCAAATCCCAACCAAGAACACAACTCCATGTCCTTCTCTCGTTCCAATCAGCACCAAAGATTACAAATCTCTTGATGCATGTCATACCATTGCGTTCCCCATCATCGGAGCATTCCATTTATACCACTAGTTCGCGCATGCAAGGTTGTTTGAGTGAGTGAGAAAGAAAGGTCTGTGGCTGTCATTTGGTGGGCGGGGCCGGCCCGCTGTGGCCGTGGGGCAAGAAGAAAAGAGCGTCGGCAAGGCGAAGGCGGCTCGGCTGAGGCCACCAGCAGCCAGCATGCATGCGGCAGCGTGATGTTGAGCCAGCTGGGGAGCGCGTGCAGCACGGCGGCGTGCTGAGGTGCGGCTCGATGGAGCAACGACGGGAGCGGAGCACGAGTGCAGCGAGGTCCATGCGACGGCCGAGGCGACTGGCGACGGCCAGCGGGGGCAATAGACGTGGTCGGAGCTGGCGATAAGGGCAGCGATGGTGAGGCTGCTCGGTGATGACACGGTGCTGTCCGGAGGCGAGCAGCCGGCGGCACCGAGATGCTAGAGCCGACGAGGCCGAGCGGCGGTGCATGCAGCCGGAGCCATGCATGCATGCGGCTGAGCTTGTCGGTGACTAAAGGCGCAGCAAGAGGCGGCGGCCGGCAGGCGGCGGCCGGAGTTGGAGCTGCGTTGGTGTGAGGCATGGCTCGGCGAGCTGCAGCGCCAGCGGCGGCGCGGAGGAGCGGCGGCAGCCGGGCCGGGCCGGAAGCCGATCCGGCGAGGCTGCTGCGGCGTGGCGAGGCGAGGCTAGTGCGGCCCGGTGGAGCGGCGCCGGGCGGAGGCGGCCGAGGGTGAAGGCGCCGAGGCGGCGGCGGGCTCGGTGCGGTTTGTTGGAGTTAATCTTGTTGATTACGTGTTCTTGTGTTGAGTCCAAGTAGTGGTCCGAGTCCAAAAGTAGCACACATACGTGTACCCAGCAGACATTTATTTGCAAGCACGTATTAGTGAGTCATACATGTAGAAGAGGTCAGCATGCATGCAGGAATTAGTGGAGGTGACCCTGCATGTATGCGTGATCTGCGCATACGCATGGAGCTGGTTGCGTGGTGAGTTTTGGCGAGTCGTGCGGTGAGCGTGGCATGAGTTTTGGCTGGGCTATTGATGCCTAGTTTGCGCCGTGTGTGTTTATTTAATCAGTGTCATTAACTTGTGTTAAGCATGGTGAAGTGAAATAAAAAGTAAAGGCACTGGTGTGCAGTGCTGAGTGCAAGTGTTTGTGAGTCATTAGCTGGGATTCAACACTAGTTTTGAGCACCGAAAGCCTGTGTTCTCTCTGTGTGTTCTTTCCTCCGGTGTTCTCCAATTGTGATCGCGTGAGTGTTGAGTGATCCCTGAGCCAACATTTGGTATCAGAGCCATATCCAGTGAAGGTGTGTACACGCCGCGGGCCGCGGCGGCAGCGGCAACGATGTCGATGGCAACCATGGTAGCCATGAACTGGTCGTGCAGCAAGTGAAGGAGGTGGGGGTGACGGTGCGCTACCCCATGCTCTCGAAGAACAACTACAGTGTGTAGGCGGTGAAGATGAAGATCTTCATGCGTGCACAAGGCGTGTGGGCAGCAGTGGAGGGCAACGAAGTGTTCGATGAGAAGAAGGACCAGATGGCTCTCGCCGCCACCGTCCAAGCTGTGCCGGAGGCTGTGGTGATGGCCATATGCGAGAAGAAGACGGCGAAGAAGGCTTGGGACGCTCTCAAAAAGATGCACGTTGGTGAAGATCGTGTCAAGAAGGCCCGAGCACAAACTCTCAAGATGGAGCTTGACGATATGTACATGAGTGAATATGAGAAAGTTAATCAGTTTGCCTTGAAGGTTACCACCATCGTGAATGAGATACGTTCTCTCGGCACGAAAGTGGAGGAGAGTGCCGTGGTGGAGAAGCTCCTACACTCCGTCCCCGATAATTTCCTACCCATTGTTAGTACTATTGTACAATGGGGTGATGTGTCGGAGATGTCGGTGGCCGAGACTATCGGGCGTTTGCGGGCGTTCGAGGAGACTTCAAAGGGGCGATGTCGTGAAAGAGAAGGCGAGCAGCGGCTGCTATTCACGCGTGGGGAGCCGCTACTCACACGTGCCGAGTGGGAGGCCAAGGTCACTGAAGAGCAGAGAAGCGGTGAGGGCGCCGGCAACGGCGTCAACAAAAATGGTGACAAGAAGTACCGCGGCAAGTTCGACAAGTCGAAGATTGATTGTCGCAACTATGGTGGGTTTCGTCACTTCGCCGATGAGTGCGATGAACCGAAGAAGGTGACCAAGGCAGTGGCGTAGCTTGCCATTGCTGATGCGGATTTTGAGCCCGCACTGCTTTGAAGCCCGACGTGGAAGTGGAGAATAAAGGAAACAAGATTAGGGGGTGATTGTTGGAGTTAATCTTGTTGATTACGTGTTCTTGTGTTGAGTCCAAAAGTAGCACACATACGTGTACCCAGCAGACATTTATTTGCATGCATGTATTAGTGAGTCATACATGTAGAAGAGGTCAGCATGCATGCAGGAATTAGTGGAGGTGACCCTGCATGTACGTGATCCTGCATTTACGTGGTCCTGCATGTATGCATGGAGCTGGTTGCATGAGTGAGTTTTGGCCGAGTCGTGTGGCTGAACGTGGCGTGAGTTTTGGCCGGGCTGTTGATGCCTAGTTTGTGTCATGTGTGTTTATTTAATCAGTGTCATTAACTTGTGTTAAGCATGGTGAAGTGAAATAAAAATTAAAGGCACTGGTGTGCAGTGCTGAGTGCAAGTGTTTGTGAGCCATTAGCTGGGATTCAACACTGGTTTTGAGCACCGAAAGCCTGTGTTCTCTCTGTGTGTTCTTTCCTCCGGTGTTCTCCAATTGTGATCGCGTGAGTGTTGAGTGATCCCTGAGCCAACACGGTTGGACGAAAGAGAGAGAGAGAGCTGTCGGTAGCAGGAAGACAAGAAAAAAGTGGAGAGAGAATAGGAGAAGCTAGCTGGTGAGGGAGAATACAAGGAGAAGGGAGGAAAGAAGAAAAGAAGGAAGGAGCTGCATTCGGCAGAGATGGGAAGAAAAGGAAGAGAAGAAGATGGAAAAGAAAAGAAATAGAGAAGAGAAGGAAGGTGCTTGCTAGTGGAGAAGAAAAAAATGGAGAGAGAGGAAGAGAGCGCAGGAGAGAGGATGTCGGCATGGAGAGAACAAAGAGAGGAAGAGAAAGCCATGGTAAGGAAGAAGAAAAGAAAAGAGAGAGATGAAAGGAAACGAGGAAGAGAAATGGGAAGGAGGAGAAGGGAGATGAGTGTGCTATCGGTGGGAAAAAAGAGAGAAAAAACTGAGGTAGGTCCTATTGTCGATTTTATTTATTTTTATTTTTCAGATTTATTTAAACTAAGAACTTTAAAAGGCATAACTTATCCATTTTAACTCTAAATTGAGAGAAACAAATTTCTAAATTTATCTAAAATCAACCTCTATCCAATGGAACCAAAACCATAATTTTGAAGCCCATTTGAATTTTTGTGAAAAGTTGTTTGGTTTGCTAATTTTTATCCAAATTTTTGTGCCACGTAAAAATAACGTACGAGGCCCAGAAAGTAGAAGCCGAAGCTGAAGCAACCCCCGACAATCACGACCAGGACCACTACGACCAAGGCGAGTCAATACTTGGACTATATTGAACCTACATATTCTGCAAATTTACTTTTGTTTAAATTATTATATTGCATGTTGTTATTTCAAATGCAAATATATGTTGTTTTAAGATTCTAGTTATATGCCCATTATCCGACTTGGTAGTGTACACCTCGTTTGGACAATTGAATATCCGAGCCTTATCACCCTAGCGAAATTATAATGGTAACCTTTCGAAACTAAGTCTATAATTATACGCTATGCTTATTACTGCTTAGATAATCGAGGGCACCAAAAATGCCCCAAGGATCACTTTGAGTCATGAGAATATGATTTGGGAAGTCATGGGTGGTAATGACTGGTATATTACGATATGATTATTTTATGCTCATAAAACCCCAACTTGCTTACATATCTGGGCGGATGGTATGGGGGCTAGTTGAAAGACCTCAAAATTTTTCAAAAGATTTTTTGTGAATTTTTCCTGATTTTGAGTGAAATTTTTTTGAGCCCTTTCCCAATTCGGAAAAGCCCCTCGAAATCCGTTTTCCCTTTTCGGTTCTGCGCTTTCTCTTTTTGGTGGCGCATTCTCCTTTTTCTGCTTCCTTTCCTCCCTGGCGGTTTCTTTCTTTCCGCCTCCTCCCTCCACCTGCGCCTGCGCCCCCGCCCACGGTTTTGCCGCACCGCCGCCCGTACTGTCGCCGTCCGCCTACGGATGCACCACGTCGCCTCTGCATGCGTCGCCCTGTCGATTCGCGGCCCCATCCGTCAGCCCCGCCCCTTCTCCCTCCTCTGCGCGAGACACCGGCGCCCGTCTCGGTAGCTCACCTGCCCCGCATGGTCGTCGCACGCTTTAACTCCCCTCCACGCCACATTGCAGCCCCGTCTCTCGGGCAACCACCCCCGTCACCTCCGCAGACCGACCGTGCCGCGCCCATCCCCCTCTCCTCTTTTCTTTCTCCGCTCGCCGAGGCTTAAAATCACCACCACTCGGTTCCTCGCTCTCCCGTGCCTCCTGAACCTCTCCCACCCCGCCACTAACCTCCTGTGAATCTCAATCATCTCAGTGAATGGCCGATTGAAGCTCTGCCACCTCTCGACTCCGTCGCCACCTTCCCGAGCAGCGACCTTGTAAGCCAATTTGCTTCCTCCTCCTCTACTTTTCGATTCCTCCGTCGAGCATCTCTTACGTGCCTGATTGCTTTCGTGAATTTCTCCGGCGGTGCGAGACCGTGGAGCCGGCGTCGAGGTTCACCACCGACAGAAGAGCTCCCAGTGGCGACCATCCCGGGAGCTTCCGGTGAACTGCGCGCCATTGTGAGCCCCGAGTCCTGTGGCCGTGAAAACACCTTCCATTTAGCGGAGGGCGTGGTGAGCCTTTGCGCCGCCGTGAGGTCGGAACTTCCCCTTCTGCCTCCGACATCCACCACCTATTCTCGTGCCTCCCTGAACCCTAAAATGGACTCCCCTTGCCGAGAGCTACCCGGTGGTGCCCTTCTTTGCCACCGAGGACCCTCGCCGTCGCCGGGAAGCGGAGGCTCTCGCGCCGCTGTTTTTCTCTGGTGCGGGCGGTGGGAGGTTGAAGACGACCCCCTCCCAGTGATGTGGCCTCATCCCCACCGTCCTCCCCCTCCGTTGCCTTTTAAAGTCGGCCATCGGATGACGACATCTCTTAGCCATCTGATCTCCTTAAACTCACCCCCTCTGCATCCACCCGATCTGATCCCCTCTGCAGCCGTCCGATCTGCCTTACCTTAGTGCATCCTGTCGTCCGCCCTCACCGCATCGCCACCGCCCGCACTGGCCACGTGTCGGTCGGTGAGCGCGGGGAGGCGCGCGTGATGGGCCGAGGCCGCGCGGCTCGCTCGGCTGTGCGAGAAGGCGATGCCAGGCTGCTGCTTTGTAGCATAAGGCCAGCACAACATTGTTCATAAGAGATTTTCCAGATTTTCCTTTTCCAAAAATCCAGAAAATAAAATAAAATCCTAGAAAATCATAGAAAATCCCAAATTACACCCTCTTGCTCATTTTGATGCCACAACCCATTTTGGCCTCCAATCCACCATACTCTTTCAGAAAAATTCAAAAACCCTCATTTGAATATTTATGCATTTTATTCCTTTTTCATAAATTTATTTTTTCCTCGCTTGATTAGGCTCAAGCCGGACTTATTTTATTTTCATGTGTTTGCGCTAGCAATGGAGTTTTCGGAGGCTTCAGGGCAAGGCCAAGATCAAGGGAGTGTTGTGTACGAGGTTGCCGAGGTCGTCGAGTTCTAAGGCAAGTTGCAAGACCTTGATCATGTTGAATCCCATGCCATTTAAATTATGTATCTATGGTATTTGCATTATTGTTATTTGTGAATTGCTAGTTGCTTAAAATGAAATGTTTAGAATGACCTGCTATTTAGATATTTCCTACCACCGATAATTGCCATGTTAATCTGCTGCCATGCCTTTGATAGACCTAGATATAATTACATAATGATAGAAATACTTGTAGGATATTTACATTTCATGCAAATTTTACACTACTAAGGTTGTGGCATGAGCCAGTAGATTTAAAATGTTGGTGTTTAGGGTAAAGGTCTTGTGGGACACCACGAGGCAGTCTTCGCCTTTGCTTTACCCTAGGGTGGGGGCTTAGGCCTTGTGAAAATGTAAGGACTAGACCCTTGCGCCGAGTAAGTCACATATTAGCTGCTCAACCACCAGTGTTGACTTGTCAACCCTGATTTAGTAGCTGCTCAACTCAAAGTGAAACCCTACATTAGGAGTTGGTGTGGATCGGCAGATCCAGACTGGACAACGATAGGTCTCCCGATTCGGGCTTGGCGTTAGTGCGAGCCAGCGGATACTGAAGGTGGCGAGCCCTAACCTATCGGGTAGAGCGTATACCAAGGATTGAGCAATGAAGCAACCCGGTTCCTTAACTCAGTCATGAGGGTTAAAAATGCTTGTGGGTAAAGTTGGGCAACTCTGTAGAGTCAAATAAATGGTATTCAAATACACCGTGCTCCCGGTTAATGGAGCTGTGTCTATGGGTGATTCCAGTAGCAAGGCATAAGTAGATTTTCACAAGTTTTAACTTGTTTAGTTGGATAATCAACTTTGTCAGAAGAACCCCCATATTCGTAAGGAGTAGTCCTTGGTTTTGGAATTTAAAAAAATATTTACAAATAAAATTGCATCCACATACATTAATAAAATAAGTATATCCCATCCTTTGGTGATCCGTGCAATTAGCTAAAATAGGGTTTTCCTTGTGACTTGCTGAACTGTTATGCTCACGGCTTGCAAAACCACTTCAAAGTTCCAAGATGCTGGTGAAGGTCAGCCAGTCGAGGATAATCCGGAAGAGCAGTTCTTCGATGAGGATCCATGGCTCTAGGTCTTGATCGCGCTCAAGTTTCCTGGCGGCTTTTGTATATTGTAATATATTTCGGGCATGTGCGCCCCTTGCAGTAAAACCTAGTTGTTAAACCCTATATTGTAATATGAAGTTGGCTCTTTTGCCGTAAGCATGTTTGTGATGATATTCTCTTGCTCGACGCTCATGTGGCCATGCTTGGCGGTTGTGGAATCTTGAGTCTGGCACCCACAGAAGCAGGAGCGTTACAAGTGGTATCGAGCGGTTGCTTGACCATAGGTTGAGACCTAAGGCAAACTAGGAAGCGATTTTATCGCAAAAACCTAATTTAAACCCTTAAAAGACTTTGTGAAAAATATAAGTATTATTGCTGTCTTTTCCTCTCTTTTTGCTACCTTATCTGTCTTAGTCTATTACTGCTTAAGTTTTACATTTGCAAATTATTCACTGCTGGCCTTATCTAACTTCAAAATTTCATTTTGGCGAGATGGTTCACTTTGTGCACTCTCGCTTGAGCGGATGGAGGTTGGCCCTCAAGCTTTGGGAGATGCGTGATATCTCAGAGCGGTCGTTACCACAAGCTCGTGTTCCATGCGATGACCACTTCTTGAGGAGAGAGTGCAGTGGAAGGCATGGGTGGCGCTTATCCCTTGCTTGTTCACCGGACTTGGAGAGAGGTTCATCGCATGTAGAATCAAGCGGGAGGATGTCGTGCGAGATGCGGCCGAAAGGCTGCGATTTGCTGTGAGGCTACTACGACCTAGAGAGTGGCGAGTCTCGCGGCTGATCCACAGGCGCTCCACGGCGGGAGATCCTGCGGTGCCTCGATTCGAGAGGAGGGCGATCCCGCCCAGGGGTCGCCAATATTAACTGCAAGGAGCTCCTCTGAAAGGGCCATGAGAGTCACGGGTTGCATGCAGCGACTTCTTGAGGCTCGGCGGGAGGTCCGATAGCTCGCTTTGGCTCGTTCGCCGAGGCGATCGAGGCGGGAGATGTCGGTGCTGGAATCCTCGGCGTCCCTCTTTGTTCGCAGTGCGGTCTCGGCGGCGTAGGCTCAATGCTAGGGAGTACGTGCGGTTCCGTCTGCGGCACCCCGCCGCCTGCGCCACGGACACCAATGAGGATCTCCTCGCGGCGTCGCGGCCGTAGGGTGAGGGGTGTTGTAGAGGCGGAACCACGCACGATACTCCTAGCGATGAGCCTACGCCTCGGCGAGACCGCCAGCGACGAAGAGGGAACATCGAGGACTCCCGTAGTCGACATTTCTCCCACCTCGATCGCCTCGGCGAACGAGCCGGCGAGCTGTCGACTCCTATCGAGCCTCAGAAGCTGTTGTTGCAAAGTCGTGACTCCTCATAGCCCTCTCGTGAAGGGCTCCTCTTGTGCCACAATATTGGCGACCACGGCGGCGGGATCGTCCTCTCTCCGAGGCAGCGCAAAGATCTCCCATCGTGGAGCATCTGTGGGATCAGGTCGAAGGGAGACTCTGCCAGCTCTAGGTCGTAGTAGTCTCGCAAGTAAACCGCAGCCTTTTTGGCTGCATCCTGCACGGCATCCTCCTGCTTGATTCTACGTGCGATGAACCTCCTCTCCAAGTTCGGGCGGACAGGTAAGGGGGTCAGTGTCACCCATGACTTCCACTCGTACCTCTCCTCCTCGAGGAAGCAGCTGACTGCATGGAACACGGGCTTGTGGTAACCATCTGCTCCGAGATATCTGCATCTCCCAAAGCTTGGAGGGCCAACCCTCCATCTGCTTTGGGCGAGAGTGCACAAAGTGAACCATCCGCCAAAAACGAATTTTGAGTTAGATAAGGCCAGCGATGAATAATTTGTAAAAGTAAAACAGCGACAATAGACTAAGACAAATAAGGTAGCAATAAAAGAGGAAAGATAGCAATAATACTTATGTTTTTCACAAAGTCTTTAAGTTTAAATTAGGTTTTGTGACAAAATCGCTTCCTAGTTTGCCTTAGGTCTCAACCTACGATCAGCGACTGCTCTGATACCACTTCTTGTAATGCCCTCGTTTCCAGGGGCGCCAGGAACCGGCATTCCACAACTACCCAAGCATGGCCAGTTGCATAGCGTCGAGCAAGAGAATATCACCACAAACATGCTTATAACAAAAGAGCCAACTTTATATTACAATATAGAGTTTAACAACTGGGTTTTTCTGCGGCGGCAAGCAAACCCAAAATATATTACAATACACAAAAGCCACTAGGAAACTTGAGCACGATCGAGACCTAGAGCCACGGATCCTCATCGAAGAACTGCTTCTTCGAGCAACCTCGGTGGTGACCTTCACCAAAGATCTTGAAACTCAAGTGGTTTTGCAAGCGTTAGCACAATAGCTCGACAAGTCACAAGGGAAGCCCTATTTTAGCTAATTGCACGGATCACCAAAGGATGGGGTATACTGTTTTATTAATGTATGTGGATGCAATTTTATTTGTAAATATTTTTGAAATTCCAAAACCAAGGACTACTCCTTTAATAAGTGGGGAGGTTCTTCGACAAAGTTGATTATCTAACTAAACATGTTAAAACTTGTGAAAATCTACTTATGCCTTGCTACTGAATCACCCATAGACACTGACTCCATTAGCGGTAGTGCGGCGTGTTCGAATGCCATTTATTTGACTCTACGAGTTGCCCAACTTTACCCACAAGCATTCTTAACCTCATGGTGAGTTAAGGAACCGGGTTGCTTCACTGCTCAATCCTCGGTATACGCTCTACCCGATAGGTTAGGGGCTCGCCTAGCTTCAGGTATCCGTTGGCCTGCACGGAACGCCAAGCCCGAATTGGGGAGACCTATCGTTGTCCAATCTGGATCTGCCAATCCACACCAACTCCCAATGTAGGGTTTCACTTTGAGTTGAGCAGCTACTAAACCAGAGTTGACAAGTCAACACCGGTGGTTGAGCGGCTAATATGTCACTTGCTCGGCGCAAGGGTCTAGTCTTTACATTTTCACAAGGCCTAAGCCTCCACCCTAGGGTATATCTATATATATGTTCTTGTGTTAGTGGCAATGAGCTAGCACTGGGCATTCCCGAGTTGGAAGATATATTGTAGACAAGTAATCATGCTGAGACAAACGAATAATCAGTGTTGGTAACAATCAGTGTGTTTCTTCAACAGTCATGCTGAGACAAATGAATAATCATGTGTCCACCACCACCACAAATAACAATTCACATGAAAATGGGCGTGCTTCTCGGCCTTCAAATTATCTCACAAAGTTGCAAGATAAGTTGCTCTACCTCATAGATACATCAGCAACTCAGCACAACTAGGTCGCAACCATCTGTCTTCGTTAGTTGTTGCTGGCAGAATACAAATTTCCTACCAAAACTAAACAAGCATACAAATGAACCGTACAACAAGCCTGTTTCAGTCACTCCCAACTCAAAGGGCGACTGCTACTCGCCTTTAGCCCTGGCCCATCACGCATCGTGATGCAATCACATGATCCGGCAGTAGTGTCTTCGAATAACACCCACGGAGACGGTCGCCCATGATTAGCCGGTGCGCCCCGCGGCCGGGGATCCCAGACAAGTTTCGCCACAGTCAAAAACAGGCCCCTTTCTGTTCCTCAACATTCCCTGATCACGTTGTCAATGCCTGTTCTCCCGTTAGGCAGCGTGAGCAGAGAAGGCAGAGGAACAGAAGCGACATATTTTTTGAGAACCTAGACCATCCTAGCCGTCCCGACTGCGTCACAATGAACGACACAAGATGGCAGCCTATACATATATATACCCGATGTGCCCTCCCGGACGGAAATGCAACGGCGGGAGTGCAACCGGCGGAAGAGCACTTGGTAGGAGCTGGACGCGCACAAGGTCCAACTCCCATCGAGCACCAGTGCGGCGCGATTCTAGGAGCCATTAATGCATGAACAACCCACCAGCGCTGGCGCGATTCTCGGGCCATTAATGCATAAGCGACCTCGACCGGCGTCGACTTCAACCCGCCTCCAGCGGAGCGACCTCGACCGACCTCGGCATCAACCCCATCCTTGTGGAGCGACAACGAGCTCCATGCCTACGGGTTGACCGAGCATCGCTTCAACCCCGGTGCGAAGGATGGAGCGGCGAACACTGCCCACAGCGAGGTGCTCGGGGGGCGCCGAGGAGACGGGCGCGGCCTTGTCACCCGCGTTGGCTGGTCAACCGACAATGCATACCGACTTCAGCGGCGGCCCGTCCATCTTGGATCGGCGTCACGAAGATCTCATCCAACAACGCAGTTCACGGGCCGTAGGGACGGAGGGCCAAATGACTGGCGATATGGCCGGCTGTGAAGCCCTTCACCATGAGAGGCTCCTGTTGTAGGGGTGGCCCCCACCTAAGCTCAGCCGGCCTGTTAGAGAGTTGTAAAGCCCAATATGGGACATGTGTAATGACATAAATACCATTGAGAGGGATATATGAATGTAAGGGTAAAGTTGTAAAACACTTCCCATGTAACCATATATATACCATCCAGGCCATAGGGAAACCCTAAGCATTGCTCACCTAACTCTCCACTACCATACCTCTCTCTGTTTGATGCAGCAACCACAACACTGGAATACCTGAATTCAGAGCCCAGAGTCCACCCTCATCAAATCAATTCAAGTAAAGCGGCATTGTGAGAAACACCAAAACCCTATCCAATTGATAGTTGCTTAAGAGCACAAGATCTTGAATCCGCCCCAATTCGCCTACCTCGCAAACCCCAACCAACCCAACTCGAGACCCCATAATGACCCAAGCATAGTCGGGAAGTGCGGATTGGGGGGCAGGGCCGTCTCTGAGCGATGTGGGAGCGGTGGAGGCGAGGTTGGCGGGGAGGCGGGCGTTTCCAGGAGAGGCGGGAGGCTAGGGCCTCGTCACGGTGCAGCAGCGGCAGCGCCGTCCTTCGCCGAGTATAGTCTCGTCAAGGAACACGTCCTCATCCATCATGTCCTCCTCCGCGCGGCCGTCGGTGGGCGGCTCTGGTGCCGGGCATAGTGTCGGCCCGCCGCGGCGGCGGCTGGGGCGGCGCCCCGCCGCTGCCGCGCGTCACTTTGAGCTCATCGCCGGAGGGTGGGGGTGGAGCGGAGTAGACCGGTGCGGAATTGGGGTTCCCGCCATTCCGGGATGTTGTAGGGCTTTATAGGGGAGGATTTCAGAATCGCCACCCTTGAAGCTATCGTAAAATGTTCGCGATAGCGCCACGGCTATGCTAGCGGCGTACATTACGTCTGAGGCAAAGTACGTTTAGAATGTCGTTTGCGTCTCCTGTTGGTTACTTATTACTGAGTTACAGTTTCAGTTCCAGAAACACATTACAAAAAAAAATGTGCAAAGTAGGGTCTCTCTATCAAGGATTCGACTGTTTTCTAAGACCAAAAATAGTTAGATTTCAGACCACATGATCTGAAAATGAACGGACCAGATTAATCACTACAAGACAGCCTCAAATAGCTTAACGGCCCTGGAATATTTATTGGGCGTTATTTTACCTGTTTGTACTGATTCGGTCCGTTTTTTTCCCCTATGAGGCCTTTATCCGTGATGCCCATTTTCTGATTGGCCCACTTATCCTTTGCGGCACACATTTCATACGTAGCTAGAACTTACCATCTAAGCCTATTCTGGGTGTGATGATGTCTTTTATCTGTGTGTTTTAAGACGAGTGTGTTTTAAGACAGATAACAGATACGTCAATACAGATGACGCATATAATTTTAGGTTTGAGAAGTCGTTTAGAGAATACGTTTCAAAAAAATGTTCCATTTGATTCGACTTTCGGAGAAGCCAAAAGCCAAAAAGAAAAGACATTTGGGTTAGGTTCTTTTGGACTTATGTCTTATAGTTTTTGGTTTATGTTACAGATAACTAATTTTCAAGCGGTGTGTCTTTTCAAGCGAAGTCTCTAAGTCAATTGTAGTAAACACTGTGCGAATTTATCCATATCGGTCAAAATCACGTATGAGTGTCTCTCTTTATACTTTCTCTTGCAATAGTCAGAATTCAAAAATTTAAACCAAAAACATAATCTATAACCCAAAGAACCTACCGGAGAGTTCTACCTCTCCCGATTGACGCTGTCCAAATTGCTTGCCTCCTGACCTTCCGTAAACTATTGGGAAGTGAAGAAGGTAAGTCTAACGGCCAAGAGAGTGCGTCGTGCCAAGATTTTATCAACCACCTCCTTCCTCCTGAGCACCTTGAATTCCTCCGGCCGGCATCGTGCTCACCATCCGAGCCCAGCCAGCGGCCGGCGAGTAGGGGTCAACCGATCTATTGACCAAATCCTGCGACCACAGTCTGCCACCTCTACCACCTGCGTCCGCCCCACCCAGCTTGCCACCTGACATCACTGCACGACAGCCGTAATTTGCCTTCTGTTTGACTCTGGTGGTCATGCTTGCTGCTTGTCGCAAGTCTTGCGTCTATTCAGGTCAGGTGCTTGCTGCATGTATGTAGTCAGTGAAATTTGTTCCATCTTTATTCTGTATTTTCCAATATTTAGTTGTCTTTTTTATTATCACTATACTGTAAGACTAAATCATGCTACTTTACTATGGTTTGCCTTGCCAATTTTTGTGTTATCATCATATAGATGTTGTATCTTTCCTCAAATTATGGATTCTACTCTTTCCCGCATGTAACAGGTTATGTGATTAGAATTTAGAAGTTTAGAACTGAAGATTCATGCAATCTGCCTTTGCTAGGAAAGCTGTCCAAACTGTTGTTCGTAAAACTAAATAGGGTGTAACCAGCTCTTTTATGTTTCTCTTTTTTTTATCACGTATTATTGGGAATCCAACATACATATAATCCTAAATCTATCATGGTCTTAGCTGTAAATCTCCTGTGTTGAATGTGCAGGTTAGTAGATCGACTCAACAAGGTGGTAGGCTAAACTACCTTGAGAAGGTACAAATTTGTGCTTCCTTTCGCAAGTCTGTCTAAGAGCAGCCCAAAACTTTGTCTACTTTTACTTCAGCTCTGTAACAGTCTTCACATTACCTTGTCCTTTTGGCAATTCTGTCAAGATTATGCTTTGGATGATTTCAACTAATTACATCATCACAATGCTTATACTACTAACCAACTCCACACAAACAGATTTAGCTTTTGATCTGTTCTGCTGTATGAAGAAAACGAAATGATAATATCCATAGGCAGGCAACAAGGGCACAAGGCATCCATTGCAGTCATTCCAATACACACCATGGGTTCTTTGGGTTTGCAGCTTGCTACACTTCCCCCAACCCAAATAAGCACACTTCTCTTTGATTTATACATTCTCATGCGGCTGAGTATTTCACCTGGAACAAATCATTGAACCTGCATACCTTCGCGCGCTTATCTGTTAGAACATAATATTAAAATACCAGAGATGGTGCCAAATTTATCGAAATTTATGAAATGTGTATTCTATCATTATTGTTTATAGAATATCTAGATTACACTTCTCCATGCTGCTATTTGCACATGTATTGCACACCCCTGTTTTGTACTTTCAATCCTTCTTGTTGTCGTGTTTATTCAATCTAAACAAAACATGATCACATACTCGCTTAGTTTTTAAATACATTGCACTATTGACTAAATTACATAGCACAAACTATGAGATAGTAAATCGGGAGAGATCGGTAAATTTAATGGGAGTAGTTTAGCCTTTGGGTTGGGATTTGAAAAAGTGCTGTATTTGTATACTGTTAAGTACTCCCACTGTTTTACAATATTTGCCTAAACTCACCATAAGTACAGACCATGAAAACACCAAATATAATAAAAAGTTTATTACAAAGACCATACAAATTTACACACTAAACCGATCAATTCATAGGGAGCTATTATATATGGCATAGTCATGCAGCATCACAGCGACTCGTCATGGAGGCGCTCGTACCCCGGCGGCGGTCGGGGCCACCAGCCGCCGGACTGGCAGAACGGGGAGCTGGGGCAGGGCCACGTGGCGCCGCGGCAGAACCGCAAGCAGCCGCGGAGCATCGGCCTCCAGCTCTGCGCGCGCATGGAGCCGCGGTACCTAAGCACCTCGTCCACCAGCCACCCCTGGGCGCCGGCGTCGCCGTCCAAGGCGGCGAGGCCGCGGCCGAGCGCGGCGAATGCGCGGTCCTCGTGGCCGAGGCGCAGCTCCGCCTTGGCGCACTTGGCGTGCACTGCGACGTCGCGCGGGCAGGCCGCCAGGGCCGCCTCCGAGACGGCGCGCGCGCCGGCGCCGCCGTGGTCGAGCTCGAACGCGAGGTAGTGGCACCAGAAGCCGCCGTCTTGGTCGTCGCGGGCGCGCCACTCCTCGAAGAGCTCCCGGGCGGCGTCGACGTCGCCCTCGTGCTCCGCCTCCATGTTGATCCACGCCCTGTAGATGGTGGGGTAGTCGGCGACGGCGGTGCAGTCGAGGGCGCTGCGCAGGAGGAGGCGCGCCTCCTTCATGTCGCCGTCTGCCCTGTACATGTGCAACGCCTGCTCGCACCACCGCACGGCTCGGCCGCGGGCGGGGTCGGCGGAGTCAAGCAGGTCGTAGACGCGCCGCCGCCGCCGCACCTGGGCCTCGCCGGCAGACAAGCCCGCTTCAGTCGTCCCCATGTCGATACACTCGACGGCTCGAGCCACGGGCCGGAACGGAAGCGGAGAGATGCAGATGAGGGTGGATCGATCTTGGGTAATGCGTCGTAGAGATTTGCTTTCTCGGGGAGGAATGGGTCGCAATTTATAGGGCTTCCCTTTCCGAGTTCGTGGCGCACGCGGACTCCGTGCCCTCTTCGGAGATGGCGTTAACTTGGTTTCTGATTCGGACTTAAGAAAAGGAGTTGGCTACAAGCGCCGACTTCCTTTCGGTTTCCAAAAACAGAAAACCTGACTTAATTTGGTAGTAATAATACCATTTTTGTAAGAATAATCTATTTTTTATTTAAAATTACAGAAATATACCTGTGAAAATTATTTTAGAAAAATAAGCTCCAGTCGCTTAATGTGGGGCGACTGGAGCCAATCCTGTGAGGAGGCGTGAGTTCAGTCGCCTACCCTCGAAGCGATCAGAGCTGCACTGCCCCCATTGGGCGACTGCACTTAGCCCCTGTGGTTTTTTAAAATTTATCAATTTTGTAGTTTTTAACTGGAAAAAATCTGCTGGAGTTGTAATAAAAGTTTATATTCATTGTATGTTGTAGGTGCGTAAAAAAATTTGAAAAATTTTTTAGGGATGATTGACCGTAGAACGATCGGTACGTATGATGGTAAGTGATATTTTGATGTTGCGAGAATTAGGTATACGGAGAAAAGCTGGTTCGTTAATATTGTTAGATGACTTGCTATGTAAATCATTAAATGCGAAAAAGACGAGATAATAGGCTTGTTTGGATTTAAATAAACTTCATAATACAGTTGGGAGTAACATACTGCGTATTTTTTTGATTACATGCATAACATATAGCATCATGTGCGACTAACCCACCCAACTGCTTGTACAACCTATTGTGTGGACTGGAGCCATTTTCCCTCCCTTGCCTGCTCAGCGTTGAACTTGGTGGCCTCTTTTGCCTTCGTCACCATTTCCCTCTTTCTCTCACGCTCCCTCTCGCGAGCCTCCCGCTTCCTACGCGTGCACGCTTCAAGATGAGCTTTCGTCTCGTATTGTATACGTAGGGTTTACTCATTTTTGCGGCGCTCCTCCTCCTGCATCTCCGATGACCTTGCGACATTCCACTCCACGAAGTCGAGGGCCCATTGGTCCTCAAGATGGATCTTAAGATTGATCTATTTGCGGTAGGCACATAGGGGTTTTGGGGACTGTAAATACACGGAGAGATTGTTAGTGCGTGCTGTGAAGAGAAAAGGTAGGGGAAAATGGTGCACCTGGTCCTTACTGGCTGCCGATAGGTTGCGGTGTCTAGACGGCGGTCGGGGTAGTTACTGGAGTAGTTTGTGCAACCCAAATAACGCATACCTAGTCTGATGCGGTGCTTAGACTTGAAAAACTTGCAAGTGTCCCCGCACCAACAAAGGGGGGTGTCTCCCCCTCCGGTGGGAGTTGTGGCGAACGCTCGGTGGGAACGTTCGGGATGGGGTTGTTGCTACGGGGCCCCTCATTGCGGGGAGCTGACCTCGTAGCACGCTGGGCTTGTTCTGCCCGGGCCGCAATAGCCTTTATTTTCTCATCGCGGGTGGCAGCTGACTGCGCTAGGTCGCGGATCTTCTCTCATTGCTTCACCATCTTGTCCCATTACTTCTTCTGCCTTTTGTCCATCCCGGTGCGGTGTAGTGTGGGATTTGGTCGTGTAGTGTTCCCTGCGAAATGGAACACACCCCAATTTATAGGGTCCGCTTTTCCTCTACTCGTACGTGTAAAGCTGGTGCGTGTGGTCCTGGCATTGAGTAAACCTGGCCTCTTTTGTCATGTCTCTGTGCAAAACTGCCCTCTTTTGTCATGTCATTGCGCAAAGCTGCCCCCTTTTGTCATGTCACTACGCAAAGCTGCCCCCTTTTATCATGTCACTACGCAAAAGCTGCCCCCTTTTGTTATGTCACTGTGCAAAGCTACCCTTTTTGTCATGTCACTGCGCAAAGCTGCTCTTTTATGTCATATCTCTATGCAAAGCTGACCTCTTTTGTCATATCACTGTGCAAAGCTAACCTCTTTTGACAAAGGGTGCGCAAAGCTGCCCTCTTTTGTCATGTCATTGCGCAAAGCTGCACTTTTATGTCATGTCTCTGCGCAAAACTGGCCTCTTTTGTCATGTCACTGTGCAAAGCAGCCCTCTTTTATCATATCTCTGGACAAAACTGCCCTCTTTTGTCAAGTCTCTGCACGAAGTTGTCCGTTTTTGTCATGTGATCATTGCACTAAGTTCTCTCGTTTGATATAAAAAAAACACGGTTAGGGTCCCATGAAAGTAGGAGTAGAGAACCCTGTAAATCGAATGAAAAAGTATCTTCTCCGTCGTGTAGATACATATCATGGCGGACGCCGAGGGGTCAGTCAGAGCGGGGTCACCAAAGGAAGACCTTCCCGTGGAAAGGAGGGAGGATTTCGGTCCTAACTACCGCTTGATACCCAGCAGGCGTGCTCAACCAGTATGCCCAAAATGTAGACACAATGAGGACGCGGTCGTACAGGTCCTCGAAGACCATTTCGATGGCGGGTGACGTTTCTTCCGATGCCCACATTCCGGGGTACAAATTGATAATAGTACATTTTTCGTTACTGCTTATAGAGCCTTTATGTTTACCGTCCTTTCTTGTAGATGGCAAAATGCAACGTCGCCCGCTGGATCGACCCTTCTCATGAATCGTATATTGTCAGGTACGTGGATACATTATGGGATCGAATCTTTGAGTTGGAGGAGCAACTCGATACTCTCAATGAGGAGAACAACGACATTCGCCAACAGATGCAACGTGAGAGGGTAACGAGGAGGTTGTCAACATAGGAAGCTCCTACGATCCGACATGTTGCTGTGCAAACCCTAGCTGCATATGTGCATGCCACTACAACGATGGCCAGTCCCATCCGAGGTGGCCCTCTCAGCAATACTCCATGTGGGTGCCACGAGGCTCGGTTGACATATAGGCAACGAGGTGTATGGTTGTACCGTAGTAGGACTGTTGTTCGAAATAATGTGCAATGTTGTTAAGCATATAATGTCTAAGGTGGCGAAGTTTCTGACCACCCTGAACCCCCGGAGCTCTCCACACCAAGCATGCAGTACCCTATCCTTAAAAAAAATACTCCGACATGAAGTTCAAAGGATCCATGCCTACGGTCCCGCATGCAGCGAGGACATGAGAATATGGCTTGTGTAACAGTTTCAACTTGTTGCACGTGCAGTTAGGTTGTTTGCATGATCTCCAAGGCATACCTCATGGGTAACAAGGGAACGAGCCATCCCAAATCTGGCTCTATCATGGAGTATCACGTCAAAATGATGCTCCCTGTTGCCCATGATCTACACTGTATGTAATTAACCCTTCTGTGCCTTCATCTCCATATATGTCGTAATTTTCGACGAATACAGGGCTCGGGGATTGGCCGCATGAAGTGCGGCATTCGCATGCCTCTCCCTGAAGTAGCCGATTGTGCTGTGAAGAACACCTTCCACGATGGTGACAAGGGGCTGAGAACAGAGGCCCCTGAGAACCCAATTGTATACCTTGGCAATGTTAGTTGTCATTATGCCGTACCTTACGCCGTCCGTGTCGTGCAACAGCAACCACTTCTCCAATGGTTCTCTCTCGATTCACTGCGAGAAGCACTTGATGTTTTGTGAGCTCCTCCTTCTTGGACCAGCTGGGTTAGGCTCATCGAGTGCTAGCAAGCATTGCGGTTGTGTCGCCCCAGGAATGACCTGCCCCTTGCTCCTCTCGTCGACCTTCTTCCTGGTGTGCTCATCCAACAACGCTCACAAAACATCAAATTTCCCCTGTTGGTTCTGCATAGCCAGCTTCTTGAATAGCTTCATCAAAGATTGTTTCGGGAACTACTTGAAAAAATTAGCCTCTAAGTGATGAATGCACCACCTGTTCCTCATGTCTGGCCAAGAAAAGGGCTCTTCAGGGTCTTCCTGAAGTTTTTTTATAGCTTTTATAATCCCGACGTGGCGATCATGGATTATACACACACCAGGACGAGTACCAACAACTCCAACCCTGACATGTCTGAGAAACCACAACCACCTCTCATAATTCTCACTTTCCACGAATGTGATGGCTAGCGGTAATATTTGGTTGTTGCCGTCAATGCCTATGGCCATTAGGATCTACCTCTTGTATTTGCTTGTCAAAAAGGTCTTGTCAACTAAGATCACGTGCAGCATGTGCCTAAATGTCTCGATGCAAGCACCAAATGCTAACAAGGCTCTTTGCAACACTGCATATCCTGGTGGACTTGTGGACGGCTTGTCTTGCACAGCGATATACGTGCTCGGGTTTCTGTCTTGCAACACCTTAAGCATCGAGAAAATTTGTCGCCGCCTCGAAAAACCCAAAGCGTTTTCCAGCGCTTACGCGAGTACGCCACGCCTTCGCGTAGCTAATCTTGTACTTGAATTTCTTCTCGATAGCTACCACGATATGCGTGGCCTCCATGTCTTTCTTCTCCACTATCTCTCCATACATCAAATTGGCTATAAAGGCGGACGTTAGGTTACGATGACTCACCAAAACACTGTTGAGAATGCAAGAGTGCGGCTTCACCTTTGACACAATCCAGTGAGTCTCATACTTGGGCCTACATACGTGCACCCTTCAAGGACAACCAGCCTGCTCGCACTTCGGGGTATTCTGCTCCTGGCTTGATTTCACGACACGAAATATCTGCTGCATTGAAAGGGCCCACAGCTTGATGGCATCATGCAGTGTTGCTTTGTCAGCAAACAGGAAGCATCGTATTGCCGAGCGCACTGCCTTTTTAACCCCCTGTCGCCCGAGCGTTGGGCAACTGGAGCTTTAGTCGCCCAACGCTCGGGCGACAGCAATAATTTGCTCAATCGTTGCCATATTCCCCACGTGTCGCCTCTCGGTTGGACGATTGGCTCCAGTCACCTCCCCATTGGGCGGCTGGAGCCTATTTTTGTAAAAAAATTAGGCCGCAGGTATATTTCTATAATTTCGAATAAAAAATAGATTATTCGTAAAAAAATTCATAATAATACTATATTCCTATCTAATTCGGCCGTTGCATGCATCCTAACTCGCCTGATGCGCCACTCCCTCTGCGTCCTCTCTTTTGCTGACATTAAGTTTGCAATTTATATAACCCATGCAATTTCTCATGGTGTTGCATGCGGAATTGGCGAGCACGTTAGTAACTAGTTTCTTTACGGAGGGAATCAGTTAGATCGGAGCCAGGGTTCATTAAACTGTTTTGGTAGTCTAAATCTGAAACAGACCAGTTCCAGTTTTCATCCGAAAACCGTCTGGTTTCTAGGCCTCCAAATTCAGGCCGGTTTCATATAAAGCACGTTAAATTTTTACCCTATGGAGGAATACAACCACTGAAGCTAAGCAAAACTCATAAGACGTCCACGTATTTCGAAATTTAAACCTCATCATATTTGACCAACAGCTAGCCTAAGATTATATATGTTTGGTGGAACAAAAGTGGTACCATTAGAATTGTATTTGCAAGTATTTTCATACAATCATGGTTTTATAGTTGTTAAAAACATATCTTAGAAAATTAATGATCAAAGTTTAATTTTAGAGACCGTGCCAAAGTGAAATCACGCCTTATAAAAATCAAAGGACTTCTTTCAATCAAAACGGCTCAAAATTGGGACCCATTCAGATCAAGTATCCATGTGTATAAAGTGTTAGAAATTGGTCCATATTAGCAAAGCCCATTTCCTTAATTCTAAAGCATACATGATTTAGTATCATATTACTAAGGTAAGATGAGAAAGATCAATTTATAAGGTGGAGTCCTTACAACTCCTTTAATATGGATAGAGATGGTACGAGGAGGGTTCTGGTTAGTCACACACACGCGTAGTCGCGTATTTTCATGTGAAAATCGCGTGACTTGTAATCGTGACGTATTGGGGCTTTGATGACAGATAGTTACCAGTGGATAAGTGAGTAAATGGCTGTTTTAAATTATCAGTCTGAGAATCTCACACTGCCTCCATTTTCTTCTTTTCTGTGATCTTGCTGCTTCCTGTTTTTCATCAGGCTCATAAATCGTTCGCATGTTCGTTCGATTTTGTTACTATATTTTTCTTGTGAATATCTGAAGTATGATGAGTAGCTTGCTGTTAGTAGTAAGTTTTGTATCATTGATTTATTGTATTTGTCTCCTAGTAAAATTCAAAATTAAAATATTGTCTACATTTACAACATAAAGCACGTTAATTATACAGATCAACATAAAAGCAATCAACAAGCTAGCTAGAGCAATCACAGATTATTAAGCCACTGCCCAGTGACTCGCTAATGCCTAATGGTTTCTACAATATTGTACAGCCAGAGCCCGAGATAGCCGAGGCCAGCGGCGACGACGATGCCATAGAAGACAGCCATGACAGCAACTTCGCTCGCTCCAAGGCAGCAGCTGCTTCTGCCGTGGCTTCCGTCGGCGGCTGCACGGTGGAGTCCGGACCTCACCCCATCTCGACGTCGACGAATGACGGACCATGTGAGAAGTTTCAGAATAGTATTATGATGGACCATTAGTAAATTTATAGAGTGAAATTTTAAATTTTGTAAAGTTTCTATTTTGTCAGGTTTTCTATCAAGCGGTGTAGTCGGCCATTGTTTAGTCATCGATCGACCAGCGGCTCGTTGCTGGTCGGACCACGTCTTTGGCGGTGTGGCTGCGGTGGTCGACCGTCGAGCGGTAGTACCGCTGTTTAGTTACCAGATTGTAATTTTCAGAGCGGATTGTTTTGCGCTGAGTGTGACCAGTTAGACCGGCCCCAAATATTTGATTTGGATTTTTTTGGGAATTTGGTCATGGGATGATTTTATTTGTGTTTGGTTAGTGCATTAATGTTGGTCAAGTTGAGAAGAACTTATGTCTAAAAATGGTTTCTTTGTCTTTGAAATGCATAAAGATTTGGAGTCGACCATAGTCAATAGTGAGAATTGAGGCTACGCTTATAGAGAGGCCGATGTCCATAACGGTTAAAGGTGGTAGGTGAGATGGTTAAGTTTAAGTATGGCATGAGAAAAATGTCAAATGTTAAAGGGATATTCAAACGACATATTGTACCAAGTGGCTTGGTCGGTTTAAATGATATGTGGTATGGTGGAACCGGAATGAAAGAGACTTACCGATGCGTGACAAGCTATTAAATTTCGTTGGATGTAAACTACGGCATTTGAATGGTGTTTAAGAAAACTGTTTAGATCAAAAAGATGCTGAGTAGTTTAAGTGGATCAGTACTAGCTCGTAGCGCCTCTGAGATTCTGTGAGCCGAACTTGGTAAGCTGCTCAGGTACTCAGGTCAGGTGCATAGAAAGGGACGGGATCAGATGAAGCTCGAAATCGAATCAGAGCTGTCAGCACGGCCGGAGACCCAGGAATCGGAGAACGCACTTGCGAAGTTGCGAACATATATACCTTAGCAGCTTAGCTGGGATACTCTTCCATCCGGTCACGGAAACAAGTCACCTTAGCTGGAATGCGTGTACTCAAGCCGGGTCAATTTTGATCAAACATTTATATAAAATATTTAGTTTAAATATACGAAAAATAGTATGAATAAATTCGTCATGAAAAATTATTTCATAACATTATACTTTATAATATTTTCCAAAAAACTATGATGATAAAATATAGTTGTCAAAGTGACGTCTTGTTTAATTGTAAAAGAAAAAAAACGACTTCATTTTTGTAACTGGAGGAGCAATATATCTAGCTCGGAATCAATAGCAAACTACTTTACTCTAATTAAGCCATGTAAAACAGTACTAGAAGTAGGTATGCTCATGAGACACGTCCTGTGCTTGCGCCTCTGACGGTGCTATCGTGGTCTCACGCTTTGGAACTGGGTTATGAAGATCGGATGGCCCTTGGTGCTTGGTACCTCGTCGGAGGGATCAACGGCTCATCAATTTCATTTTCGCAGCTACTGTTCACTGTAATTTCATTTCGTTTTGGCAGCTTCAGGCGCAAGCATCTGTTCACTGTAATTTCATTTCGTTTTGGCAGCTTCAGGCGCAAGCTGAGTTTTGGTGGCACATCCATCGGCTAGCGCGTGCTCGTGCTGCGTGCACGACAGTTAAGGTTATGTATGTGGTGGTGTTCATTTGGGCTTTTTTTGTGTCTTATGGCTGAAAAGCACTGTAGCTGACTGAAAAAAAAACACTGTAACTGACAGAGGCTTATTTAGCATAATTAAATTTAAAAACAATATAAAAAATATGTTAGCCCATTACATATAACACAAACAAATACGGGAAAAAAGAACCGGCAAAAAAGCTCAACAAAAAGCCAAAAGTTCAGAAAAAGACGAAATTTATGAATAGTGAAAAATAAGCCGAAAGCTAAAAGCTGAAGCCAAAACGATCACAGCTATGGCCTCTGGTGTAAAAGCATCAGCTCTACTTTAGCTAGTCTGTCTAACAGACGCTCACAAATTCTACCCATCGATGTGCAACTGGAGTCCGCATATTAGTGTTGTGATATTGAGGGCTTTATGGTAATTTCCTATTTTAAGAAAGAGAAAATGAGGTGAGTCCTACCTGTCAGTGGGACAAGGGAAGAGGTAAGGCTCTAGCCCTATCTTGCGCGTGGGAGGCTTGGGCTTGACCGGCTCTTGTGGGCGGAGCTCCTGGATGACGACGACGGTGGCGCTAGAGGTGCCAACTTTTTGGGCGTTTCGGCGCCGGCCATTGGCGGCAGCCGCGCCAGCCACCTCAGCACTCCTCCCTTTAAAGCAAGCCTCCATCTCCTCTTCAATACACCAGGAAAATCAGTGAGTTCTCAAAAGAGTTTCCATCCTCTTTTTCGATTAGATCTCGATTTGAGTGGTAGACCAGCTATGCGCCATGCTCTTCACTGGCATGGTCGGCAATGAGGTCCGGGTTCTCTTCCTCTTGGGCATCTCCCGTGCGTTTTCTTGCTTCATCTTTCTTTGAGGGATGACAGTGAGAAACATTGAGGACTTTACCCTTGATAATTGAATCCAGCTGACTCAGATCGATTTGGGGATGCTTGGTACTTGGTGTTTTATGGTGCTCTTGGCCAGAGCATCTTTGTTAGTCTTGTGAATCATACTCCTATATCTCGTTTTTGTTCTTCGGTGTGTCCCGATTTGCGAAGATTGGCATTGTATCTCTGTCAACCTTGTCTTAGATTTGCAGCACAGTGAGGCAATTAGTTTTCTAGATCCGCGCGCCTTTGGCATGTCTTGCCTATTTCTTCCCAATGGCTTTGAGTGCCATCGGTTTTGTGAGTATCACTGTTTTCCTTTCAGATTTTCATTACATGCATTATGTGTTGTACTAGTCAATTACATTCTGTAATTTACTACTGGGAGACTTTGCAAGTAATGAATGTGGGCTCGGTATGATTGCTCGATGCGGATAAATTTTCAAACATGAGATCATTGTAATTATCTAGAAGTATTCTGCTAGTTTTGGTTTGTTGATTGCTAGTTAAATATTTCTGTTCAGTATTGTTTACTGCTGTCCTATTTTGATTATTGCTGAAATTTTGTTTTGGTACTGCAGTAGCATTTCTGTTACCTATTTTTGATTAGAGTGTGCAATTGTCTCTGTCACTATATTGAGGTAACTTTTAGATTATCAAACTAGCAGAATATAGATGGGATAGTCACTCTAATTGTTGATCTATTGACAAGAGTTGAGAAGGCCAAGATTTAAATCTTGAGCAACTCCTCAGCTAAGAGCAAAACCAAACATTCACATTCTGAGCATTATGCTGTCTTAGCTTGTTTGATTGTTCCTTAAAATTGAGCATATAGTCTGGGTTAATTGACATAGAAGATCTACATGTTTTTTTTGTTTATTATGCCAATCAAATGCTGCTAGAATTATGCTTTAAATCAATTAAATTATGTTGGAATTAAATCTGAATTTTTGCTAAAACTGCCATTTTTACAACAATCTAGAAAACCAAGTGTTAAAGTAATGGCTTCCTTGTCTGATGTCGTTAAGCCTGAAGTGTTTGACGGTGCCAACTTTAAATGTTGGCAGGCTAAAACTAAGCTATGGCTGACTGACCTCAAACTCTTTTGGATCTTCTAACATCCTCCAATGTTCCATTGGAAATCCATGAAATGATGCGATGGGAGGATGTGAATAATTCAATCTTAGCTCATTTGTTAGCTAGCTTATCCAACCGGCTGTTCGATGTGTACGTTAACTTTAAAGATACCAAGCAATTCTTGGACAAACTTGATGAGAAATATTCTGAAGGGGATAGCAGGAATGAGTCATTCATAACCGCTAACTACTTGAACTATAAGATGGTTGAGAGACGATCAGTGATGGAGCAGCTGCATGAGCTACAGTTCCATGCACGTGTGTTAAGTCAATATGACTGCATTTTACCAGAGAAGTTTCAAGTAAATATCATCTTGGCTAAGTTACCACCCTCATGACATGACTTTGTGACCACTCGCCGATATATAAAGGAGCGCTTGACCCTTAATGAGTTGTTAGCTACTTTTAATGTTGAAGAGCGTGCAAGAGCCGATGACTGGGTAGGAAAATCTCAAGTGCAAGCTCATCAAGTAGAGGTCAAGAATGCTACATGCAGTGGAAAACAAAAGGTCAAGAATCAGCCCCAGAACAAGCTCAAAGGCAAGAAAGTAAAAAAAGAAAAATGAAGAAATTATCTGCTTTGTTTGTGGTGCGGCTGGTCATAAGGCCAACCATTACTACAATCAGAAAGGTAGGGGTTGTAAGACTAATGTGAATATCACATTGGCTAGCTCGAGTTCAGAAGGGTATGTACCTCAGGTCTTTATTGCAAGTCCATCAATTAATTGGTGGATTGAACATGTGCTACTAGACAAATATGTGTTGATTCATCCTGATGGGAAACGGAGTCGCAATGACAGTACGTGAGATTGGACAGGTTTGCCTGAAGCTCATCTAAGGCAAAATGCTCATTCTCAAAGATGTACTGTACATGCCTGTCATGACTCGCAATCTACTAAGTGGGTCGTTGCTATGTAAGCAAGGAATAAAACTTGTGTTTGAGTCCAAAAAGGTCATGTTGACCAAATTTGGTAATTTCATGGGCAAAGGCTATGATAGTGGAGGCATGTTCTGCTCATCCATTCTTGATTTCAATAATGTAAATATTTTTAATGTTTCTCATTGTAATAAAGTTCATGATGTTCGGCATTCTCGTTTATGTCATGTTAACTTTAAAGCCATTGTGTGGTTAAGCAAAATAAGTTTAATATCAAGTTATAATTATGAGAAGGGTTCAAAGTGTAAAGTGTGTGTGCGAACAAAGCAACCCCAAAAACCTTTCTATAGCATTAAAGGATGAAGCACCTCTCCACTTGAACTAATCCATTATAATCTTTGTGAGATGAATGGAATATTAACTAAAGATGAGAAATATTTTTTTTCTAACTCTTATAGATGATATGACTAAGTATTGCTATATTTATTTACTTAAGTTAAAAGATGAAGTACTAGAACACTTTAAAGTCTTTAAAGCCAAAGTGGAAAATTGACTAGAAAAGAAAATCAAATGTCTAAGGTCGGATTGACGCAATGAACACGTTTCAAATGAGGTCTCTCTATTTTGTGAAGAAAGTGAAATAATTCATGAAATTACTCTACCATACTCATCCCAATCAAATGGAATAGCCGAAAAGAATCAAGCTCTTCGTGATTTGAGTAACGCCATGCTATAAAGTTTAGGTATGTTGGACTATTTGTGGGGTGAAGCAGTTCTTATAGCTAATTATGTCCTGAATAGAGTTCCGCCTCACAATCAAGAGGAAACACCTTATGAATGATAGAAGGGGAGAAAACCTAACTTATCATTTGTTTGAACGTGAGGATGCCTTACAAAAGTGCATGTGCCATTACCAAAGAAAAGAAACCTTGATCCTAAACTGTTGATTGTATGTTTATAGGGTATGCTTAAAATAGCATAGTTTATATATTTTTAGTGGTCAAATCTGGGGAGAGTGACGTCACTACAAATATTTGTTCTGCTTGTATTCCATATAACCTGAAAGATAAGTAAGTAGACAATTACAATGCAATAGATTGTATAAACCCCAACGAACCGTGCATAACCAGAAAAAGATCTGACAAGGCCAATACCAATAGCTCTGGGGAGAGATATTCTTTCTTTAATTCGACCGCCATTCAGTGTTGGGCTTATATTTCTTCCTGCATTTTCAATTCTTGCTCTTTCAAATGGAACTGTGGGTTTGTGGTCGACAGATAACTCAAGTGCCTTTGGATAGAATATAAATAAGCATAGTAGTTAGGCACCATTTAGATGCATTTGTTGCATCAAAAGAACATTAGGCAACAAAATAGCAACTACATGCACTTGGCCATTCCTTGAGACTATGCAGCGAGTATCGCCAACATTTCCAATAGTGATTAGGTTGTCTTTGATGTTAGCCATGCACATGGTGCTTCCTTCTTGTCTTGGTCCAATGTAATTAGAGGGTACGGGTTCTTGCAGACAAGAAAAAAAAATCGAAGCTGAAGTATATAACATAGTAACAAACATTTCCACATCTTATAAAATAAAAGGCTACAAAAAATAGTTCATTAACATAAATTCTACAAAAATTGTATGTGCCATTCCATAGAAAAACAAAAAAAATGAAATATGAATTAAAAAAAAATCTGAAATCAAACATGCATGGTTTTTTAAACGATGAAATCTAAAATAGTACCTTAATTTGAGGATATTGCAACAAGCAATGGGAGCTTAAAAGCTATTTTTTTTCCTTCAACTTGTTGGTAGGTAAAATGAAATGCTTGTGAGGTATTACATATGGCAAATACTCGGCTGGAATCGTGCGTCATGGAGGAACGCGAACAAGGAGGAGCTGGGCCAACAAGCCTTCGTCCGCAGCGCCCAGCTGTAAACAGCCAGGCGTGCTATTGCGTTCGGGGTCACTTGCGCCAGCTCCAGCCCGAAGGACCGCAAGACGTCGCTAACGATAAGGGCCGCTAGGACCCGAAGTTCGGCTTCAAAATACGCGACAAAGACGATCGCCTCTGACGCCTCCGGGTGCGGCTCCGTCTCGTCGCTGGCGGGCAACCGCACCTCGCGGCGGTCCGTCAGCTTCCCTTCGTGTAATAGAGCTCGGATCATCTCCTCCGTCGCGAGGGTCTGGCCTAGGACGCGGGAGCACGGGCCCTCCACCTTCTTCTCTGCTACCCACCGCTTGTTCACCAGCGATGGCTCGCACCCTACTAGCATGTATTCCACCTCGTTCGATGACGACCATTTGGATGAGGCGCCACCACTGGCCCGGTGAGCACGTTCTTCGCCACGAGCCATTGTCCAGGAGCTAAACGGTGAGGAGTATGGCGCCTGTGGAGAATAGTGGTAGCAAAGGAGGCAAGAGCACAGCGCGCAAGAAAGCAAGGGAGCAGGAGGTATGTGAAGAATGCCAGCGTGATGCCAAAAGGGTATTTAAAGCCCCTTCACCTCCCGCACCGCCGGTAAGTGCAACTGGCGGAAGCCGAACTTCCCGCCTACCCCATGATTAGGAAGGGCAACCGGCGGGAGCCCAACCGTACGCCTCCCCGCGGTCGAGGAACGTGACAGGTCCCGACCGCTCGACAAGCGCACGATACGCCAATCACACGCCTCCACGCGTCCCACATCCTCGGGACAGGCGCATGACTACCGTCGTGCGGCCGCCTGACATGGTCCAACTCCCGTCGCGCACTAGTGGCACGACGCACCAATCGCATCCCGCCACGTGTGAAGCCCCCTCGGGAAGGTGTGCATGACCGCGGTCATGCAACCACCTGGCGACGTACGACGCGCCAATCACGCGTCGTCACACGTCCTGCCCCATTGGAAAGGAGTGTTGGCCGTAGTCGTGCGCCCGTTGACAGCGCAAGACACGCCGGTCCCGTCCCGTCGCATGCCAAACACCGGCGTAATCCACGGTGCCATTAATGCGCTGTCCTTGAGCCGCGAGACACCGGGCGGCCCTCCGATCTCGAGTCCGTGCGAAGACTCTGAAGCCCGCTTTGATCGAGTGCATGCGGCGCCGAGGCCACCTTGACCGAGTCCGCGAAGACTCGAGCATGCCGATCAGTGCGCATGGCGATGCTGGAGGCCACCTCGACTTCGAGTCTGCACGACGACCCCGGAACCCGCATCGACGCCACGTCCACGAGAGGAACCGGTCCTTCGACTCGGCCTCGTCAGGATGATCCGACTCCGCTGGAACTATACACCTCGCGACTGGAGGACGCCTTCGGCAGAGCACCAACTGGCGGGGATCCAACCGTCCGCGCTCCCCTTAATCGGGAAGCGCGCCCGGTCATCGGTGATAAGTTTTTGATCGAGTACCCAAAAATAGGCCTCCTTCAGTTCATCAACATTCTCTATTCGCGTTGTTGGCGCCGATTCCGCTATGAAACAGTGCCATTACAGAATGTAGATGAACTGAAGTAGGCCCATTTTTGGGAACAACATCATCTCAGCCGTACCCGGCTACAGACCGCATGCAAGGACAATGCTGCGGTGCTAGCAGTGTATATATATACCTGTCCCCCTAGCTGGGAAGCGCAATAGGCGGAAGTTCAACTAGCGGAATTGCAACCGGCGGGAGGAGAAGCGTCGCGACGGCATGTGGGCACGATGCCTCACCCCCATGGCGCGCGCCAATCATGTCCTGCCACGCGCCCGCCCCCTCAGGTATGAATGCACGACTGCAGTCGTACGACCGCCTCACATGGCCCAACTCCCGTCGCGCACCAAGGGCCGGTGCGATTTTCGGACCATTAAGGCATTAGCGGCGGGCCTCTAGCCAGTCAATCTGGCTGCGACTTCGGCACCGACTTCGCCTCTGCGGAAGGACTCCGACTCCAGTTTTGACTTATCATCGGGGATGCACATCCGCCAAAGCCGAAGCCGCGAGGATGCGTGCGCGTGTGCACCGCCTGACAACCCATGACATGTCGATCGCCAGTAAGATCCAGTTTTGTCTGATATCATAGAAGGTCATAGGCCGTAGGGACGGAGGGGGCCAAATGACTCGGCAACATGGCTTCGGCCCGTAAAGCCTTTCACCATGAGAGGCTCCTGTTGTAGGGGTGGCAACCACCTAAGCCCAGCTGGCCTGTTAGAAGGTTGTAAAGCCCAAAATGGGACATGTATAATGACTTAAATGCCCTTGAGAGGGATACTTGGGTGTAAGGACATGCTTGTAAAATACTCTCCACGAGAATATATATAAAGCCCTCGGGCCATGGGGAAGCCCCCAAGCATTGTTCACCTAACATCTCCACTACGATACTACCATCTCTCTGTTTGGTCGGTAACCACAACACCCCAAATTCTAAAGCACCGAACACTACATTTCAAAAAATAATCCCACGCATCTGCGCAAAATCGCCTGGAATACCTGAATTCCAGAGCCCAACAGTCCAGCCCTCATCAAATCAATTCAAGTAAAGCAGCTGTGTGAGAAACACCAAAACCCTATCCAATTGATAGTTGCTTAAGAGCATAGTACTGAATCCACGCAATTACGCCTCCCTTGCAAACCCCAACCAACCCAACTCGAGACCCTAGAATGACCCAAGCATAGATCGGGGAAGTGCGGATTGGGGGGAGGGGGAATTGGGCCGTACCGACGGTGCGGGAGCAGCCAGAGGCGAGGTCGGTGGGGAGGGCGGGGCGCTTCCACCGGGAGAGGCGGGAGGTGAGGGCCTCGTCACGGTGGAGCAGCAGCACCGCTTCGTCCTCCACCAGTATAGTCTCGTCCAGGAACACATCCTTGTCCATCATGTCCTCCTCCTCCGTGGCCGTCGCCACTGGAGGCAGTTACGGGGTGCCGGGCATGGGGTCGGCCCGCTTCACAGAGGGCGCTAGGGGCGGCGCCCCCCGCCGCATCCGCCTGAGCTCATCGCCGGAGAGAGAGGGAGGTGGGTGGGGGGGGCAGGTAGACCGGGGTGCGGAATTGGGGTTCCCGCCATTGCTGGGGATGTAGTAGGGCTTTATAGGGGAGGGGATTTCGGAATACGCTGCCCTTGGATCTATACGTAAAATGTTCGCGGTAAGCGCCCACGGCTATGCCAGCGAGCGTAGAGGGTTACGTACGAGGCAAATTACGTTTTAGAATGTCGTTTGCGTCTCCTGTTGGTTCCTTATTACTGAGTTACAGTTTCAGTTCCAGAAACACATTACAAAAAAAATGTGCAAAAGGTACAAGGTTACAAGCATAATGATGTGTCTCTCTATCAAGGATTCGACTGTTTTCTAAGACCAAAAATATTCAGATTTCAGACCACATGATCAGAAAATGAACAGACCAGAATAATCGCTACAAGACAGCCTCAAATAGCTTAACGGCCCTGGAATATTTATTGGGCCTTATTTTACCTGTTTGTACTGATTCGGTCCGCTTGTTACCCCTATGAGGCCTTTATCCGTGATGCCCATTTTCTGTTTGGCCCATTTATCCTTTGCGGCACACATTTCATACGTAGCTAGTACTTACCATCTTAACCTATTCTCGATGTAAACAATGTACATGTTCTAGGTTTGAGAAGTCGTTTGAAGAATATGTTTCAAAAAACCATCATGTTTGATTTGATTTTCAGAGAAGCCAAAAGCAAAAAAAAGAAAAGAAAAAGAAGAAGAGGCCTTGGGCTAGGTTCTTTTAGACTTATGGATTATAGCTTTTGGCTTATGTTACAGTAACTAGCTTTCAAACGATGTGTCTTTTCAAGATAGGGTCTCTAAGTCAATTGTAGTAGATACTGTACCGAATTTATCTATATCGATCAAAATCACGCATGAGTGTTCTATACTCTCTCTTACGAATAGTCAGAATTCAAAATTTTAAAACAAAAAAACATCATCAATGACCCAGAAGAACCCACCCGAGGGTTCTACCTCTCTCTCCATTGATGCTAGCCAAATTGCTTGCCTCCTCACCTTCCGTAAACTGTTGGGAAGTGAAGAAGATAAGTCTGAAATGGCCAAGAGAGTGCAGCATGCCAAGATTTTATCAACCACCTCCTTCCTCCTGAGCACCTTGAATTCCTCCGGCCGGCATCGTGCTCACCATCCGAGCCCAGCCAGCGGCCCGGCGAGTAGGGGACAACCGATCTATTGCCCAAATCCTGCAACTACAAGTCTGCCACCTCTACCACCTGCGTCGGCCCCACCCAGCTTCCCACCTGACACCACTGCACGACAGCCGTAATTTGCCTTCTGTTTGACTCTGGTGGTCATGCTTGCTGCTTGCCGCAAGTCTTGCGTCTATTCAGGTCAGGTGCTTGCTGCATGTATGTAGTCAGTGAAATTTGTTCCATCTTTATTCTGTATTTTCCAATATTTAGTTGTCTTTTTTATGATCACTATACTGTAAGACTAAATCATGCTACTTTACTATGGTTTGCCTTGCCAATTTTTGTGTTATCATCATATAGATGTTGTATATTTCCTCAAATTATGGATTCTACTCTTTCCCGCAGGTAACAGGTTATGTGATTGGAAGTTTAGAGCTGAAGATTCATTCCATCTGCCTTTTCTGGGAAAGCTATCCAAACTGTTGTTCATAAAACTAAGTAGGGTGTAACCAGCTCTTTCATGTTTCTCTTTTTTATCACGTATTATTGGGAATCCAACATACATATCATCCTAAATCTATCACGGTCTTAGCTGTAAATCTCCTGTGTTGAAGTGCAGGTTAGTAGATCGACTCAACAAGGTGGTAGGCTAAACTGCCTTGAGAAGGTACAAATTTATGCTTCCTTTCGCAAGTCTGTCTAAGAGCAGTCCAAAACTTTATGTCTACTTTTACTTCAGCTCTGTAACAATCTTCACATTACCTTGTCCTTTAGGCAATTCTGTCAAGATTATGCTTTGGATGATTTCAACTAATTACATCATCACAATGCTTATGCTACTAGCCAACTCCACACAAACAGATTTAGTTTTTGATCTGTTCTGCTGTATGAAGAAAACGAAATGATAATATCCATAGGCAGGCAACAAGGGCATAAGGCATCCATTGCAGTCATTCCAATACACACCATGGGTTCTTTGGGTTTGCAGCTTGCTACACTTTCCCCCACCCAAATAAGCACACTTCTCTTTGATTTATACATTCTCATGCG
Organism: Dendrocalamus sinicus; assembly: GCA_036346575.1. Classification (NCBI taxonomy): domain Eukaryota; kingdom Viridiplantae; phylum Streptophyta; class Magnoliopsida; order Poales; family Poaceae; genus Dendrocalamus; species Dendrocalamus sinicus. Next base: position 336,424 of record JAYEVI010000217.1, read on the forward strand.
GCTGAGTATTTCACCTGAGAACAAATCATTGAACCTGCATACCTTCACGCGCTTATCTGTTAGAACATAATATTAAAATACCAGAGATGGTGCCAAATTTATCGAAATTTATGAAATGTGTATTCTATCATTATTGTTTATAGAATATCTAGATTACACTTCTCCATGCTGCTATTTGCACATGTATTGCACACCCCTGTTTTGTACTTTCAATCCTTCTTGTTGTCGTGTTTATTCAATCTAAACAAAACATGATCACATACTCGCTTAGTTTTTAAATACATAGCACTATTGACTAAATTACATAGCACAAACTATGAGATAGTAAATCAGGAGAGATCGGTAAATTTAATGGGAGTAGTTTAGCCTTTGGGTTGGGATTTGAAAAAGTGCTGTATTTGTATACTGTTAAGTACTCCCACTGTTTTACAATATTTGCCTAAACTCACCATAATTACAGACCATGAAAACACCAAATATAATAAAAAGTTTATCACAAAGACCATACAACCCGTATTAATTAAATATAACATACTACAACCATATTATTTTTCCTCATAGACAAAATACATCAAGCAAACACACAAGATTTAATACGTGTATGAACAGTCAAAAGTAATCGACTTTGTATGTAGATTTCAAACAAACCATTTTACCAAATGTAACGTACTAGAAATGATGCCGCGCACGCATGCGGGCCACTGTGCTAGTTGTATGAAAATACAAATATGAATCCCATGGTACAAATTCATAGGGAGCTAGTATATATGGCATAGTCATGCAGCATCACAGCGACTCGTCATGGAGGCGCTCGTACCCCGGCGGTGGTCGGGGCCACCAGCCGCCGAACTGGCAGAACGGGGAGCTGGGGCAGGGCCACGTGGCGCCGCGGCAGAACCGCAAGCAGCCGCGGAGCATCGGCCTCCAGCTCTGCGCGCGCATGGAGCCGCGGTACCTAAGCACCTCGTCCACCAGCCACCCCTGGGCGCCGGCGTCGCCGTCCAAGGCGGCGAGGCCGCGGCCGAGCGCGGCGAATGCGCGGTCCTCGTGGCCGAGGCGCAGCTCCGCCTTGGCGCACTTGGCGTGCACTGCGACGTCGCGCGGGCAGGCCGCCAGGGCCGCCTCCGCGACGGCGCGCGCGCGCCTGGCGCCGCCGTGGTCGAGCTCGAACGCGAGGTAGTGGCACCAGAAGCCGCCGTCTTGGTCGTCGCGGGCGCGCCACTCCTCGAAGAGCTCCCGGGCGGCGTCGACGTCGCCCTCGTGCTCCGCCTCCATGTTGATCCACGCCCTGTAGATGGTGGGGTAGTCGGCGACGGCGGTGCAGTCGAGGGCGCTGCGCAGGAGGAGGCGCGCCTCCTTCATGTCGCCGTCTGCCCTGTACATGTGCAACGCCTGCTCGCACCACCGCACGGCTCGGCCGCGGGCGGGGTCGGCGGAGTCAAGCAGGTCGTAGACGCGCCGCCGCCGCCGCACCTGGGCCTCGCCGACAGACACGCCCGCTTCAGTCGTCCCCATGTCGATACGCTCGACGGCTCGAGCCACGGGCCGGAACGGAAGCGGAGAGATGCAGATGAGGGTGGATCGATCTTGGTTAATGCGTCGTAGAGATTTGCTTTCTCGGGGAGGAATGGGTCGCAATTTATAGGGCTTCCCTTTCCGAGTTCGTGGCGCACGCGGACTCCGTGCCCTCTTCGGAGATGGCGTTAACTTGGTTTCTGATTCGGACTTCGGAGTGAGTACTAGCGACGGGAAGAAAAGGAGTTGGCTACAAGCGCCGACTTCGGCCCTGTTTGTTTCCACTTAAAATTATTATAATCTAACTTATAAATTATAAGTGGAAACAAACAGTCCAGATTATAAGGTAACTTATTATAATCTAATAGTCCAGATTATTGTAATCTAATAAGCTCAAAAAGGAGCTTATTTCAGCTTATAGATCCACTTTTTATCTTAATGACCATAAAACTATAGTAATATTATTCACCTTTGCCATTCATCCAACCCCCAACTCCCGTGCCTCTCTCCCCCAGGGCATTGTAGTCTTTAAATATTCGAATACAACAATCCATAACTCTGATAATCCAGGCTACCAAACACCTGACAGCTTATTTTCCACCAGCTTATTATAAGCTAGCTTATATAATCTCCACCTATAAGCTAGATTATAATAATCTTAAGTGGAAACAAACAGGGCCTTCCTTTCGGTTTCCAAAAACAGAAAATGCGGACTTAATTTAGTAGTAATAATACCATTCTTTTTGTAAGAATAATCTATTTTTTATTTGAAATTACAGAAATATACCCATGGGAATTTTTTATAAAATAGGCTCCAGTCGTCTAATATGGGGTGACTGGAGCCAATCACTAACTGAGGAGGCGACGAGTTCGGTCGCCCTACCCTCGGCGATCGCACCATCCGCCCCATTGGGCGCACTCGACCCACTGTGATTTTTGAAAATTTATCAATTTTGTAGTTTTTAACTGGAAAAAATCTGCTGGAGTTGTAATAAAAGTTTATATTCATTGTATGTTGTAGGTGCGTAAAAAATTTTGGAAAATTTTTTAGGGACGATTGACAGTAGAACGATCGGTACGTATGATGGTAAGTGATATTTTGATGTTACTGAGAATTTGTGTACGGAGAAAACTGGTTCGTTAATATTGTTAGATGACTTGCTATGTAAATCATTAAATGCGAAAAAGATGAGATAATAGGCTTGTTTGGATTTAAATAAACTTCATAATACAGTTGGGAGTAACATGCCGTGTATTTTTTTGATTACATGCATAACATATAGCATCATGTGCGACTAACCCACCCAACTGCTTGTACAACCTATTGTGTGGACCGAGGCCATTTTCCCTCCCTTGCCCGCTCAGCGTTGAACTTGGCGGCCTCTTTTGCCTTCGTCACCATTTCTCTCTTTCTCTCGCACTCCCTCTCGCGAGCCTCCCGCTCTCTACGCGTGCACGCTTCAAGATGAGCTTTCGTCTCGCGTTGTATACGCAGGGTTTACTCATTTTTGCGGCGCTCCTCCTCCCGCATCTTCGATGACCTTGCGACATTCCACTCCTTGAAGTCGAGAGCCCATTTGTCCTCAAGATGGATCTTAAGATTGATCTATTTGCGGTAGGCACATAGGGGTTTTGGGAACTGTAAATACACGGAGAGATTGTTAGTGCGTGCTGTGAAGGAGAAAAAGTAGGGGAAAATGGTGCACCTGGTCCTTACCGGCTGCCGAGGGAGACAGGGCGGCGTGATGATGACACCGCGCGCGCGTGATGGCCGGGCGGAGCGGGGCCGTGTCGGCCGGCTTTTCCGAAGCAGCGAGCTGCAGGGGGGGTCCGGCGCGCGTGCAAGGAGAAGAAGAGGGAGGAAGAGGGGCGCTGGCATTCGGGCCCGCTGGCATTCGGGCCCGCTGGCCAGTGTGGGGGAGGAAAAGAAGAAAAGAGAGAGAGAAGTAATGAGGCCCACATGAAAGTGTGAAGAATAATAAAAGAGGAAAATGATAAAATGAAGGGCTCAAGCTCTGCCAATTTATGTTTAAATTTTTGCATATTTAGCCTTGGATTTTTGGTTTACTATTTGAATTAAGGAGAGATTTTTGGTTTAAATATCCAGATACAAAAATCTAATATTCCTTTGGTTGCATTTTATTGACTTGAATTTTTGAACTCAAGGTTTTGGTATTACTAATGTTTGTCTTTATCTTTTAGGAATTATTCAGTTTTGAAATCTCAACCAAATTCGAGAAAACACCACAAAATCCAAATTCCAATAGAATATATTGCAAATATAATTCAAGAAATTCATATTTTCAAATTTTGATTTTTCAGGATGTTACAAATCTACCCCCTTAAAAGAATCTCGACCAGAGATTAGGTGAAAGCGAAAGAATGGAGGTGAGGTTATATTGGCTAGCAATGGATTTGGATGTTACTCGGCGTATAGTTCCTTAGCTTCCACAGAGAGATGAAAATCTGCACAGATAGGGGTTAGAACTTGGAGAAGTCGAAAGGAAAGAGAGAAACCTTGTCCTTCTGGATAGATGTAGACTTCCAGATGCTTGCTCTTTGACATCGTCGTCTTCACATCCTCGAAAAATGGAATAGTTGCATCGCCTATTGGGTATATAGCTGTAGTATTTCATAATGATAGGTGGGTAGCAATGGTCTGTGCCCTAGGGTATGGAGCCTTGGGAATGTAGAGGTACTCCTAGGCAGGTCTTTTACTTCTACTAGGATCTTGTTCTTGCTTCTTAGCTTTGCCAAGCACGTTGATTTTTGCCAAAGGTATGTCTTGTAATCCTCATCATCAGAAGATTTTTGGTCTTGCGAATCTCCTTGTGCTGGTCTAGTTATCCCTAAGTCCAGTTGTTGCGGTTCCAAGGATATACATCGTAGTAGTTCTTGGCGATTCGTCTTTAGTGCTACCCCCTTAAATAAATGACGATTGTCATTAGGGTTGGCGCAATTTGATCCATGGGCTTTCTAGGTAGGTAAGGAGAGAATGTTAGCGATGCGAGTCTCGAATCTTGGTCCTCGTCTTTGGTTGGGGCTTTTAGTTGAACAATTGCGAAGGCTTCACTTATCCTTGGTTGCCTTGGCTTTAGCTATCTATCACCTTGCTTGGTAGATCCGGTGGGTTTGTAGCAAATGGGGCAAGAGAGAATAGCAGGAGGTAAGGATAGAATCGCGGGGATACGGTAATCTAATCCCATTATAACTATAAAAGAATACACCCCGGGAAACTGGGGTGGCATATGAATCACATAAGTTTTTTTTTGGACATTCTTTTCCTGTGACCGCGAAATGTAACACCCAAGGGCAAGAAGGCAGTGCACATGGCCAAATGGAAATCTTGCAACAATACATCGTCTACTCGGGGAAGCACATATAAGAGGGCGCAGGGTTTATCTGCATAGTCCGTTTAAAACGAGACCACCTTATCTTCATGACCACTGTCACCGATCCTAATCTTAAATTTTGGAGCAAGGGTAAGAGAACGGAAAATAAAATTTTCTCGTGAAATCCATGGAAAGAAGAGAAAAGTATTGGGAGGTAATTAGTTCTCATTCCTGTAGTTATTTTGATAATGCAAGACCTGGTATATGTATACATATATTTTTATCAAGGTGTTCTAATCTCTTCCAATGTCCACATATCCATCGATGACTTGATTCACTCCCATATGATTGTTTTTACACAATGCTTAGAATCCAACGATCTTGATTATTTAACCTTCACTTTTGTAGATTGTACCTATGCTTTCTTCCTTCATTATTTAGTCACGGTATTATTGCCGTCGGAAACTCCAAACAGCGAGCATCGTTATTTATTCGATCCACCGATCATAAAATCCCTAATGTGTCCTTTCAATTGCATTCATCCTGCTATGGGTGTCCAATCTTTCCGTAAATCCTAGCTTCCACTTTGGATTAATAAATCAAGTTTCATGTTTCACTATATCCATATAATCCCAATCTCAGATCTATTATTCGTCAACTTATTAACTCTACAATCCAATGAAAATCCAATACCTTTACATCTAAATCCACCTATATATAAATTTTCCAGCAAAAATTTTATTAATCGAATCGAGGTTACCAAATCCTTATATGTGCCTGAATTTCCACCACATCTTTATAAATCCAATCTCAGGTTCATCAATTGCCAATTTTATCAGCTTTCCAATCCTAAGAAGATCTAGCTTTCTTTATTTAGATCCACTGATGACTTTCGTATCGTGACCTCTTAATAATCCAGTCTAGTGTCATTGATCCAAATCCATAGTTTGCTTCCCCAATAATCCACCTGAATCTTTATTGTCTATCTACTCCTCAATTCTGAATTCTAATGATTATCCAACATTATTACTTTTAAATCCACCAGTGTCATGTGTATCAGGACTTCCTAATAATCCAAGATTGTATTCAAAATCATAATTACTCCTCTAGTAACCACGTAAATCTTCAGTGACAACCTCCGAATTAATTCATTATTATGAACATCTTCCAGGAATAATGTTATTAATCAAGCCTGTACTCTGATAATCATTATCATCTCTCCAATTTTTCAAAACTCTATCAATTTATCTAGCAATCGATCATATTCCATTATTCCACCATTGTAAATATCTCCCAAGAATTATGTTCTTTATAAATGTTGTACGCCCGCAATTATTTTCAAATTTCTTATTTCTCCCGGAGTAACTTAATTCATCCATCTAGTCAATCTAATCTTTTCGTTAGGTTCCACCAAATTTTTTTTTTGTTCTTCCAATATTCACCCTATTGTTTACTCCAAAAATAAAACGATCTTTGATATTAAGCTTCAAGGTTAAGCACCATGACTCTTGGCCTTAAGTGCGTTTTCATAGAAAGTTTACAAGAGTAGTACTGGATTTTCATCACTTTGAATTTGGGTAAGAGAGCTTCAGAAGTAAAACGTCTAGGGCAGCATATGGATAAGGGAGATTTATCTAAGAGAGATGAGAATGAGTGAAACAACTTATAGTTTTTTTGAAATAGATTTTGAAGAAATAATTCTAGTTATGAGACTAACGACCATGCTAACTAGGTCACGACCTGCAGTCGATATGCTCTGATACCATCCCTGTAGGGACCCAGATATTAACATCCGGATTCCTCTGTGTTTAGTTGCACTATTCCCTGGATCAGTAGATAGTGCACACAGTTACAGTAATGGACATCAAATTACATATCCTGCGGAAGCATAATTAAAATAATAAACTTACTCATGGGCCGATTAGGCCGAAATTCAAAAGTTGCAGCAGTGGAAGAACGAAGCACACAGGTGCGACCTTCAGGACATGCCCCACAGGCAGCCAACTGGAGGTTCGCGACCTAGCCCTTGACATCTTCATCTTCCTCTTATCTGCCAACTTGTCCACTCTTGTTGCTGAGGCGAGGTGATTTGACTCCTGATTCTGAATTTTGCCGCAAAAGCGAGCGTGAGCACTCCGACCCCGTGCTCCGCGAGCCAATACACAGAATGCAAGTAGATAATATGCATGGCTAACCAAAGGATGGCTTAGGTTTATTTTATTTTTGCGAAGAGTGCTTTTGAATACAATTATATAAAAATTCCTAAGACCTAGCATTTTGAACGAAAGCATATTGTTCAAGAACATGCAATAATAATAGCGATCCGATTCCATCCACCGTTACATGGCATCGCACCATATAGCAATTCTTCGTTATAGCCGCTTAACTTACCTTTGGGACGACACCGGGACAATTCCAAACTAGGGCCTACACCGCCCTTCCACTTTTCCAACCCATCATAAAGCATTTTGAGATAGAACTATATCGGTTAAGTTCCCATGTCCGCCCTTGACCGTGGGCACGGCTATTCGAATAGTTTTGACTCTGCGAGTTTTGCACACTTTACCCACAAGAGATAAATCCACCGTTGCCCACATGATTCCTTAGCCATGCGGTTGAGTAGACTATCACAGATTGTTACAATGCATAGTCCTCACGTGGTTACGCCCGCTAAGGTCTATCTTCCGTGAGATCGACCATCCCTCGGGAAGGGTCCTCGTGAGCCATCACGGGCAAAGCGAGGATGCGACCATCCATCCCTTTGCTCGTGTTCACACCTTCACGTAACCACCTTAGAGCCATACAAATTAGTTAACCCTGCCTACACTTTGCCAGCTTGTGGTTGTGCTTGTTTTACACAGGAGGTCATGACAAGATTCGGTCCTTAGGGTTATCTGGGCGGTTCTACCACAAACCACACTCTCGTGCACACCTGCACCACACCCCCGAACCATCCGCCCAGATAAATAAGCAATTCAAGGTTTTTGGGAATATAAAATAGCCATATCCAATATACACCAGTCATTACCACCATGACTGTCCAACCAATTTTTCTCAGGATTAAAAGTGATGCTTGAGAGCTCTCGCACCCATGAGTATCTAAATAATACTAAGCATGACATATATTTAGAGACTTATTTTCGAAAGGTTACTATTATAATTTTGCTAGGGCGACAAGGTTCACACATTCAATTACTCAAAGGAGGGGGTAATATTATTCAAGGTAAACAATGGCATATAACTAGAATCTTAAACTATCATGTATTTGCATATAAAATAACAGCATGCAATTTGATAATTTAAACAAAAGTAATTTGCAGAAAACGTAGGTTCAACATGATCAAAGTATTGACTCGCCTTGCGCGGTTTACCGCGGTCTTGAGCTCACACACTGCTTTCTCTTGAGTTTCTGGTCTCTATCTTCACTTTGCTCTGACCACGCTTGCTCCGGGGAATCCTCAGGACTCCAGTTTCTAGGTACGCGATAAATGACTGAATCCAAATAAAACCAAAGGACCAAATAAATCCAAATAACTCCAAACGTTCAAATAGAATTTTGACTGTGTTTGAGGATTTGGAGATAGAATTAGTGAGTGTGAGATAGACCTGGAGCCAAGGGACTGAGCACAAGGTAGTGGCTAAGCAGCTTTACCGTGAGGGAAAATTAGGAAGAAGGAATGATCAACGATAAAGAGATATTTACAGGGGTTTTCTGCTTGAGAAGAGAGGGTGGTCAGATATAGCCGATTGAGGGATACTACGACTCGATCTTTTATTTAATAGCTTTCTTTTTATGGAATTTTATTTATCAAGGAAGTCCCATGAGTCGAACAGGACTTAGAAGCAGATAAAAGAGAGTATCGATGGTAGTAAAGGGAAACACGATTTGATGATTTTAGGATATGGATACGTAAGGTGAGTATGCGGTGAAACTTTGATATTTCATGCGGCACAACTTATCTGGGATTGCAATCACCAATTCTAAAATCGGTTATTTTGCTTGATTAACATCTTTAATTGATAGGACCAATGGCTGTGATTTATCAGAAAGGAGAGTTAGGATTTTTCAAAGATCTTCTTGATAATGCTATTATTACTATTATTATTAGGAGCAGGGGTGATTATTCCGTTGATTAAACAAATTATTATTAAGGATTAACGATCCATCTTTTATTGGTGGATGTAAATCTTGAGAATGTGAGGGAATGGTTATTAATCATGTAAGACCTTATTTTAATCTTATTATTTAAGGTTTAAATACCATTGATTCTAGTAGTCCAAACATTGATTACCATACAAGAGGTGTTGCGTGATTTTGGAGGTATGCAAACTATACTTGATATCATATGTGGACTGAGGATTGATCTTGAGAGAAAACTCACTGGGCAGGGTAGATCAAATATGTACATTGATGGCATAGTTATCCCAATGATTATGTGAGTTATCTTTATGGCCATTTTCTTTACTGAGGTCATGATCTATTTGATATTCGACAAGAATTACTTTTAAATGAGTAAAACAATCCATAGCATAACTTTGTTTTTAATACAGTCTATTGCTAATTATTGTTGATATGAGGGTAACCAAGTTCTTGTTAGCATGAGCCCTGGTCTTAATTTTATAATTAAATTCTTCTTCTCAATATTATTTGCAATTCATAAATTATCGTGTGGTTCTTTAGGTATATTTGAGAACTTTCTAAGCATAAACAAGAGACTTAAATCTTGGTTGGCATTATTTGGGATTTATAACTTCTTGCATTTATTAACTTGTGAACTCATTTTAACTAGTTTCAAATATAAATTTGAACATTAACATCCATGGGGTCCATGTTAATTTCTTGTCATTTGCGGAACTAACCATGCAAGATGTTTATTTAGTTCACAAGAGGGTTTCCTCTTTATTTTATCACTCTTTATCGTCCTATCACTATTCGAAATTAAGCTTTTTAGTTGCAAGAACTTCCATTAGGGATTTACAACTGATTTTCTTGTTTTCATCCTTAATTGCACTTCTAGGATTTCCTCTTTATATACCTATATACATATAAGAGAATCTTTTAATCCATTTCATGTATTAGATTTTTAACAATCTTTATTGACCAAGAGCGCCGCGTGAGGGTGGACCAAATCCGTCTGAAGGGCAAGGAGAATGAGTTGCAAAGATGGCGGGAGCAGTTAAGTCTGCGTGAAGCTGCCATCAAGCGTCAGGAGGAGGAGCTTCAAGCTCGGGAGGCAGCTCTCAAGACCAAGAGTGACAGGAAGAAGGATGCGTGAGCCATCTTGAGCGTGACAAAAGGGGAAACAACCACGCTACACCCATGAGACAAAATGTAATAGACCCAGCAAGTTATTTTCCCTAAGGCATGCATGTTAGGACTAGTGGTGGAATTCTGAACATTAGAAGTACAGAGTTGCACACATGCCACATGCCTGCCATGTCAAAATATCACTCACCTTCGAAATATCACTTACCACTATATGCATCGATATTTCTACGCTCAATCCTTCGGCAAAAAAATTTAGCATAATTTGGTTTGCATGTGCAACTTGCAATGAACATAAACTTTTATTACGACTTCATCAGATTCGTTCCCATATTACAACTACAAAATTACCAAACCTTGCAAAAATCACGGGAATTGCAAACCCTTAAAACATATCATACCTTAAAAGTCACTTACCATTTTATATATCGACCGTTCTACGCACAATCGTTCCTAAAAAAATTACCATATTTTTTTATGCATCTACAACGAGCCAATCAACATAAACTTGTTTTACAATTTTTTCAAATTGTTTTGTAATTCACAACTACAAAATTAACAAAACTTATAATCATTACAGTTCCTGCAACTAGTAACAAAATTAACAAAATACAACTAGTAATTCTTTTTGCGACAACGTAAAGCTGATCGGTGCAAACCCTAGCGCCGAGTGTCTGCGAGGCGTGGCGAGGAGCTCGGCGCCACGTGGCGGCCAGCTCGGCGCCACGATCTACGACTCCGAGCTCGAGCCACGATCCACGGCGCCGAGGTGCTGCCACGTCAGCGCCAAGCGAGCCACCAGGTGAGTGGGCACGGCACCTCGGGCCGTGCTCCACGGCGCCGAGGCGTGTTACCTCGGCGCCGTGGGTCACGGCGCGCCGACCCTGGTCCAAAACGGAATTAAAACCATCAGGGGTCTAAATGTGAATATTTTTCAAAAAAAGGCTTAAATAGAAAAAATTCGGCAAACTTGGTAAGCTGGCAAGCTGCTCAGGTACTCAGGTCAGGTGCATAGAAAGGGACGGGATCAGATGAAGCTCGAAATCGAATCGGAGCTGTCAGCACGGCCGGAGATCCAGGAATCGGAGAACGCACTTGCGAAGTTGCGAACATATATACCTTAGCTGGGATACTCTTCCATCCGGTCACGGAAACAAGTCACCTTAGCTGGAATGCGTGTACTCAAGCCGGGTCAATTTTGATCAAAGATTTATATAAAATATTTAGTTTAAATATACGAAAAATAGTATGAATAAATTCGTCATGAAAAATTATTTCATAACATTATACTGGCACTTGGTGCTTGGTACCTCGTTGGAGGGATCAACGGCTCATCAATTTCATTTTTCGCAGCTACTGTTCACTGTAATTTCATTTCGTTTTGGCAGCTTCAGGCGCAAGCTGAGTTTTGGTGTCACATCCATCGGCTAGCGCGTGCTCGTGCTGCGTGTTGAGCTTAAGCTTTTGGCTTCTAGCTTATTTTTGACTATTCATAAATTTCGTTTTTTTCTGAATTTTTGGTTTTTTGTTGAGCTTTTTTGCCGGTTCTTTTTTCCCCGTATTTGTTTGTATTATACGTAATGGGCTAACATATTTTTTTATATTTTTAAATTTTTTTAAATTTAATTATGCTAAATAAGCCTCTATCAGCTACAGTGTTTTTAGCCATAAGCCATGAGCTTTTAAGCCCAACTGATCACCACCTATACTATGTAGAGGATGTCTATACAATATTCGACTGTTTTTGTCTCAAAAACAGTCAGATTGATTTGGGGCGTTAGATCTCCATTTAACGGATCCACCCATACAAGCCCCCCTTCAAAAAAAATGATCTAGGGCGTTGGATCTCAATCTAACGGCTCAAAATCTGACTATTTTTGTCCTAAAAAATAGTTGAATGTTGTATAGACACTCCCTACTATGTATGACCTCTGGTGTAAAAGCATCAGCTCTACTTTAGCCAGTCTGTCCAACAGATGCTCACAAATTCTACCCATCGATGTGCAGTGGTAACTCTACAAATTAGGTCAAACACTACGAATCCAGCAGTGGTAGCTCTATAAATTAGGTCAAACACCACGAATCCAGCAGTGGTAGCTCTTTTCTCCTCTGGCTAGGTGAGCTTCGACCTTCATAACCACACCGGGTCTCTCCACAAGTTTCTTGAATAGATCATCGGGTACGACTCCTCTAAGCCATCTAGGTGGCAGTAATCATCATGAGTAACAAGCCAAGCCTCTTTCTAGACCCTCACCAAGTGCTACGCAAGTACAAATAGACACTCAAACTACCTCTAGATGCAACACATGCACCTAGAGACCCCTCCCTTGCCCACTGTCATTGATACGAGACTGGATAGTAAATTTAGAGGCACCTTCAATCAGATGCGGAGACCACAGAGGATGCGGAGAGACTCAAGGAGAAGAACACAAATGACAAGTGTATTCAATATGAGTCTCTATGTTACAAAATGCTCTCTTTCTCTCTCCCATTACAAGAGGTTCTATTTATATAGGGAGAGAGAGGTTAGTGAAGTTACAAGTTTACCCTCGAGGCCTAGCCTACTCCTGAGGGTATCTACGTCCTTTGCCCGACACGAGTCCCGCCATGTCTAGGACTCCGAGATCAGTTCGTAGCTGACTTTGAACTCCATTCGGGGTTGGCCCCGGACCTCCTCCAGGGTCGGCCCGAACCTCACCCGGGGTTAGCTCTAGACCCCCTTCGGGGTTGGTCTCGTGTACCTCGCCGAGGTTAGTCTTGCATACTTTGCTAAGGTTGGTCTTGCAGACTTGGCTTGGGGTAGACTTTCAACGGGTACCGTCGCTCTAAGGTGGTCATGGGCCCAAGGTAGCGTGGGGACTCTCCCCCAACAGTAGCTCCTCGCCGATTCAGACGGTCATCAATTGCCCGTCCATGCTAGTGCACCAACCTATAGAAGGGGTCGGCGTGCGGCCTCAGGTCAACAATTCCTCTTGTAGCTTACAATAAGCTGACAAAATGTCAGGATACCTTAGCATCAGGTCAAGTTCGGGGTGGTAGTTCACGCGGACTCTGAACTACACCCCGGGCTTAGGGATTGCACATGGTATGAGGCACCCTTGTGTCATTAGAACCTTGTCGGGGGTGAGAACGGAATAGACTTGGTACGCAATGGGCCGGACTTCCTCGGGGGGCATCAGGTAGTCCTAGTCCACCACGGATCGAGCCTTTCTGAAGGTATCGGGTAGACCCAGTTCATCATGGACCGGTTTGGCCCTATAAGTACCCCCTCACATCCCCTTCTGCCCCTATCCCCATTCTAATTTCTCCTCACTTTCTTGGGGATTTGGCTCTCTCCAACGGTTCAAAAAGTGATCGTGATTTGGTGAATTTTTAGGTGCCTATGAAATAGAACCCTCAAAACAAATAGACAAGACCTCATGACCTGGGTATTTCGACAAATTATTATATAAATAAACTGCTATAATGTGAAAACAAGTTCCAACTATCCGATCTGATCCTGAGAGCAATCGGATGGTTGTGTACTGTGGGTCTCACGTATGAAGATCATCCCATGGGAGAAGCTTCCCCTGGGGTAGTGGCGGAGGGAGGCTTTTTCTATGGGGTCAATTGATCCTACATGTTTTTTGTAAAATACATCAACTTCTATTGATAATTTCATAGAAATTCACCTAATTTTAGTGATTTTAATGGAATTGACCCCACAGGGTTTTAAATCTAGCTATGCCACTGCCCTGGGGTGAACGCGGATCTAACACAACCAGATATTGGTGAGTGATATCCACATCCATATTTTTCAGTTGGACAAGAACTCGAATTCAAACGGATTTGAAAGAATAGAATGAAATAGAGATTAAATAAAATTTGTATCAAATGTCTAATCAATTCGACCAAACTGTGACATGTACATAATTAATTTGTTCACCAGCGCACGCAGACGATGATGATGGTGATACTAAAAAGAGAAGCAGTATTCACATCTATAGTAGGGTGGAGAAAATCCAAAAGACATCAATGTCCTATCCAGCTCAGTAATCAAAGGTGGTGATCGGTTTGGCTGAAAAGCTCATGGCTTATGGCTGAAAACACTGTAGCTGGCTGAAAAAAGCACTGTAGCTGACAGAGGCTTATTTAGCATAATTAAATTTAAAAAATATAAAATATAAAAAATATGTTAGCCCATTACGTATAATACAAACAAATACGGGAAAAAAAGAACCGGCAAAAAAGCTCAATAAAAAGCCAAAAGTTCAGAAAAAGACGAAAATTATGAATAGTGAAAAATAAGCCAGAAACCAGAAGCCGAAGCCGAGTTGATCAGGGCACTCCCTCCAGTTTACAAAACTAAGTTGTTTTAGAATGCATGTAGTCAAATTTTAAAAATTTTAACTATCGATTTTTTTTAAAAAATATTTAGATTAGATACATGAAAATTATTCGTGTAGATTCATCTTGAAAAGTACTTTCATAATATTATAATTTTATTAGGCTTTACAAACATATTACAATAGTAATTGATAGTTAAGATTGTATTTTGAAGACCATATCGCTGTCCAAAACAATTTGTTTTTATGAACCAAAGGAAGTAATTCAGATAATCCTTACCCATTTCTCACCCCTAGCTTCCACTATATTCTTTGATGAAACTAACCATAGTGATTCTTTCAAAAAATGCACCAATCTCGATCTAGAAGCACTCTTCCCTCCAAAATCTTCCCACACATACACTAGTGGAAGAGGCCATGGCAAGAAACGAAGCATTACATTTACATCCTTACAAAACACCCACCTAAATTTAGCAAACAGGAGAGCAAGGGTCTCTCCCAGGAACTCGCTGGTAGGCCACACGTTTTGCCAACATCATGCAAGAACCGTCAAGGATCATGAGCCACGAGAACCACGGCGAGGTCGCCGTCGACAGCCATGACCACGACCTAGGCCACTGGCAGGACAGAAGCAGCGGCGATGCCGACACCGAGGAAGGCGAAGGGCGCGGCGACCGGGAGTCCTTTCAGTGCCTCGACCGCGTGGAGCCCTCCGGCGTGGTGCATGTCGACGATGCCGACCCCGAATTCCCCTCTGACGAGGACGAGGAGGATGACGGCGGCGACGACGTCCGCTTCTCCTTTGCCACCGCCGTCGGCGACCGCCTCCGCGAGGAGCAGGCCGAGGTGGACGAGGAGGACGAGGAGGAGGACATGTCGAGGTACGACTACGGCATGTGGATGGCCGCCGAGCCCATGTCCATCCAGGAGCGCCGCCGCCGGCTGCTCCAAGGGATGGGGCTCACCAGCAGCAAGGACCTCCTCCGCAGCCGCAGCGCGAGGACGAGGATTCCCCCTGACATTCCGCGCTGCGCGTCCAGGAGGCAGCCGCAGCCGCCGGTCGCGCCAGCCGTCGCCAACGATGGGCCGAGCACCGCGACGGCTGCCGCGCCCGTGGTGGCCGCAGCCCCTCCCGAGATCGTGAAACAGCTGCCCAACGCCGTCCTGACCCGGTGCCGGTCCGACAGCCGCCTCGCCGTCCGGGGCGGCGCCGCTGAAAGCCGCCGTCGTTCCGCCGCGTGTACTCGATGCCGCACTCCCTGCAGGGCTCGCCTGTGCACAAGGCTCTCCGCGCGCCCGCTCGTTGTCCGTTGCCGTCAGCGGCGTCGAAGGACGAAGGAGAAGACAACGGCAACGACATCGGCCGCAGCTACCCGATCAAGAACCTGAACGACGGGAAGGAGTTAGTGGTGAGCGACCAATCGACGGACGGCCCGTTAGGTGTGCTCAACGACCTCCAAACCGGCGTGCAGCTGAGCATAGACGAGTTCGAGCAGTTCATCGGCTACACCCCGCTCGTGAAGCAGCTGATGCGCCGCAGCCAGAGCCAGCCGGTGCCGGCCGGGGTGGCCAAGGGCGGGGCGAAGCCGGGGAAGAAGAAGCCACGGTGGCTCAAGAACATCAAGCTCGTCGCGTCCGCTGCCGGCCTTATCCACGAAAAGGACAGGGACAGGGACGGCAACGGCGGGGGCAGGTCATCGGCTCTGCTGTCCGCGGTGACCATGTCCAAGTCGGCGTCCGCCAACGCCGCCATGGCGTCGTCTTCGTCCGAGCGGCTCAAGGTGCACCACTACGGCAAGTCGAACAAGGAGCTCACGGGGCTGTACATGCAGCAGGAGGTGCGCGCGCATGAGGGCTCGATATGGAGCATCAAGTTCAGCGCCGACGGCCGGTTCCTTGCCAGTGGGGCGAGGACCGCGTGGTGCGCGTCTGGCGGGTCGTGGACGCCGACGCGTCGTCTTCCGGCGTGGCGCGGGAGCTCTCGACCTGCCAGCTGCCGCCGCTGCCACCCGGCGGTGCCGCGGACGGCGGGTCGGTGGCTCCAGGGCTAGCGGCGCAGCTGTCCAAGAAGGTGAGGCTCGGGAAGAGCAGCAAGCACGTGCTCCCGGAGCACGTCGTGGTGCCGGAGACCGTGTTCGCGCTCGCCGAGGAGCCGGCGTGCTCCTTCGAGGGCCACCTGGACGACGTGCTCGACCTCTCCTGGTCCAAGTCCCAGGTTTAATTAGTTGCCTACGCTATCTGCTATTCTTGCAGCCATTGCTAGTACTACTCCATGAGCAGAGCTCTCTAAGCGCCTGTCTGTTCCGTGGTTGCTTGTAGAAGTTGCTGTCGTCGTCCATGGACAAGACGGTGCGGCTCTGGGACATGGAAACCGAGGCGTGCCTGAAGCTGTTCGCGCACAACGATTACGGTGAGTAGTCAGGCCGAGCAAACGGGCAACGCCGTCTCAATTGGAATTGGATCCCCTTGTGGCCTAATCGCAATTGGGAATTTGGGATCGATGTATACGCATGCAGTGACGTGCATCCAGTTCAACCCGGTGAACGACGGCTACTTCATCAGCGGCTCGCTGGACAGCAAGGTGCGCATCTGGAGCGTGGCGGAGCGGCACGTCGTCGACTGGAGCGACCTCAGCGACATGGTCACCGCCGCGTGCTACACCCCGGACGGCCAGGTGCGCGCGCAATCTCGCATCAACTGAGCTTAAAAACGTTCATTTGCGTGGCCAAGCCATTGCCACAATTTATAGCTTATGCATGTGCTCAAACTTGAAACTTCCTAGGCTGCGATAATTGGGTCACACAAGGGGAGCTGCCGGTTCTACAAGACAACAGGTAGCATACACAAAAGTAATTTGTGCCGATTAGCATTTGCTTGTGGCGTGTGATCATTCATATTGTGTCTGTGTCAGATTGCAAACTTAACCAGGAGGCTCAGATCGACATGAGCATATCCAAGAAGCGCAAGTCGCAGGCGAAAAAGATCACTGGATTCCAGGTACGTACGATTGTATCAAGCCTTGTGCTCAAATTAAGCAAACAATGATGCGTAAAGCTTTTGCGCATTCTCGAAAAGAAAATTTAAGCAAACCATGGCTACTCCACTACAAATCGATCATGCTGCCGGACGGACGTGCAGTTTGCGCCGGGGAACCCATCGGAGATCCTGGTCACGTCGGCGGACTCGCAGATCCGGGTCTTCAACGGCATCACCGTCCTCCAAAAGTTCAAAGGTACGACAATGGCGGCAAGCCGCGCCTCTGCATCGCATCACCGTACCAAGATCACCGTTGCATTGCACAAACTCCACAACCGAAAGGGAACCTGTGTTTCTTCCTGCCAGGGTTCAAGAATACCAGCAGCCAGATATCCGCCTCCTACACCGCCGACGGCCGCTACGTAGTCTGCGCCAGCGAGGACTCGCACGTCTACGTCTGGAGGCGCGCTGAAGGCGCGGCCGGCGGGGAGGCATCGGCGTCAAGGCCAAGACCTGGCTCACCAGCCGCTCCTACGAGCACTTCTTCTGCAGGGACGTGTCGGCGGCAGTCCCGTGGCCCGGGTCCCCGTCCTTCCGGTGCGCCGACCGCTCGCCGTCGAGCGTGCACGGCGGCGACAAGAGGCAGACGTCTTCGTGCGTTGATGATGTGCACGGCAGCATGCCACGCCGTCCCAAGTCCGGGCCAATGACGTACCCCGGCGCCGGTGGGCAAGTGGACCTGTGCAGGGAAGCGTGGCCGCAGGGGCGGCACGGCGGTGCGGAGAGCGGGAACGCGTGGGGGATGGTGGTGGTGGCGGCGAGCTTGGGCGGGCAGATCAGGGTGTACCAGAACTTCGGCCTGCCTCTGAAAATCAGAGGCCAGGGCAACCTCTTCCACTAGCAGTCTAGCACAGCTGAGTAACTGGGTTTCAGAGCGTTTGCAGCTTCAGGAGACACGGAGCAGCATAGAAAACAGGTTGATTGGTTGCAGTTTCTGATGAGTTTTGCAGCAGGATTATACATATACTTGCCAAATGTACAAGCATGTTATGGGACAAGAAGAGAACAAATGTAGAGGAGTGGACAATAAAATGTGTATGTAGGGAATATATATTATGAACTCACACTTACACTGTATTTATCATGCACTTAAACTAAAAAATTCATGAAAAATTTCTAAAAATATTTCTAGATATACTTTGTGATTTATTCCAAATATGTATAAAATTTCAAGTCTAAATTCACTTTCGAGTTTGCTATTCCACAGTTGCCTGGATTTTTTTTGGCTTCAGTCGATTTTTTCAGCCATAGTTGTTACGGTTTTACCCCGTCCGCATCAAACTCGACCTGTTAAGCACACCCATGACTACACGCTCCCTCACTTTCCCAGCCATCTCCCATTTTCCCCAGTCCCCAGTCCCCACCCACTCTCAATCCCCATTCCCTCCCCAGTCCACACTCCCCACCCACTCTCAATCCCCATTCCCTCCCTAGTCCGCACCTCTCTGGAAGCAGGCGCCGCCACTGCCATGGAGGTCTTCGTCCCTTCGCCGCCATCCCCGCAAAATCCTCCTCCATCCTCCACCACCTGCTGCTGCCTCCCTTCCCCTCCCACCAAAGACATAGAGACCAAATCAAAACCCCTCCTCGCTGTCTCCTCCCCTCCACGCGCCGATCCATTCTGCCCCGTCGGGTTTTGCTCGGCGGCACGCGGATCTGGGGTTTCTTGAACCGCGCGGCGGAGGGCGGCAGATGGCGCTCGGGGATGTGCGAGCTGTCGGTCTTCATCAGCGACATTCGGTTCAGTGATTTTGTCCGGTGAGTCCTTGTCCTTCTCGTGTTGATTTTTGTTTAGTGATTTTAGATCTGGCGATTTCATGTTGATTTGTGTCTTTGCTCGCCCTTCCGCTCCTCATTCTGCTCGGTGTGCTCTCGTTGCTTGCTGCTCACTGATCTGTAAAAAAGAGTTACTGTTTCTACAAGTGTTATGGAATAAATATATGCCTAGCTTAGTGTTTCTAGTTCTGCACTTTGTTGTTGCCAATATTCATTCATGCCTAAATATGTGCAGTTTTTTAGGTGTTATAAAATTTTCCTTGGTTAGCATCTAATTGCAATGCAGTTATATTAATATTGCATCGTTCAATGATGTGCAATTTATTAGTAATCTGACTGCAATTTTTTTGAAGGTTTGCATGCAAGGTCAAACCCTGTTTTCTGTGTGTGGTTGTGCATCACATTCTGTTGATAGCAGAGAATATGTACTATATGTGTGAATATATATTTGCATATATTTTGTTTCGGTTGTCTTTAGAGTTGTTTAAGCTCTTATTTTGGCGAGCGTGCCATTCTCCACCTTGCTTTGTTGTGCTTTTTTTTGGGCAATTTGTTTTATGATAATATGGATATCTTGATTTTAACATGCTTTACTTGTGGTTCTTTGCAGCTTTTGCAAGATTGATTATGAGGGAAAGGCAAGGAAGGTGCTTGGTTGTTCCTGTATCATTGTCAAGGTGACAAATTGATTTCCCACTACACTACTGCAATGAACTATTTTGTTTATGTACGTAATTAATAATGTTTGGCAACCTCTTACTATCTGGGCAAGTTATTAGTTGACAATCCTTGAATGCTGAAGCACCCTCTAAACCAAATTATTAACCACTCGTTGTCTAAGCTAATATTGTAGTGCCAACTTATTTGCAATTTTTCTTTTTTGTGTCCTATAGCACTTCTATAATTTCTAGTAGTTTGCTCATTGATTGGAATAGTGCAGATTTTACATTTTGTGTCCTGTAGCACATCTATAATTTTTAGACAAACATAGCAAGCATTTTTACCTAATTTTATTTGCACTATTTGATGTTGTGTTATTCCTTTGCGAAGCTTAAGAGTACCCACCTACTATGTAAGAAGTTGCAGTAGCCTTATATGAATTTTCCAGACTTATTTGAGGTGCAATTCCAATATTTTTTTATCTAAAAATATCTCAATATGAAATTATTCTGACTAGTTGTTATTATCTTCATGTATCTTGAACATAGACCTTTTTTTTTGCACAAACTGATGACTTATCAATGCTTTACTACTGTTGATAGCAGAGAATGTGTATTATATGGTTCACTACTTATAAATGCTTCATATGGGTATCTTCAGAGTTGTTTAAGCTCTTATTTTGGTGAGCATGCCATTCTCCACCATGTTTTGTTGTGTTTTTTTGGCAATATGTTCTATGACAGTATGGGTATCTTGATTTTAACATGCTTTGCTTATGGTTCTTTGAAGCTTATGCAGAATTGATTCTAAGGGCAAGGCAAGGAAGGTGGTTGGCTGTTCCTGTGTCGCTATCAAGACAATGAATTGATTTGCCACTGTACTGCTGCAATGAACTGTTTTTGTTTATGTACGCAATTCATAACGTTTGGCAAACTCTAACTATCTGACGGAGTTATTAGTTGACAGCCCTTAAATGTTGAAGCACCCTCTAAACTAAATTATTAACCAAAAAATACAATTAGAAAAGGACAGCTCCTTATGAGGCCATGTTTTCTAAATTAAAACAGCATCCACTTGCAATGCAATGTGCAGTAACAGGCATAAGCATAACATAGGTTGAACAAATTAGCATTGCAAGCTTAATTTCTATTTTGTATGTTAAGCAGGCTTTTTTCTGAAATATACTAATAGCTATAAACTTGCGTATCATCTTATGAAAACTTTTAGTCTTAGGTTTCCTGCAATTTTAGTTCTCTGGTTGTATAACCTCTATTAATTTTTTTGTTAATGTGTTTTAAAAGGGACACTCTATATGAAAAATGTGGCATGTGAACTTGAATAACTTTATTAAAATTTTAGTCTTATGTTTTCTGCAGTTAATTTGTTTTTAAAGGAAAACTCTCTATGATATTACAAGATATGTTTCAGCTTGCATACATTTTTGATGAAAATTTTAGTGTTTAATATGTAGCAATTTTAGTTCATTTGGTGTGCAACTTCTATTTATTTTTTGAAATAATATGCTTTCGTAAAATTTTTTTAAATGAACCTACTTGATACCTATGAACTTGCATGCCTTTTTAATTAAATTTATAGTGTTTCGTATTCTGCAATTTTAGTTCATTAGGTCAGCAAATTCTATTTGTTTGTATAACCAACTAGAAATATTTGAACAAGTTCTAGGGGTTCACAAATCTTTTTGTCTAGATTTTTTTAGTCTCGTATTTCTCTGTATTTTATAAGGGTTCACTAAGTTTAGGATTTTTTTTGTCTAGGATATATTTTTTTGTTTTTGTAAGTGTTCACCAAGTTTAATTTATTTTTTGTCTAGGTTAGATTAATCTTTTTTTGCTATCTATGTTTCTGTTCACCAATTTTAGGATTTTTATCTAGGATATTTTTTTAGTTTTCTGTTTCTGTTAGGGTTTACCAAATTTATTTATTTTTACTGGGGTTTACCGGTCCCTTGTTTGGTTTTGTTTAGTATGAAAATAAATATGTGTCTATGTTTATGTAGGGGTTCATCAATATCTAAGTTGTTTTTTTTGTTTAGCATAAACATTAACATCTGTCTAGCTATGTAGGGGTTCGCCAATCCCTTATTTTTTGTCTAGTATAGAAATTAATCTCTGGGTATGTCCATGTAGGCGTATCTATGTGAATATGATCATCAAGGGATGGAATGACACACTATGGAAGATGGCACTTAAATTTGCAGCATGAATTATGCTGGTGTATGAAAATTTACAAATTGGAGATGAACAAGTGTAGGATGGAGAAAAGGAATTTCATGATTGCTAGATCTCGGAGTGATCTTTTTCCTCTCTGAGATAACCAGCTGAGTTATATATTGTTCTTAGATTAAGCATATCTGGAGACATTGAGAAACGGGGCCTTCTTTTTAGTTGATAGAATATTTGAGCTCATAGCTTTGTTACTTACAGATACACAATGATATGTGGTCAACCTTTTTTATTTGTAATTTGTTGGGCTGTTTGGACAGCACGGAGGAGCCTAACTCTCTTAACGGGTCAGCATTGGAAAATCCTGAATTCATTGAGGAGCACTAGAGTAGGAATAACATTTGCTCAATCTAGTTGGAACAACAGAGCCCAGCTGGAAAATAGTGGACACGACACAGGTTTTTTGACATGTTAGCGGGTCAGCCCATCTAAAACTTGTGGGCCCGATAAGGCCTAAAATATAGCTCAATACAAGAACAAAAATAGAAACATCAGAGACAACCATTGGTCGGTGATCAAATGGACAAAAAATTGACTGAACTTCTAAAAAAATTCAGGCGACTGAGGAATAGACAGCCCCATTCACTTTATATTAAGAGTACAAAAAGATAAATGGGAGTGTTTTGAAAAGCGCCTAAGCCATGGAGTGTTTTGAAAAAGGGGAGTGTCTACTTTGTGGCCCTCAACAGGAAGTTGCTAAGAGCGACCAGGCACCTGTGAGCCTCTGGACCTCTCTTATAGTTTTGGGGGCCCCCATGCTACTATGGTATCGATGCCCCTATCGGACACCAAGAAGCCGAGCAATTTGCCCGCTCGGACTCTGTAGATGCATTTGTCTAGATTGTGCTTGATACTAGCCCATTGGAGGTTGTCGAAGATTTCCTGGAGGTCTGCTCCGTGGGATGCCGCTCGCTTGCTTTTGACCATCACGTCATCAATATAGGTTTCGACGTTTCAGCCCAGCTGAGATGCAAGGATGAGGGCGATGAGCCTGGTGAACATTGCCCCAACATTGTTTAGCCCAAAGGGCATCCCAACGAAATAGTATATCACGTTGGGGACTATGAAGCTTGTCTTAGATTTATCTTCCTTGTCCATACGGGTCTGGTGATATTCGGAGTATGTGTCGAGGAAACTCATCCATTGACACCCCGCTGTGGTATCCACCAACTGAACAATACATGGTAAGGGGTAGTTGTCCTTGGGTTATGCCTTATTGAGGTTGGTGAAGTCAATGCACATGAGCTAACTATTGTTCATCTTCTTGACTAGCACTGGGTTGGCGAGCCACTTGGGGGTAGACCACTTCCTTGATAATGTTAGAGGTGATATGTTTGGCCACCTCCATCTTGGCAGGCTCTTGTTTGTCGAGGTACATCTGTCTCATTTGCTGCTTGACATGCTTCGTGTTGGGGTGCACTGCCAGCTTGTGCTCGATGATGGAGCGTTCCACCTCGATGATGTCAGGGGGTGACCATGCGAAGATGTCCTCATTCCTACAAAGCACTTCTAGTAGGCTCTATTTGGCCTTTGAGGTAGGGCTGCCCCCTAATCGATACTTGCTTTGATGGGTCCTCATTGTTGAGCAACCCCCTCTTTACCTCACCATCTAGCCTTGGCTTCGGCATCCATCTCAGGACGAAGGGAGGGGAGTGGTGGTACCTTCATTTACGGTGTGCACCTTACAGAGAGGACTCCATGTGCCTACTTTGACTTGTCGAGCGAGGTCCCAATTACTGAACACCATGATGAGCCCGCAAGGCCTGGTACTTCATGCATAAGTAGTTATGATGTGGGACCACGCCAAACACATTTAGGGTAGCTCTACCTAAGATGGCATCATATGGATACAGGAGGTCCACCACATTGAAGTTGATAACCTCCCTTCTCCTTTGCTCTCCTTGGTTGAAGGCTACCTCAAGCACCACTTGGCCCAGTGAGTTGACTAGGCACCCTCCGAAGCCTTGTAGAGGTACCCTAATGGCCCAGCCTACTTAGAGGGATGCCCATCTGGTTGAGGTGCTGACGAATAGGAGGTCCATGGAGCTACCTCTGTCCACTAGGACTCACCTCACATCGCACCCCGTGATGTTGGTCTCGATGACCAATGGGTCTTGGTGACAAAAGTTTACTCCTAATGTGTCTTCCCTTATAAAGGTGATATCTGCTTGGGCCCATGTCGGGAACACTTGTGCTGGGTATGTGGCAAGGTGGTGTATTCAGCAAACATAGGTCCTCCGTTATCACTCGGAGGGGGATTCAAGGGATAACCCGTCCGTGATAGCGTTGTTCACATGGTGGGAGCCAGCCGCGGGTGCCTATATCCATAAAACATTCGGTGGGGGATGGACGAATGGAACTTCCGAGGGCTGCTACATGTGCGTCACCTCCAGCACCCTCGCATCCAGGGTGCGCTCCCTGGTTACACTTTCATGGAGCACAGCAAAGGTGGGGCAATCGCACATGAGGTGCTCTCCCCAGCCGTGGACCTCGCACCATGGTCCTTGCTGACACCTGTCTTCTCGGCCTCACCCCTTCCACTTCCGCAACCCCTTCAGTCGCAACCATGATCTCTGGGGGCAGCATTTTCTTCGACACCCCCTTCGATGCTGAGGACGTACATATCCTAGGGTCCATTTCATTGCTTGTGGCTAGAACCTTCCTTCGGAGCTGTTGGGGTAGGCTTAGCTTCAGGGGCGAGCGCTGTAGCGTCGGCCTCATGTCGCGTTGCATCCTCCTCTACTATTGTGTACTCCTTCATCTTGTCGAAGAGCTTAGTCACCATTCATATGAGCTTCCACATGTTGTATTTCATGAGCGACCCCTTCTAGAGGCAACAAATGGTGGCATTGATGATGGTCATCTCATTAACACATTTACCTGGCAGCGGACCTTTGTGAAGCATATGAAATACCCCGCAGCTTCTCCCCTGATGTTTGCCTTATTGTGAAGAGTTAATCGGCATCAATTCACTCCATGTAGTTGCCTTGAAAGTTATTGTGCATGAGGTCCCAGACTTGTTCCTACGCGTACACGGAGCCAGGAGCGATGGTGAAGAACCAGGACAATGTGACTCCTCGGAGGGCAAGCAGTAAACCTTTTGCCTTCATTGAGTCGCCTGCCCCTGCGGCTTCGATGGCCATCTCGTAGACGCATAGAAATTCACAGGGGTCCATGTCTCCCTTATACGACTCTACTGTGGGTACCTTGAAATCATCTAGCCAAGTGCTCCACTGTAAACCAACACTGAGTAGGGATTCAAAGTCCACTCATTAGGGGGTGCGGTGGGTGCCTATGTTGGCCTTGTGACTTTCAGTCCATTCCACTACCACCTCTATCACCGCCACGATGGGAGTCTGCTGACTCTGGGTCTCTTGCATCTCGTGCATGGCCCTCCATAGGTCCGCCAGCTCCTGCTATAGTGTTCTGTAGATTGTCTCCAAGGCACAACATAGGGAGCAGGACGCCCTCTATTGTCTATGTGATGATGGTGTGGGTGTCGGGGCCAATAGAGGCCACCACTTTGGTGCTGCTGGCATTGCCAAGAGGGACCATAGTTGTGTTCTCCATCCATGAGGCCTCCAACTCTGTCGTTGGCATAGCTGCCAAAGAGCTATCTTCGTTACTTGTTGTGGTCCCAGACGTGACTGATCCGGTGCGCGCTGCCATGGGGGAGGGGGCCTTCGACCACTGGCTCCCTTGCTCTCATCATGACGGTCTCAGTTGTAGTACTTCTCTTCCGCTTGGAGGCTAACGTCATTGCCTTCCTTGGTGTAATCGTGTCCAAGCGCCCTAGCTTTGGCTTATAGCTTTTACATCATTCCCCACAGACAGTACCAACTATTGTGGTTATAGACCAAACAATGGATAATGGGGCTACAGGGAGGCCACAGAGGGGCTGCCTAGAGCCTAAGACTAGCAGTGGGGAGTTACTACTACAAAAGAGGCTATACTGGATAGGTACATCACAGACGGTTCATACGGAACCGTCTGTACTTAAACTATCACAGACAGTTTATACTAGCAACCGTCTATGATATTTTCATAGATGGTTATTAACACGAACCATCTGTGATAATTGAGACATCACAGACGGTTCGTGTTAATAATCGTCTGTGAACTTTCACAGATGGTTCTTAATACGAACCATTTGTGATAATCGAGACAACACAGACGATTTGTGTTAATAACCGTCTGTGAACTTTCACAGACGGTTCTCAATACGAACAATCTATGATAAGTGAGACATCACAGACGGTTCGTATAACAAACCGTCTCTGATATTCATTATCACATACAGTTCATGTAATAAATCGTCTGTGATAATCACACGTCATAGATCCATGGCGTATACCCAGGATTTCGATCTCACCAGTCCATTCTCTCCACATCGAATCACAGGCACCAGTTTCTCCCACTTCTCGGCCCTTATTAATAACTCCCCATCTACCTTTCTACCGGTACTAGTCACGCGTGAGTTCATCCACTAGCTAGCTTCCTGCATCTCCCCTCCGCTGTGAGCTAGCGCCTTCGTCGCGGCACGGCGGGAGGCTGGACAACACATTCTTGCCGTAAGTTCGTAAGTGTGTCTTGTTCAGCCTCACTGTCATGCCATGAAAGGTTTGTTAGCTTGTTATCCTGTAATAGATCTGAATGTTTTGTTGTGCTTGCCTCTGTATTTGCTTGTTCCTCAATGACGCTGACTACTGCAGTGAGCTAGCGCCTCCGTTGCGGCACGGTGGGAGGCTGGACAACACACTCTTGCCGTAAGTATGTCTTGTTCAGCCTCACCGTCGTGCCACGAAGGGTTCGTTAGCTTGTTATCCTGTAATAGATCTTGTGTTGTTGTGCTTGCATCTGTATTTGCTTGTTTTCAAAGGGCATGGGTAACATTATTTAATTTCTTGAGGCTAGCCAAAAAATAGAAAAAATTTCAGGTATAGAGTGAACTATCATAGATGGTTTGTGATATAAACCGTCTGTGAAGGACTATCACAGATGGTTCTATATACGAACCATCTGTGATACTCACCAATCACAGATGGTTGGTATTACGAACCGTCTGTGATATATTGGTGTCACAGACGGTTTGTGGTTGGAACCATCTGTGATAATCTGCGCTATTAATTTCTGGGCATACTTGCTCAATCTCGACACATATCTGTCTTCATTGCGCTGCATCGGTGGAGCAAGGCGACCGGCTTTAGGGAGTTCGCGGTGAAAACATATCGCCGTCTTCTTGGTGATCAGAGGTTAGTACTCAATTACTTTTAATAACTTATATGCATGCATGTTTTTGTAATTGAAAGAGATGACAAATAGGTTTTTGTTTAATTTAGATCTAGCTAGCTAGCTAGGTTTAGAAAGATAATGTTAGTTTACTCAATTTCAAAATGGGTAAGTACTGGTACGTAGTTCACTAGCTTAAATATATTCTTGCTTAAAATTATTATGTCATGAATACGTGGCTAGCTAGCTATACCTACGTAATATATATAGATGCATGTCATGTACGTGTAAGTATATATAGCTAGTCTGATTTGCTTTGTAGTAGCCCTAATAATTATTTTTGACACCCATTTATTACTTGTGTAGCGTAGATGGACCGAAGTTGGATGTACATTGAGAACCGTGTGAGTGAAGAGTATATTAATGGCGTGTCTGCTTTTAGAAGAGCGGCCGAGCTGGATATGTTGAAGAAAGGGATGAAATATATGTACTGTCCATGCATTAATTGTGATAATTTCAAGATGTTTAGCAACTCGGCGCAGATCGAAGCTCACTTGATTCGAAGGGGTTTCAGAAAAGGGTACAAATGTTGGACCAGTCACGGTGAAGAGAAGAGTACACAAGAAGATAGTTATGGCATAGTCGAGGGAGACAACGATATGTCGGTTGTAGACTGTGCTTTCGATCATGAGGATAGGTCGCAGGATGACAATCTGGATCAGATGTTACGTGATGCAGAAGGGAAATATAGTAAGAGAGAGTTTGGTAAATTCGAGGGCTTGATGGAGGACTCGGAGAAACCTTTGTTCTCGGGCTGCAAACCGCAATACACGAGGTTGTCATCAGTTCTAGAACTGCTGAAATTGAAGGCAAGTAATGGTTGGTTCGACAAGAGTTTCGCGGTATTGTTAGGTCTCGTAGCGGACATGCTTCCAAATGGAAATGTGTTATCGAGAACCACCTACGAAGCCAAAAAGATTCTTTGTCCATTGGGAATGGAAGTAGAAAGAATACATGCATGCCCGAATGATTGTATCCTGTACCGTAAAGAGTATGCTAGCTTACATGTTTGTCCGGTGTGCAAAGCATCCCGATACAAGCGTAAAAATGAGTCTGATGATGGGAAGGGCATCGAGGTGAAGCAAGGACCTCCTGTTAAGGTGTTGTGGTATCTTCCTTAATTCCTTGTTTGAAGCGTTTATTTGCAAACCGGAAGGATGCAAGATTGATGCGTTGGCACTGGGAGTAGCGTAAGAAAGATGGAATGATAAGACACGTTGTTGATTCTGCCCAGTGGAGGAACATGGATAGGATGTTTGTAGATTTCGGTGTGGAACCGAGGAATATAAGATTTGGGTTAAGTACAGATGGAATTAATCCTTTTGGTAACATGAGCAGCCGACATAGCACCTGACCCGTGACTCTATGCATGTACAACCTTCCTCCTTGGCTGTGTATGAAGCGGAAGTATATTTTGATGTCACTACTTATCTAAGGGCCGATGCAACCTGGCAACGATATTGATGTGTTCCTAAAATCATTGGTGGAAGATCTTGCAATACTGTGGAACGAAGGGGTACATGTATGGGATGCAGACAAACGAGAGAACTTCACTCTACGCGCCATGTTGTTCTGCACTATTAATGATTTTTCTGCCCTTGGTAACCTGTCAGGGTTGAGTACAAAAGGAGCCAAAGCGTGTCTGCACTGCTTAGATTATACCGAGAGTGTGTGGTTGAACAACTCGCACAAAACTATGTACATGCGTCGCCGTAGGTTCCTTCCAAAGTATCACCCATACCGCAAAATGAAGAAACAATTTGACGGAAAAAAGAGGATGACTCAGTACTAAGGCCTTTTAGCGGGAAAGAGGTGTATGATATGGTCAAGAATATCAATGTTATGCTTGGAAAGGGATGTAAATTGAGGAAGAACATGGGGAAAAAGAGGTCAATATTTTGGGGCTGCCTTATCGGGAGCATTTCGAAGTTCGCAATTGCATCGATGTCATGGATGTAGAGAAGAATGTATGTGTCAGTTTGATTGGTCTCTTACTGAACATTCCTGATAAAACAAAGGATGGTGTCAACGCAAGGCGTGATTTGGTCGCTATGAACATCAGGACCGAGTTAGCACCGATAGAGACCAATAAAGCCCGGATGTACCTTCCCCCAGTTTGCTACACTCTATCTAAGTCCGAGAGAACTCAACTGTGCCAGTCCTTACATGGTGTGAAAGTTCCATCCGGTTACTCCACCATCATGAAGAAACTTGTTTCCATGGAACATTTGAAATTAATTGGCATGAAGTCTCATGATTGTCATGTGCTAATGACACAAATGCTACCTGTTGCAATTAGAAGTATTTTGCCGAACAAGGTTCGAGTGACAATCATAAGGCTATGTTATTTCTTTAACGCAATTGCTCAGAAGGTCATTGATCCCGATGGACTAGATGCTCTGCAAACCTAGGTGGTGACAACTCTATGTCATCTAGAGATGTATTTCCCTCCATCATTTTTTGATATCATGGTCCATCTCATTGTCCACCTGGTGAAAGAGATAAAAATATGCGGCCCTGTGTTTCTACGTCATATGTACCCTTTCGAGAGGTACATGGGAATTCTCAAATCCTATGTACGTAATCGATCTCGACCAGAGGGTAGCATCATCGAAGGTTATACAACAGAAGAGGTCATTGAATTCTGCATCGGCTACATGGGTCAGGTCGAGCCGATAGGTGTACCTCTATCTCGTCACGAGGGGAGGCTAGAGGGTATTGGGACTATCGGAAGGAAAGCAATAATTCCGAATCAAAATACGTATGCTCAAGCCCATTTCACGGTTTTACAACACATGACTGAAGTGATCCCATATATTGAAGAGCACAAGAACATGCTACGTCAAGAGAATGCAGTCTAGTCAGAAGTTTGGATCACGAGACAACACAACCGCCAGTTCAACAAATGGTTGAAGGCACAATTGACTAGGAGGTCGTCAAGTGAAACACTACAATGGTTGGAAAAAGGGTCAAAATTTACAATTGTGACATGGCAAGGATACGACATTAATGGCACAGTGCAGAACTCAGGTGTCCGCATAGATGCCTATGTTGCGCACGTCAGTACCGCTGGCCCAAGCTTGTACTACGGGCTTGTTGAGGAGATTTGGGAGCTTGACTACGTAATTTTCAAGATTCCTCTATTTCGGTGCCGTTGGGTCCAACTCCCACGGGGTGTAAAGGTCGATAAGTATAGCGTCACTACCGTGGACATCGAATGTGTAGGATACAAAGACGAACCATTCGTACTCGCGAGGCAAGTTGTTCAAGTATTTTATGTAACCGACCCGGCAAATAAGAAGTGCCATGTAGTTCTTCAGGGAAAAAGAAGGATTGTCGGAGTTGAGAATGTTGTGGATGAGAAAGAGTACAATCAATTTGATGAGTTGCCTCCATTCGGAGACGACATCAGGCTTGAGGAAGAACAAGGCGATGAAGCAAGCTATATGTGTGTCAATCATCGTGAAGGGCTTTATTTAAAATGAAATAGCCAAGTGTAATAAATGATCCCACAGAGCCTGCACCTATTTGGAAATTATTGCAATGTAATCATACTTAGGAAACTTGGCATGTAATTATGTAACTATATTCCATTGTAATTGTAAAATGACTTAGGAACTAAGAAATAGTCATATTTATGATTATGCTTGCGTTTTTCATAATATTGCATGGCCAACATGATTTTTTGGTAGCCAGGTGTAGTGAACTATCACAGATGGTTTATCGGAAGAAACCGTCTGTGATAATACATCACAGACGGTTCTATTTATAGAATTGTCTATGATATTCTAATATCACAGACGGTTCTATTTATGGAACCGTCTGTGATAGTTTTGCTATAAATATTCGTAGCTAGGTTTTGCAGAGTCCTCACTCACGCACTCTCCACCACCCCTACTCACTCGCGTGCGACGTCGCCGCTCCCTCCCGATGCCGGCTCTCCCTCCCGACGTCGCTGCTCCCTCCCCAGCACCGTTCGCCTCTGTCTCAATTAGTTAGCCCATTTGTTTTGTTATCTTCAATAGACTTGCAAAATTGTTTTATGACCTTTAGTACTTTATGCTATATGCTTCACATGTTAGCTACAAGATCAAATACTAAAATTGAATATTCAAGCCTGAGCTCTTAATTTTTACTATTACTATCATTTGTCTATCTTGTGGTCTGTCTGAATAGATTGCTAAATTGTTTTATGACCTTTATTAGTACTTTATGATATATGCTTCACATGTTAGCTACAAGATCTAATACTAAAATTGAATATTAAAGCTTGAGTTCTTAATTTTTACTATTACTATCATTTGTCTATCATGTGGTCTGTCTGAATAGATTGCTAAATTGTTCTATGACCTTTAGTACTTTATGATATATGCTTCACATGTTAGCTACAAGATCAAATACTAAAATTGAATATTCATTTTTACTATTACTGTTATTTGTCAATCTTGTGGTCTGTCTCAATAGTTGGCTAAATTGTTACCTATAAAATATATTTAGAATGGCATGTCACTGTTCCAAATGGACCTTGTAGCAATATGCCACATAGACCTTCAAAAGGCATGAAGCTACCGATACGCTCCAGTGTGTCCGGTTCATTGAATTAGATACACTAAAGTGTGTCGTTTGCTTGATAGAACTTTGTTTAGGCCCATAGCTCACTTTAGTTAGTTTTTTCTTAGAAGAGAGATGGTGTCAACACAGTCGTCGTCGTCATCTAGGTCTCACGCTCGCAAGATTGGAATAATTAAGCATGGCCGAGGAGTATCGAAAAGGCCAGAGGGCCGAATGACCATCACGGTGGTCTCTTTGGTTGGGGTCCCTCTGCAACCGAAGAAAGCAGCGGCATCATTTCGGACTACCTGCGGAATAATTGGAAGGCAACGGGTCCCCATCACCATAGCAAGCTGGAAAGATTTAGCAAAGGATCACAAAAATTAGTTATGGGAGGAAATTACAAATTCGTTCGAGATCCCAGCAAAAGTACAGGGACTCATGCAACGGCACGCGCTCCTCGCAATGGGAAAACCATGGAAGAATTTTAAGAGCACTCCTGTGACGCAGTATGTGGCCAAGGATCTCACGCCCTTCACGAGGTATCTTTTCGTGTCACCGGAAACATAGGAGGCCTTTGTGCAGATGAAGACAACGACCGAATTTGA
Organism: Dendrocalamus sinicus; assembly: GCA_036346575.1. Taxonomy (NCBI): domain Eukaryota; kingdom Viridiplantae; phylum Streptophyta; class Magnoliopsida; order Poales; family Poaceae; genus Dendrocalamus; species Dendrocalamus sinicus. The sequence goes on from JAYEVI010000217.1 coordinate 369,025, forward strand.
ACAACAAAGTGCGGCACACAAGGCTCTCCAGTCACAAAACACTCACCCTCACAGACTCGGCACCGCTGGGTACATGGGTAAAATCCCGCAGTGGAGGATGCAGGACGAGGTCATAAACCGATCGGAGGCCTACCCGCCATTTGCTGGGATCGCAAACGAGCGCGCTCGAAACTGGTTAAGAGTGAGGTTATCAACCACATCTTCGGGTGTCTCTTTCAAAAACCCCGCAGATGAGGAAGTATCCCAACGCCTGGTAAGATATGTTAAACTACATAGTTGTTTACACCTCTTGAACTTCATGGGTTCAAAAATAACATGATTAAGTGCCTCTTGTAGCAATTATTGACTACCGAATCTTCTTGTGGCTCCTTTCAAAAATACAGGGAGGGAGATTTACTATCACAGGCCTTGGGAAACAAGGAGCACCCAGGTCGCACACGAGGCTTGTGGTTTATGTATCTTAGAGGTATGGATTTTCAGATTACTCCGAGACATATAGGAGTAGGAAGAGATCCAAGGTGTACCGCAATGAACAAATAAAATAGGAGCTTTGTGCTCAACTTGAGGAACAACTATCTGCCTCACTTCAAGAGCAGACTGCCTCACTTCGAGGAGAGATAGATTCATTGAGGGAAGAACTGAGACAAGTCCGCAACCAATTGCAACCCACCCCTACTACTACGGTACCCAGTCCCCCTCAACGTCGTAGTAGCTGCGCGTCCATGCCAATTACAGAACATAGCAATGCCCACTTACCTATTGACGACATCCAAGTAATTTACCTCTTTAGAATGCTACATAGATCTCTCTGGTGGACGCTTTAACTCATCTTGTGTCGTTATGTAGGAGCCCATGCCTTTCATCCTCAGAGTCAGGCTTGTTGGCTCTATTCCCGTTGACGCTGGGCGGGGGATGGCGTATCCATTACTGTCAAGGACGCTGGTGCACGGTGTACAAGTAGAGTCCAGTTTCATAAAGGTTCAGGTGGCATGATTAATGATGTTTTTAAGACCGTATCTCACGAGAAGCCCACAAACGAAGAGATTAAGACATTATGGGATACCGTCCACACATTCATTCAGTGGCCCAAGAGGGACATCACCCTCGACTTGTCCGTGCCACGATCTCCACATCCAGTGGCCCAAGAGGGACATCGCCCTGGACTTGTCACATCGGCTCCGGTGGCTCCACCTCCAGCTCCGGTTCCGAAGCCTGTTGCATCGGCTCCCGCCGAGACGCCACTGTAAACGTATTATAAGCGAGGCACTAAGACTCAAGCGAAGAAAATTAAGGCACGTCCCAGGCCATGGAAGTTCATTCTAGGAGTGTCGTTGGTCCCCGAGTCACAATTACCCCCGCTTGGTTTGGTTTGCAATACATTGCATACCTGGTACATGCAGAGGTCCAACAAGAAGCCAAACCGGCAGAGTGCATTCACTGTGAAATATACGGAGGCGAATTTTCTCCACGACTCGGGCTACTTCATCGTGACATTTAAAGACTTATTCTTACTATTCAATCTCGACGAACTCGACGCCTCACTTCTACGATGCTGGACACTGTAAGTGTATTGTACAATGAAGTTCTACATTCACGATATACCGATAAATGTCATTACTCTTTCCGTATGTATAGATACATGATCCAACAAGTCCAGCGATCGCGACAACCGGTGGGTTTCCTCGACCCACACTTGGTCTCCAAGCAATCTATCAACGAAAATGTATTCTTCGTGCAAGATTACATAACAAGGGGATTGATTGCTCACACCGATAAGGAGTACGTCATGGTACACTTCAACCAAGGGTAAGTGCTTCACTAGTTGCCACACAAGTGTCATTTGTACTTTATATGCAGCATGAACTTAGGATTAATCACTATGGCGACACACATGACTAGGTCTTACTGGATTTTGATTGTGATTGTACCAAAGTGGAGCAAGGAAATATACCTTGATTCCCTACTTAGGAGCAACCACGACTTCAGTTGTGTGCAAGAAGTACCTATGTATGTAATTTTATTTTTGCAGTGCTACCAACAGCTACAGGGCAACATATGTGGATTCTACGTTTGTTGCCATATGAAGAAGATCATGAACACCAAGATGAATGATCTAGAGGTTTGTAAACCTTGCAATAATTATTATTTTCTTATTATATATATGTATATGTACACACACATGCTAATTAATGACTTCGACGAAAGTGCATATGATCTCGACAAACTCGTCGAAATTCATGGACACCTCTCTGAATTCTTTCTATCCGAGGTCATAAACAAGTCTGGAGAGTTCCACCCTAGCAATGGTGATAATTAGATGTTGAAACATTGGATTCAATTGTACAAATCACTCAATTGTGCTTAATCAAACAATTCATTCAATTTAATTCATTTGCCAGATCTGTGTAACAATTTTCATTATATATATATATGTGTGTGTGTGTGTGTGATCTGCTGGCCGTTTGTTTCATTCATCTGTGCTATATACGTGATAGAGCTTGTTTTTAGAGGGCATGGCTAGCATATCCTGAGGCTAGCAAAAAAAGGTAAATAAAATTGCTGTTGCAATAGCTATCACAGACGGTTCGGTGTTGAAAACCGCCTGTGATATCTATATCCTAGACGGTTTCAAACACTGAGCCATCTGGGATATGAACGATATCACAGATAGCCTTTGTTATTAACCGTCTGTGATATTTTGTATATCACAGATGGTTCGGAATACCGAACCGTCTGTGATATGAATCATATCACAGACGGTTAGTAACAAAAACCGTCTGTGATAGTCGAGTATCACAGACGGTCTTTGTTATTAACCGTCTGGGATATATATAATATCACAGATGGTTTTTTTTTCTCAAAAACCGTCTGTAATGTAAGTTATCACAGACGGCTTAGGAGCCGTCTGTGATAACCACCTATTATCACCGACACATAAACACAGACGGATCAGAAACCGTCTGTGATGACGGTTCCGAACCGTCTGTGATAGGACTGTTTGTAGTAGTGAGTGGATGTAGTAGATGTTTATTATGCTTGTGCTACTGCTTAACCCTTTTTCTCTAAAAATGAATCATCTCTCCTCCATGGTGCCCTAATACATATATTTATAGCCATGTGGAGGGTTGTTTACATAAATACCCCCTTAGGGGTTATATTAGTGAGGGTAAACATGCATTTTCCTTGGCATAGCCATTTTGGGCTTGCCACAGTCTCATACGTAATGGGTCTTTTGGCGTAGTGGGCCAAGGTGGGGCCACTCCCCCCAATAGTTTGCTTGGTCTATTGTTGTGTACGTAACTTGGAGTAAACTATGGTCAATGATGAGGATAACTAGGACTTGGTTAGGAGAACCAAGGTCCAGTGTGGTCATGGAAGCCAGGTGAGATGATTGAACTCAACAAGGCACTAGATGGAAAGGATGATGGAAGACATAAGTGGTAAAGGCCAAGCAGGTCTTGTGGTGCATCAAGTGACTTGAGCTTATTTGCAACCGAGGATGGTTCGATGGTATGGACACGTGATAGGCTTGGTAGGAAATCGTTAGGGCCAAATAGAAGATAAAAAAACTTGGGTGATCCTTTGAGGAGAAGGAATTGGGAAATGTTGGTTGAGATGCAAAGTGGTCATTTGCCCAAAACCGAAAAAGTGAGTGTTTGCGAAACCACAGTGGAGACGGTTTGCAAAACCGTGGTGGGGTCCTAAGCAGATTAGACCCCGTCGTCCCTCCTTCCTTTGCTGCCCCTCCTAACCAGTCATTGCCCCCTCTTGCCCCGGCCGCTACCCTCCTTCCCGACCGCCTCCCACCTTGGCCACCACCTGAGGAGCCTGATGCCCGTCACCGGTTTCACCTCATCTGCAGCACTAGAGCCCCTCCATCATGATGCCCCTCACCCAGACAGCTATCAACCCCCTCTGCCTACCTCCTGGTCCTAGTCGCCGCCGCAGCCTCCCTCCTAGTCCATGGTGTGGTGGGGCTCAGCTTGAGCACTTTGGCATGGCTAGGGGGAGGTGGCAACACAACGACAGCACACTGACAAGGCTAGGTGGAGAAGGCAGCCTGGCAATGATAGTGGGCCAAACGAGGTGGCGGCTGGCTAGATCTAGGATGTTTTTTCTTTTATTTTGTTTTTCTATAGATTTGGATGGGATTTAGACGAAGACAAATTTAGCTCTTGATTGTAAAATTTTAGATTGGTTTATTCACACACATAGATTCAGATTTCATATCTGGATTCAAATTGGTTGATGCTAAAGTTTTTTGATACAAATGAACACAAATGTTTGGATTTCCATAATATAGATCAATTACTTGTGTGAATATCCATGGCTGAAAGATCAACGATTAAAGCTTGTCCGATCGACAGATAGATATTTCAATCCGTGGTTAGATTTTGTGATTGCAAAGTATCTTTTGTTTTCATTTCGTAGCAAGACTTTCGTCTAATGTACTCCAGAAGGACAGTGTAGTTCTTGCTTGAGTAATATGAGGTATATTCATGGCTGAAAGATCACAAATTTCTAAACTTTTGCCATATTGATAAAAAGAATTGGATATCTTAACTTTCAGTTTATTCTTGTATTGGTTGCAGGATCATAGAGGAAGTTGGATTGTAGCTCAAAGAATTCTTTACTATACAACAATGGTATTTGTCATATTTATTTATGTGAATTTGCATGGGTGCTATTCGTTTCATCAAAATTTTGCAAAAAGAATAAAAACAACCATATTTATGCTAAATCAACACATAAAACATATCTTCAGAACCGTCAAGTGTATTTCAGACATTTCAACCTTCATCCACAGTTAAAGTGGTCAGCTAGTTCAATAAAAAGCCAGATAGCCAGACGACCTCTCACGAAAAGCTACAAATACTAGCTACAGCTACTTCTACCAGCTACAACTACTTTTCAGCTAGAAAGCCAAAAAGCAGCGTATGGAAAAAATTCAAATAAAACTATGGCCCTATTTGTTTAGGCTCAAACTTTTTAGCTTATTGCTTAAAGCCAGTTTTTTTTGGTTTAAGGAGCTTAAAAGTAGTCCACTTTTAAGCCAAATTAGGTTGTTTAGTTTTTTTTTTTTGCTTTTGAGAGAAGCTTATCATTGAAATATATAAAATACTCTTGTTCTAATGTCAGAGATGAATTCCATTATGATCCAATAATTCTAAAGTTCATCGTGGCCTCATGAGATTTGACCAACAACGACATGAATCATTCAAAGAAAACAAATAAGTCAAATCGCAACAATAATTGGTAGAATACACAACAATTAGTGGTAATTCAATTCATGACCATCAACTTGGTAATCACAGTTATATTCAAAAAAGAAATAAAAATGAAAAAAATTCATGTCTTCCTTGGTCACCACCGTAGTGTCTCCATTGGCGTCGAGAAACCATCAGCCTTACTGGCAGGTTGTCACTATCGTTTGGACGCCATCTTACACAAGTTGGATATAAACCAAACTTAGGGTTTATATTACAACTTGTATTACAAACATAAAATACTATTACATAGGGTACAACTCCACACTACTGTAATTTATACTAATCAAATAGCTCAAAAGGTCCAACTCTCCACTCCAGGTTTTAGCTCAATTCCACCAATCTGATGGTGGATTGCTGGTGGTGTAGCATATCAGGTTCTCTGGATCTTCCTCCTCCTCCTCATCCTCTGCAGGTCCCTTTCCCTTATTGTCATCTTTAGGCTTTAGTGGTGCCTGGGAGGGGACTCCGCGTAATCGGTGTCGACAAGCACATGTGGAAGGCCTTCGGGGTGGCTGAGGCTGGACAGGTACAGAGACATCTGGAGACTCCCCACAATCTAACATTTCACCGACCTCCACCATGTCGCACCGGTGTAGGTCCTACCTCAATGTACGCACCTTCTGCTGCGATAGATACAACTGTCGATGTAGGTCTTGATACTCTGCCAGGGTCCTTGAATATACTGTTAGACAATGTGTTGGGCTACCACATTCAAGCAAGGATTGTCGTCATCTTCAGCTTGTGGAGTGGAATAAGCTCTTCCATCATCAATACTTTGGAGGATCAGGTCAAAAGGTGACTTGTTAAATTCTTTATCATATTAGTTGCGCAAATAAAGCACGACATCCCTTGCAGCATCTTGAACAACATCCTTTTCTTTAATTCTGTAGCCAGAAAACTTTTGCTTCCTATCAGGTCGGATGGGTAATGGCATCAATGTTACCCATGCTTTCCACTGGTAGCACTCATCATCAACAAACTGTCCTTCAACATGGAACACAGGCTTATGCCAGTTTGTTGTGCCCAAGTATTGTTGCATTTCCCAGAGTTTTCCTGCCCACCATCCATTTCTTCTGACTTAGAGAAAATAAAGTGAACCATCTGCTTAACAATGACAATTTTGAGGTTAGACGAGGATAGATATAAATATTTTGTAAAAGCAAAACTACAGCTAAAAATAAAACCAAGACAGGTAAGGTAACATTAAGAGAGCGAAAAGATAGTAGTAATACTTATATTTTATCTAACTTCTTTTTAAATTTTGCAACTAAGTTTTGCTATAAAACACCACTCCTAATTTAACTTAGATCTCATCGAATAGTCAAGCAAGTGTGCTCTGATACCACTTTGTAACACCCCCATTTCTAGGAACGTTAGTAATCCTCGCAACTGTCCAGGACTGTTCAGTTATAGAGTACCATACATATGTGAGCATCAATTCAATACGTGCTTACAACAAAAGAACCAGACTTTATTACAGAAGTATGGCTTAATAGCTAGTTTGGACACAACAAGCATGCACGCCCAAATTTATCTTACAACACAAACGAAAGACCCCACAGGTGCACTTGAGCGAGGCTAAGACCTAAAGCCACTGGTCATCGACGAAGTAGGACTCTTCCGGATCTTTATCAACAGCTTATTCATCATTGTCCCAAGGTTCTTCTATTTGTTGTTTAAAAAGTAATGAGTACAGCCGTACGCAGCAAGTCACAAGGATAAATCCTAATTTATCTATTTGTAAGGATTGTCAATGGATGGAAATATACTGGTTTTATAAATGAGAGTGTGGATGCAATTTTATTTGTAAACATTTTTAAACATGAAATAATAAAACAATAACTTGGGTAAGGGGTTTCAACACTTGATTACTCAGATTAAAACATAAAAAAATCTACTTATGCCTTGTCGTTGGAATCACCCATTAAACATAGCTTCATTTACCAGAAGTATGACGTATTTGAATACCATTTATTTCATTTTATAGAGTTGCCCAGTTTTACGCACAAGATTTCTGAAACTCTTAATGTCATACAATAGACACGCTTTGGCTTGCATGCGATTGAGTTGAGAAAACAATATTTTCCATTGTTCAATTCTTTATATAGCCTCTATCCGATAGGTTATGCACCACACAAACTTGGGTATCCACTAGCCAAGTCCGAACACACCTGCCTGATTTTGTGTGGACATACTATTATTAAGTATGGTTTTACTACTCCCATACCATGCCCCTTCACTCCCACATCCTGTAGATATCCGATTGAGTTGAGCAGCTACTAGACCAGGATTGATAAGTCAACACTAGTGGTTGAGCGATTTCTATGTCTTTTACTCGGTATAAGGTTCCAGTCCTTACTTTTCACCAACCAGCCCAAGCCTCCTCCCTAGGGTAAGGTCGTGGACTCCAACCATCTAGTGGCTTTTACGATACATCCTTAACCTTAGAACTATTTGAATAAATTTGTCAGCGAAATGCCAATGTCACTTAGTATTACAAAATTTTTGGATGAACCAATCTACAATTAGTTATATAGTAATTAAATATCACTAAAGTTGATAAGGTGAATATGGCCTCAAATTAAATATGGCATTTTTGGTGGTAGGACATAACTAATTTATATGTCATTTAAATATTTATTTTAATTAAATAATATTGTAAATAACAATAATGTAAATACTATAATTAAAGAATTTAAATTCTATGGGATTCAATATGATCAAAAACTTCTAACTTGCCTTGCAGCTCAAGTACTCCACTGGTTTGTACGCTCCAATTTCTTGTTCTGGCCCTTGAACAGTCACCTTGGAATACTTAGGAGCTAGCACAAACACACAAAATAACATAAGTTCCGTGCTCGAATTAAATCAAGCTAGGAAATAAAAAAATAAAAAAAATGAGTAAAATGTAATAAAATCCAAATAGGGTAGGGTTGGGTTTTATCAGGACTTGGATTGGTGGAACGGGGGTCGGAATGGTTTAAACGGGATCGAAATAATCAAAACGGAGCTATTTTTGAAATTAGGATTTCGGTGAATAGTGTTGATACAATATGCTTCAGTATTGGGCCGCCTTAAATGAACAGTGCTAATAGTAATTTTGGCCCGCGTGGTTTTAAACCAAAATTTGCCAGATGGGTCGGTCGACTCGGCCCAACAGCGCATGGCTGCTCCGGCCTGACTGCAACGTATGTGCGCACACAATCATCGATCTACGACACGTGTACGGCCACGATCTGGCCACGGAGTCACCTCAACCCCTTCTTCAACCTTCGGCTGCTCTCTCACCGGCGCAAAACACAGAGGTGTAGCTGCCTCCATGATCGGCACCGGCGTCGCTTCCTGGCAGTCGAGGGTGGTACGGATGGCTTTCTACTCAACATGGTTGTCCCATTTTAAGCATTTGGAAGGCGCAGAAATGGACGATGGAGGTCAGCGGCAAGAGAGAAGGTCACAGGTCCCACTACAGCTCAATGGCTTTTCAGCTGCTTTCCGGCGAGTTCAAAAGCATTTTCACAATCCATGACTCACCAGAATAATAGGGGTGGCAGCAATTTGGGCTAAAGAGCTCCCAGGAGGGCTGTCCACGGTGAGGGCTTTATGGCCGGTGGAAGTCCACGACGCTAGGGCTGCTGAGGGCAAGGGAGGGTCCGACGGTGGTGGCTTCGGGTTTGTGGTAGTCTTGGGAAGCTGTGGCGGCAAGGAATCGATCCGCCATTGATCAAGGTGAGAGATTGGCCCAGGGGCTCACTGGCTCAGGGGAGGTCGGAGGTGGAACTATGGTGCAAGAGAGGTCGAGTAAGTGGCTTAGTTGTGCAATTGAGAGTGGCATGGGGTACTCCGTGTGGCCTATTGGGCTTCAAAGCCGAAGTAAGGCGGTGGGTGCAGTGGCTCAGTTCGGGCGACGCCAGCGCGTGAAGGGAAGAGGTAGCGAGGGGTGCTACCAGCGGGACGTGCATGCAGGAGAGGTGGCGCTGGGTAGTACTACGACCCCGCAGTAGTTGGCGAGGGAGTGACAACAGCTGGTACGGCGGGCGCTCACGTCGGGCAGGAGAGGCGGTGAATTGCAGCTGGAGGGAGCACGAGTCAACTGGGCGCGCAGAGTGAGGAAGGGGTGATGTCAGCGGAGGAGATGGTTGACTAGAGGGTGGGGTCATGGTGACAGCTTCAGGCATGGGAGGTGTGAATGCCCAGGGAGGCACAGCCGCAATCGACGTTGCGATCCCACGACCGCGTGGCCGGAAGAACAAGGAGGGGAGGTGGCTTCTTGAACGGCGCCAAGGAGAGGAAGAGGTGGAATGGCCAAAAGAGTAAAGTGGATTCCAAGATGAATTGCTAAATTGGGAAGGAAAATAAGAATTCAAACAAAACCAAAAAGGAAGTTCAAAATTTTGAATTTTGAGGGTGTTTCAGGATCCATTGATAGGCTGCAGTGAGCAATCGACTTGCTTTTGCAACGTTCATGTGATCGAGGGTGCGTGTAATCTGGTGAGGAGTTGTGCCTATAAATGGGATTTTGCTGTGTGGAGAATGCGAATTTAGAAGAGGGATGTGCAAAACAGAAGGACAAGAAAAAAGAGGATAACATCCCTTAGAAGACACTTCCAGAACTGCCAGAACTGAAGGTAAACTCCAGACCTAACCCGCTAGGCTATCCATTTTTCCACCAGATGCAAACCAGCTTTGCAGAAGGTTCCACAGATATCACGGCAAAATGAAGAAGTTCACTGAAAGAAGACAACACAGCTACAGGCTTCCAAAATTAATTCAGCATCATTTTTGCCACCAATTTCCTTGTGTTTTGCAGAGACATGATCTCACCGTCTTCTCTCCCTCAATTACCATGTAGTTCTTCACATACCTGGTCTCCATCCCTGACTTGCTTGGAAGACTTCAATTGCATCCTTCTCCAGAATTTTTCGCCCCCTTTCAGTTGCAAAGCACAAGAGTTCAGCCAATAACAGACCAAACAGATAAGAGTAAGTGGATCAGAAGGTATCCAGGTGGTTTTAACTTCTGGTTTTCAGCTTCCAAAAGCTAGAAGCCACTTCTCAATTTCAGTTTTTTTGGATTTTTTTTTGTTTTTCTTTTTTTCTCTTATTCCTTTGCATTATTAGTGGAGATATAATGATGTTTTTTAATTTTTTTCTCATTTTTCTTTATTTTTTCAACTTACTGATTTAGAAAGTATAACAGTCACTGTAGTATAATTTTAACCAACAGCCAAAAGCTGTAGCTGGTTGAAGCAGAGTTATTTTGACTTTTCCATGTTATTTTCGATTAAGGAGACAAACATTCAACTTATTTTTCACTTTTCCATATGACACATAATATAGCTGAGACACCAACTGTGACTAGCTTTCTTGTTTACTGTCAAAATGAGTCAACCAGCTAGAAAACAAATGTTCTATGTATCACCGGGAGCATCCGTTATGTCATGAGCTAGCTGCTAGCAGTTAGCTAATCGCCAAGTAAACATCTAGACTTTATTTGATGGGCCAGGTTGATATTGTTCCATTGGAATGAAGCATCCATTGTCTGACAATGAACTGTACTCCCTCCAGAAAAAATATATCGGTTTAAAAATTTTATCAGAGGTAACAATAGAACCGGTAACCATTGGTTACCATATTTTTCGGATGAAAATTTTGAATTGAAATTTGATCTTTTGATCTTTTTAAAAAAATTTAGATGAATCCAAAATTTTTTAACCAATTTAAAATTTTAGCACGATCCACCGATAAACCGGTAAACTATATTTTGGCGATTGATTTTTCCCTACCCTTTAAACGGATTAGTTGTCCCATGCTATCAGTGAAAACTAGGTAATTCAGCGGAGGGATTTGACGGAAAAAACCCTTTCTGATCGGAATACCAAGCGTAGAAATCCTCCATTACGATCTCTCCTAATCATTGCGGCATCATCTGGGGGTTGAAAGTCTGCCGCACTAGCGCGGTGGACTGAGGCGGCGCAGCACGGTAGGCGCGGCGGTGCAGGGTCCAGTCGTTGCGACGACCAGGGCGGTGAGACGCAGTTGGCTCGGCGGCAGCGAGCGACGTCGCGGTTACGCTGGGGGCACTGAGACGGCGAGGCTGAGCTCCCGACCCGGCGGCAGCGAGCGACGCGGTGTCGTTCCGAGGCGGCGCTGATGGTGCGGCGACGGCGATGATCGAAGATGGCAAAGGCCATGGCACGGTGGGCAACGAATGCAATGGCGGCGTGGTTGGCGCAGCCGGAGCTGTCGGGGTGTACGGCGGCGACTTGCGGCCGGCGAGGATGAGATCGGCGAGCGCGAAGCGGTTGACACTACCGACGACGAACAGGACGGTGGCGGCGATACCGTGGGCGACGGCGCACACGCGATGCAAGGCGGCGCGGTAGGCACGGCTCGCGGTCGCCGTTGGCGGCACGAACAACCGACGAGACGGCCAGCGGTAGCCGGTAGGCTCTAATCTCGCCGTTGGCGCAAGAAAATAACCCCATGTTGCGAAACGGAGAGGATGGTGTGCTGTGTAGGCCGCGCCATGCCATTGTGAGGCAAACAATCTTCGCATGAAACATTTTTTGGAGCATTAGTTGCAACAAATGAAGGAGTACTACTAAAACTGAATTGACATTCAGAGTTGTGCAATGCTGCACTGCTTGTTGGCACACAGTGACACACAATCGAGAGAAGGTTCGGTTGGGCTGAAATAAGCTGGTTTATGACTGAAATTGCATTGTATCTAACTAAAATTACATTATAGCTGATAGTGGCTTATTGACACAACTAAATTTTAAAAAAATAAAAATAAAACACAGGTTAGCACATTACGGACAATGTAAACGAATACGGGAAAAAAAGAACAAAAAAACCTAAAAAAGACAAAAAAAAAGTCAGAAAAAGATAAAATTTAGGAATAGTAAAAAGTAAACCAGAAGTCAGAAGTTCAAACCAAAATGAGCAGGCCTAAGCCTACAAGAATGGAAACGATCCAAATACTGAGTTTTGGAGTAGCAGATAAGAATCATACAAAAGAGCATTTCTTGCTATCTCTACTATTCTAAACTGGAACGCAAAATTGAATTTACTCATTTGTTCAGCACCTGGGGAGCCTCTGCCTCCTACTCGATCTTCTCTTCTTCTATCTGTACGCACAATGTGAGAGCCTTTGCAATACGGAGAAACTGAAAAATAAGATAATCATTCAAGCAGGAATCAAAGCGATGAAGGAATTGTACTGTACTTCATGTACCTATATCGATCGATCCTTTGTTTAGCATTTACCAAGAATCCATGTGACAGCCTAAGGTTAGGGAGCATTTGGTTGCAGGAGCTGTTGGCCTCTGCAAATTCATGTGAACAACATGAAAACTATGTCATCGGCAAACTCCTCTAGTGAAAAGAAAGAATGGAACTCCAGTATACTGCTTGAACCTAAGCGTGTGTGCTTTTGTGCACAGGTAAACAACTCCTCTGTTGAGCCCTTTGCAAAGCCACACGGCAGCGTTGCAGACACGAACGACGGTAGAGGAAACTAAAGATGACATGAGATGTTAGCCTACCATTCCGTTTTTACTGTGACGCCACGATTCAAGATGATGTTACATATATTTACATTACCATTGCCGCATGTATTCACATTAGCCATGTATTCACATTACTATTGCCACATGTATTTACATTAACGTCACCATTGTGTGTGTGTGTGTATCCCTGTATACAAATGAATCAATCAAGTGCTTTATTTCTATGAACCTTCATGGTATCAGAGCATTAAGTTTCTAGCTTCCAAATCCTAGCGTCGCCGCTCGTCTTCCACTGCGCTACCCCTAGGAGGAGCATCTCCACTCCCGGGGGCGGCCATCTCCTCGGCGATCTAGTGTGAACGGCGCCACCGCACTAGATCCGGCTGCCTCTGGCCTCTTTGCTGTCTTTGCGTCATCTTTTAGCCGCCTCCCGTTCGGATCCAGTGACTCCGTGCCGATCCGGCTTCCTTCGCATTGACCCTCTCCATCGCTTGCGCGCCATGCTAGGTCGCTTGCGCTCCGCCGTCGTTGCCACACGTGCGCCTCGAGCGGTCGCGATCGCTCATGCCCGCCTGCGCCCGACACCGTCGTTGCCTGCGCCGGTGATCTTGGGCCGCCGAATCCCGCCACCCCCTACTCGGGCCGGCCCTTCCCTACTCGAATCCAGCCTTGCCTCATCGCCACGCCGTGAATCCTGTCACCACCAGACCCCATGGAGACACCACAGCAGCGCCTGGTGCTTGTGGCCTCCTCCACTACTGTCGGTGTGGCCGCGTGGGACCTCCGCATGAGCGCTGAGGCCATCCGCCACTGCCCCTGCGCCTCTCGTCCCCACATCCACCGCCTCCGCTTGTTACGCTGATTCCCCATCGGGTCCGGCCTGCCCGCCGCTAGATCTAGCGCCCTCCGTTCACCTCCCGATCGCTGTGCCCGTGCCGCCGTCTCAAGGCCGTAGCGCCCGCGGCCTCGGCTCCCTCCTGCCCGGCCTCCCCTCTCCCGCTCTGGCTTTTCCCTTAGCTCTCTCTCCCTCTTCGAACTTGCATCACCCATCAAGCCTCCTTTTTTAGCACCTTTTTTCCACCCACCACCCTTCTTCCTCTCATCTAGCTATGGGTGACTCTAATAGACTTCTTGGTTTGCGCGCCCACTGGTGTACAACGATGACTTCTACCCATATCAGTGCCAGCCATTGCTTTCTTCTTGCTTGCCTCCCCTTCGTCTCTCCTCCCCCTTTCTTCTCCTCGCCAGTGCTGGTGAGGGCCATGCCGAATTTGCCGGCGGCCACCCACCTGCTTCCTTCTTGTTTGCAACTGCCCCTTCCTTCCACTGCTCCTCTTGTCACTACTTCCTCGTGGCCACGTTGATGCCTTCTTCCTCCTCTACCTATCTCATCCCCACACTATCGACCGTTGTGCACTCCACCAACGTATGCCAACAAACTCTTCTTGTCACTCTTAGCAAGCCATCGTGGCTCCTTTTCTTCTTTTGGTTGCATGAGTGCACCATCGTGTACTCTGGAAACTGTTGTGCTGCATGTCCCTCCCTCTTGCACTGCTATGCGCATTGTCACCACCGTCGAGTCCTCCTATTTTTCTGCTCTTGCTTCTCCTTCGACATTGTTGATTGATCTGTGTTGCCTCGACTACAGCGATTTTCCTTGACTGTGATAACCTCGACATCGAGTTCTCGCTACATCAATGTCATCTTCATCTACAGTAATCTCCCATGACTTCTTCATCAATAGTGCCACTCTTCATCATCAGTACTCCTACCTCGGTGACTTGCACTTCTTCCTCGGCATCTCCGTACAGCGCACCAGCTTCAAGGATTTCTGCTCCAGTTTGAACGTCTAACCCACTCCCGTTCCAACTACGGGGGATGTTAGCCTACCATGTCGTTCCCATTACAACGCCTCAGTTTAAGATGATGTTGCATGTATTCACATTACCATTGCTGTATGTATTCACATTAGCCATGTATTCATAGTACCATTGCTATATGTATTCACATTAGTATTGCCATTATATATATATATATATATATATATATATATATATATATATATATATATATATATATATATATATATATATATATATATATATATATATATATATATATATATATATATATATATATATATATATATATATATATATATATATATATATATATATATATATATATATCCTGTACACCGATGAATCAATCAAGTGCTTTATTTCTATGAGCCTTTAGGAGACACCTCTAAGTAGTCCATTTAAAGATCACATGAGTATTAAATAGGAAGTTTACGAATTGTTAACCTCATGAAGCAGAAAGGAATGCACATGATCCTCCCAACTCGCTCCTTCGCCTACTCAGCTCTCGCCAACTCCCTGACTCCTCAACTAGGACCCTCCGTCTCCACACCACACCACATGTTCTTCAATTCCACACCACCTCCCATGCTCCGCCGCGTGGCCACACCGCGAGTTGCCACTCCGCCGCTTTGTGAACACCAACAACCGCAGTTGCCACCAGCACCGCAGCTGCCCTCTGCCCCAGGAAAAATCTTTCGTTGTTGAAAAAATTCAGCAGCTAGCAAAATAGCCAAATGGAATGAAATTTTGGAATTTCGTTCACAATTTCGAACAAAATTTTCAAACTTTACTTGAATTTTGATGAAATTTAACTAAATTTAGACAAATTTTGCACAAATTTCAAGCAAAGATAAATTCGGCCAAAATTTGATTGAATATTCTTGCTTTCGTTGGGTAACGAAATTACCGAAAATTTTGCTCCGTTTCAGACGAATTGTTTAACCCTGCTCTGCCCTCCCACCCTCACCTTCTCGTTCCCACCAGCCATCGTCGCTCTCGCGTGCTCGATTCGCTTTGCACTAGGTCGATCGGACATGCACTCTCCCGCCTTGGCTGTCCACCCCCACCTCTCCATTCCCACCACCACCACCACCGACGACGAGATGAGCGCGTCTTCGATTGGACTCGCGCTAACTCACCCTGTGGGCAGCAGCCGCCCACCTTCTCACGGACCAACCACGTCTTGCCACTCCGCCCCTCGATTCACCACCACAACCCCGGCGAACACGACCAGCCGATGACGTCGTCCCGCTTCGCCACGCCCTTCATGCTTGCGCCGCTCCCTCCCAGCTCCGGCTGTCCCATGCTACGACAAATCCACCACTCCTGACTATCGCCGCAGCCCACCACCTCCGCGCCGACCCACCAAGACCGCGACAAACGCCACCAGTCGTTGATGCCATGCCGCTTCCTCGTGCACTCTCTCCCGATTGGATGCGCTCCCCGTTCCCACGACATCCCACTCCAATCCTAATCCGTCACCCAGCCACACGCCGCTCCTCCTCCAGGCTACACCACTGCCTCCGCCGCCCCGGCGACCACCACGAGCGGCAAACCGCGCCATTCCAGAGAGCACTGACAACCGCAAGCACCGTCCCGCGGCATCCCAACGAGCAGCAGCTACAACCACCGCCCCACCCCGCAACCCGTGGCCAGCAGCGCCCTCCTAGCTACACCCCTTCCCCACCCATCGTATTTCATCACGAATTCAGCCCGAAAAAACCCAGCCAAAACCCAACGTGAATGGATCAATCACAGCCTGCCCGCAGGGCTGGCCCTGGCCAAGGCAATAAGGATGTCTACCTAGGGCCCAACACTAACAAGATCCCAACCATGTGTAAATATAAACATATATATACACACACACACATATACATATACATATACATATACATATACATATACATATATACATATATATATATATACATGTATATATACACATATATAGGTTGTAGCAGATCCAAACTATTTACTAATATTAGCTAATAATTATATGAGTAGCATTACCATCAACGAGTAATTAAGAAAACTAGCCAATGTACCTGCACAATCGTGCGGCTAGATACTTATACATATATTTACACGTGAAAATAGAGTTGTATTTGATATACAACTACAATGCTTATGGTTGAAAATGTAGCTATATTGCTTATAGAGTTGTAACATATCCTATTTACATTTGATTAGTTTGCATTGTTATAATATGTACCCACCGAATAAATGGTGTAGATCTTTGTCTTTTTTCCTTCGATTAAGGCAGGAATTTGTAACATCTTATAGTGGATGTGAAAGCCCCTTTCAACCTTGTTTTAATAATATAGTAGATTAGTCCAATTGATTTTGAGATATCCCCACTCCCATGTTAGAGAAACGATTCGGAGGTAGGCCCCTCTAACAAATTTAGACACTTTCAACTTTAGAATTACAGGTAAAGTTATTTATCTTCTTTTTTATTTTTTAAATTAATATATTCCTAATTCAACTATCAATCTAAGCCTTTAAAATAAATGTCCACCAAAATAAGGGCAAGATGTTTCATTTATTAAAATTATTTTAAATTCTTATATCTGTAAGTCAACTATCAATCTACACCTTCAAAATAAAAGCACTTTACATTTTTTTTATTAATGGTCACTTGAGGATATTTGTGGTGTTTGTTGAACCAATATCATTCTTGGTGAAAATATCTAAAGCAAAGAAAAATATCTATAGCACATTTACTTGTATTTCAAGCACTATATATGGATATTTCTCTACTTTCCAGTACTCACCCTATAAATGGAGTGGAGGAAGTGGGAAATACGTAGTAAGGAATAAATTTAAGAACATTGCTCATTTATTTGTAGTGTTTTGCAACATTACAACTTTTGACATACAGAAGTATTTTCAATATTAGAGTAGATTACTACATATCATAACATTGTAATATTCTAATAGTATTTTATTTATGGATGTAAGTATGTTATCTTCATACTTCAAAACATACAAAGCGTTAAATACAAAAAAAAGTTGCAAACAAGTATAGCATTAATTCGTTTGGAATTGAAAGATGTATAATTTTAAATAGTCCAAAATATATGTTATAAGTAAAAGTTATTTTAGTATATATAAATACGGGAGAAAAAGAACCGGAAAAAAACTAAAAAAAAAGCCAAAAAGTCAGAAAAAGATGAAATTTAGGAATAGTGAAAAATAAACCAGAAGTCAGAAACTCAAACCAAAATGAGCAAGCCTAAGCCTACAAGGATGGAAACGATTCATGTGACAGTCTAAAGTTGGGGAGCATTTGGTTGCAGGAGCTGTTGGCCTCTGCAAATTCATGTGAACAACACGAAAACTATGTCGTCGTCAAACTCCTCTAAAGAAAAGAAATAGTACTCCAGTATACTGCTTGAACCTAGGAGTGCGTGCTTTTGTGCACAGATAAACTACTCCTCTCTTGAGCCCTTTGCAAAGCCACACGGCAGCTTTGCAGACACAAACGACAGTAGAGGAAACTGAAGATGACACAAGATGTTAGCATATCATCCCGTTCCTATTAGTGTCTTCTCTGCCACACCTCCATTTCGCATACACTCTTGACGGGAAGATGAGCCGACGTAACCTACCAGCCCGGCCTTCTTGGGTCTCTTAATGGGCCATCCAGCCATGAGCCTGGATGCCTGATATATATGGACACGATGCAACATAACGCATACCATCCAAGCGTTCCCCGATCAAATCTCATCGATGCCGTGCGGTGCGTGCGGCTGCGCTTGCCGCAACGATGGCGAGGCGCCCAGGGACAACCCGGAGGCGCCGTTGGTGGACCTCGAGATGGGACCCGGCCACACCACAGGCGTTTTTATCTTCAGGTGCTCCACTTGATCGGGAGACTTGTCTGGTGGATCGTGCACTCTCCTCTCCGCTTCATCAGTTTCCTTTGGTGGTTTGCTCCCATTGCTGTGGTGCGTGTCTGGAAAGCTATCGTGTGGGTCTGCAATTGGATCAAGAGGGGAGCCGTTTACCTGTGCACAAAAGCACGCAGTCCCAAGTATCTGCAGTATACTTCTTTCCACTAGAGTAGTTACGATGACAATAGTTTTCATGTGTGTTATTATGAAATTGCAGAGACCAACGGCTCCTGACACCATATACTCCCCAAGCTTAGGCTCCCCATATGCTGTCACATACTCTACCCAGATGCTGTCAAATACTCCCCAGATGCTGTCATACACACTTGGTAAATTCTAACAAAGGATATAGGTACTTGGAGGATATACTCCCCAAACAAAGGATATAGGTTTAGTCATTTGTGTGCAACGGTCCTGTGTGACAAGCAGTTCAGTATTGCAAAACTCGGAATGTGAAACAAACCGAATTTTCAAGAGAAGTTTCAATTTTGTTTTGAATTTGCCTCCTCTTGATCCCTAAACCTAATCTGCACGAATCTTAACCAAAACCCTCCCCTCCAGACAAGCTTCCTGCTCGCCCAATTGAGCCCTCGTCACCCCCACTACCGACAATCGCCGAAAATCTCAAGGTGAGCCCTAAATCCAATTCCTCTGGTAGAGCTAATAACTTTCCAATTACTCACTCCTGTAGCTTCCTTAGGCTCCCAGAAACCTCCCCAAACCCCTGCCCTAGTTTCCCAGGCCCTCCTCTTCGCCGCCACTGAAGCTCGCCGCTCGGCTGAAAGACCGCCAGCCTCGCACGGCCCTTCCTAGCCCGAACAGCCACCTCCCTCAAGTTTCTCTAATCCCCTAGATGCTCAAACACCATCTCCTTTGCCGGATTAACCTCCTATTGCCCCTAATTTGTCCAAATTCTCCACGGAAAAGAAGGCCTCGCCGCCGGCGATCGCCACCTCTCCGGCCGCTTCCGACCCCAAAAATGGGTTCCCGGCATCCCCCTGAATCCGTCCATAGCCTTTGTTTGCGTCGCAAAGCCTTGTAGGACCGCCAGTCGCCGCCGCTTCCTTCCCCAACTTTCTGTGCGCGCGCGCGAGCGAACAGAGAAGAAGAACAGTGACGAGCCGGTCACTGTTCCTCCCGACCCGTTAACGCAGAAAACCAAACCCGGTAAGCAGTAAACCCAACCCGGAGCTCACTGGCCGCTCCTTTGTTGTTGGGTTGGCGGCGTCGGCGAGTCTTCTGGGCAGCGGCGCCGGTGCGAGGGGCTGGAGAGCGGCGGTGATGCGAATGGGGCCTGGAGGGCAACTGCTGTGGCGGCGGCCACATCTCCATTTCGCATGCACCCTTTGCGGGAAGATGAGCCTATGTAACTTACCGGCCCGCGCTGCCTACTTGGGTCTGTTAATGGGCCATCCAGCCATGAACCTGAATGCCAGCCTACATATGGACGCGACGCAACACATACAATCCAAGCGTTCCACGATCAAATCTCATCGATGCCGTGTGACGCGTGCAGCTGCGCTTGCCGCGGAGGCGCCGCGGCAAGCAACATCGAGACGGGACCCGGCCACACCATGGCGCCACCGCCGGACGCCATTGAGGAGATGGGGGAGAGGATCACCGATAGGATCGCCAAGTTCACCATCCGGGTACGTACTAATCAATCCCAACAGTCACCATGCATCCGTGGTTTGTAAATCGGATCAACGGTTTAGCTTTGCATGAACAAACCCTGCGTCGATTGGCATGTTATTGTAATATATACGCTAGATCTTCCAGCGACATTGAAGTTTAATTTGACGAATTTATATCGATACTCGACAGCTCAACCGATGACAGTATCTACTTGCTTGATGTTTTCTTTGAAGGTTACAGAAAATACACATCTAAGGTGTAGATATATATACCTGCATTGAGCAACGATGCTACTATGCTGGGGCTAATTAATTCCAATGGACATCAACAATTATACAATTACAAAAGTACTTATTCATGAAGTTTGGAATATATAGTTTTTATATAGATAGAGCAGGATGGAATCATGGAGGTTTTCAAGTATATTATACGACTACTCGGTAGTGTTCCGTTAAAAATCCTTTTGAAAATTGTTTGTCAAAAATCCTTTTGAAAGGCTTCAATGGACATCGTCATTCAATTTGAGAAATTTTCGTCCTTGTGTTTCGGCATTTTTGTTATATATCCACTAGGACATCGTCATTCAATTTGATGGTTTGATTCGTAACACAATATTGGCACTAGTATTATACTGCTATCGACTAGTGTGAGTGTGTTTCTATAATTGTTTTTTGAACTACTTGTTTTTGAAAGGTTGTTTTGAACTACTTTAGTTGTTATATGGATAGTTTTGTATAGTGCAAGTGGGGTAGGTACAAACATATTAGTACAAATTGAAAGAGTTCATGCCAAGTGTAATGTTACGGCCAACAGGTGAATTCCAAGTGTAAAGTTACGGCAAACAGGTGAATGCTATACCAAAGGATTTTTTTCGTTCTGGATGTGGATGTCAGTCTTTGGATTTTGGAGACACTGTGCCATGTTGGTATTTTTTGTGGTGATCATTGGCATTGGGTTAGGGGGTTAGGTTTTTGCTTCTTGTATGCAGCTGGTCTTTAACTGGTAATCCCCCAGTAACTAATCATTGTATCACTGTACTGTGATTATCTGCATTCAATAAAAACAGTTGAATTTTGGGGGTTTTAGC
Organism: Dendrocalamus sinicus; assembly: GCA_036346575.1. NCBI lineage: Eukaryota > Viridiplantae > Streptophyta > Magnoliopsida > Poales > Poaceae > Dendrocalamus > Dendrocalamus sinicus. The sequence goes on from JAYEVI010000217.1 coordinate 390,285, forward strand.
CCTCCCAAAAAAGGCGGAGTGAGGGAGTGCTGGCAAAGGCCAAGCTCCCCTCATGATTTGATAGATTTGTATCATAGTTATCTATATGTTGAAGAATTTTACTATCGTTAGTGCTATTTGACATTCTCATCAAATGTAATTACATTATATAGGTTGTTTGGCCTCCCCTCATTCCTAGATCCATTCATAATTTTATCATAAAGGGAACACTAGTTATTTGCTACTGGCATTTTATCATTTGCCACTATAACATCCAATTGAGAAAATTTCATTTATAACACAAGTTTGAGCTCGATATCAAAAGATACGACAAACTGAAGCCCATTTCCAATCATTAGCGCAAGGGTGCGCAATTCTCCCATCCATACCACTCCCGTCAACCCCTGTTACCCATTTTAGTTTTCCTTATTTTTCCCCCAACCTTGACCATACGAGATGACAATAATAACCTCCATGTTAGTTTGGCCATGATCCGACCCAGCTAGAGATGGCAACGGGTAAATACCCATCGGGTATTGCCATTCCATACCCGTACCCGCTAGGTGTAAATTTACTCGTCGGGTTACCCGTATCCACGCGCGGTAGGAAAATTTACCCATACCGTACAGCCGCGGGTATTACTACCCGACGGGTAACCCGTACCCGCAAGCATACCCGGTTCAACACATAAGAATATCATCAATTTAGACAGTCATTAATCATATATGCTAAGCACAAAAGCGTCTAATGATCAAAATTAGTACATCACATAAACATACTTGACATGACCATATCAACATATGATAAACAAATAAACAATCAACAACAAGTAGATAATAAAATTAACATTTGAGTGGGATGTCTAGTTGTCTAATGCGGGTATTCATTACTCGCGGGTAGGCGGGTATGAGTAGTATATACCCACACCCGCACCCGCCTACCCGTTGGGTAGAGGATTTCGCCCAATAACGTACCCATGGGTACATAAAATTTTCCATACCCGTCTCTTTATCGGGTAAAACCCGTCGGGTATTCGGGTATCGGGTACCCATTGCCATCTCTAGACCCAGCCATATCCTGGCTCATCCCTAGTTCCTTTCCCATCCCGACACTCTTTTTCCTTGCTCCTGCTCTTGCGACGGCAGCGGCGGAGAAGCTTGGCGGCTGTTGCAAAATCGCGAGTTTAAGTCTGCTTCCAGTACATAAAGGTGTTATGGTAATGCCTGGAAAAGTACTGTAGCATGATACTGTAGCGTTACGTGTATTAAGCATAATTTATTATTTAAAAATCTATTTATTATATGTTTGGTATTATCTATAGTTAGGCAAATTATTACTAGAGATTGTTAGAGATAAGTATTTTTATAGATTATTTCTTATGAGTCAAGTCATGTCGTCTTTATAAAAGGATAGCATGCATATATTATGAATCAATCAAAGATAAATAAATAAGTCCCTAATTTTTAAAGTCCAGCTGTGGTTGTTCCCTTGACTGGCTATTCTAAATATATTCTTCCTCCAATCGGTGTCCTCTTTTACCTAGCGCCGTTCTACTTCAAGTCATTGCCGTCTGGCCTCTCTTTGATGGACGATTACTCCCTTGTTGTGCTTCATTTCCATCTTCCACCTTGGTTTAGTATAATTTATCTTCCCTTCCTTAATCTCTTAATTACTTTCTGTTCTACTACTTACATGTTAAACTATGATCCGTAGGCTTGTAATATTGAGATAGTGGCAAATGGTCTTAATTACTTTTTTGTTCTGCTACTTACATGTTAAACTGTGATATGTGGGCTTGTAACATTGAGACAGTGGCAAATTGTCAATTGCAAAATCTGAATTACCCAACGAGCAGAGTGTGGCAAATGGTCAATTACATTGTATAGAATAGTAAATGCTAAAGTGCTACTCTATGGAGTGGCAAATAATTGATTCTCCCTTGCCTTCCTGCATTTTCCCCCAATAACCACCCAAACAACGGTTTTGTCAAACCTTGTGTATTCAATAATTAATCTAGATTAGATTGGATCTGCCATCTAATTCATGTTTATTCCTTAAACCTGTATATTTTTCCACTGTTCCAAATAGTCCTTCCGTTGTTCTTTTGCTGGCCTATTATTCTCCTTGGTTTGTATTCATATGCTAAGTGAAGCTTTTTTGAAAGACGTGTGCTAACTGAAACTTTGCCTGGTTGCAGGGATTGTTGGTCTTACTGTGGGTGTATTTGTTCGATTCCATGAAAAGATATGTGATCAATCACACCGGCGGAGATACATGGTTTAGTAGGTTTGTTGTGATTGTTGTCGCCGTACTATGGCTGATCTATTTTTCATTGTGGGCCAGGGTTAATTTCAATGAATGGCCACGGCGGATATAACTTCGTATTGAGCTACCGAGTTTCGGATATAATCTCTTTTCAATGAATGTAAGCTTTCATAGTTCCGGTACTGTATCCATCGAACTCGTTTTACTTTGATTCTCTGAGGTTTGATGCCCTATTTCGAACCTTTAATTAGTTTTGAGTAGCGGAAAGGACTGTTCCTTCCGATTTTTTGTCCTGTTAGTTGGTGTTGGCAATTTGTAACCTGTTACAGGTTCATTTAATGGGATCTATTTGATGCTGTATGTGTGATGTTATGGTACCAAATATTGCATAATTTTCTGTCTACTTAAGCTTATCATTGCGCTCAGCAAAGCTTGGCGATGCATTCTCTTTGTTTGCTCCGGCTCACCGGCCAATGGCCGCTCCTTTGTTGTTGGGCATCCCACCCGTTTCCGGACGAGGGCGGCGTCGGCGAGTCTTCTGGGCAGCGGCGCCGGTGTGAGGGGCTGCAGAGCGGCGGCGAATGGGGCCTGGAGGTCAACTGCCGCGACGGAGGCCACGTACAGGGAAAACAATTTTGTTTTAAAAAATTTGAGACCCCTCCGAGAAATCGAAAATTTAAAAAGTTTTGGATTTTTTTTGGAAAAATTTGGTTAAAAAATTCAGAAACACCATTCAAATTCAACAAATACCATGTAAATTGAAGAAATACCATTTAAATCTGCCCACAGCTATGGAGAGGAAGACAGGGTTGGAGTCAAGGAGCCAGGAGGTGTGGGCAGCGATGAGGGAGAAGGTGTGGGAGGCGAGGGCCAGCTCGGTGAAGTGCAAGGTGAGGAAGTGGAGGCCCTGGGGGAGCAACCAAAGCTCGTGTGCGGTGGCGAGGAGCAAGTGGAAGAGGAGGCGCACTACGTGGTGGTCTGAGGAGTGGACGGAGAGGTTGTCGGGCGGAGGTGACGGGAGCCTCGATCTCTGTGATGGGCAAGGTAGAGAAGTTGAGGCTCGCCCGAAGGAGGATCATCGCAAACTGCGACAAGGGCAGCGGTGGTAGTAGTGGGGAGGCAACAACCCTAGTTCGATGAATGGAAGGGGTGGCACTGTGGGAGCATGGCTGCGGTGGTAGCTCAGTGGATGGTGTTGAGGAACCGACGCTGGAGATCAGTCCGAACGATTCCTCTGCTTAGAACAAGAACGAATCAATCACAGAATCACAGAATAATAGATTGAACACAGAGAGGTAGAGAGAACTCCTGGTCTTTCTTTATTGCTTTAGATTGCATCAGGGTGTACATAATGAGGGGGGTCTAGGTCCCTATTTATAGTCTACGGTGGGGTGCCCAATTAGATCAGGACTCTGGATAGAGTCCAGGTTTCCTAACACTCCCTTGGGCACTCACCCAACATGCTCATGCCTCGTCAAAACTCCATAAAACCCAAAGTGGGAAAAATTTGGAGAAAGAGTACATGATACATGTGATGCTGCGATGCCTGAATTGCCTCATTAAAAACCTTGGTCGAGAAACTTCATGGAAAACTCGTCAAGGAAAAAGAGTACAATTCACCCAAATTCATTTAGTCTGCAAGACTTTATTTTTGGGTACTTAATCTTCATGATCAAGATTTATTAGCGGGCTTGTGAGAATTCTCCCCCTGAATTATGCACTTCTCTAAGTCTCATCATTCCAATTCCACGCATGCACCTTTCAAAGCTAGATGCGGGGAGTGACTTAGTGAATAAATCTGCGAGATTTTCACATGACTTAGTATGCAGTACTTTAATCTCGTCCATCTTTTGCAATTCATGTGCATAGAAGAACTTGGGGTTGATATGCTTTGTGAGATGACTCTTCACATAGCCCGTTTGCACTTGTGCAACGCAAGCTGCATTATCTTCATAGATAATTGTGGGGGTTTGCACAATGTTCATCCCACATGGTCACTGGATGTGGTGAATCATTCGGTGAGCCAAACGCACTCGTCGCGGCTTCATACTGATGCTATAATTTCGAGTGGTTCGTCAAGTAGCTACGGGCTTTGCTTAGACGATTTTCATGAAATTGCAGTTCCACCACACAGAATACATAGCTTTGTTTGTGACTTAGCGGTATGCGGTCCGCAGATACCAAAGATCTGCATAGCCAATCAAGTTCAGATCTTGATTCTTTTCAGAAACAATCCGAGGTCCTTGCTACCTTGGAGGTATCGGAAAAAGTCCTTTATGCCCCGCCAATGCCTTTTGGTGGGCTCTGACTGTACCTTGCTAAACGAGTTTACGGCAAATGCAATGTCCGGTCTAGTGCAGTTTGCTAAATACATGAGTGCTCCCACGCACTCAAGTATGGGAATTCGGTCCCAGGACTTCCTCCCCTCTTCCCTTGGTCGGAAGGATCTTTTCTTGATGTAAAGACCTACCGATCATCGGTACTTTTGAGGGAAATGCCTTCTCAAAGCCAAACCTTTCGAGCACCTTCTGGGTGTAGGTCGACTGATGTACCAAGACTCCTTCAGGGGCATGCTCAAGCTGCAGGCCTAAGCAAAACTTGGTCTTGCCCAAATCTTTCATTTCAAATTCTGACTCCAAGTAGGAGCTTGCTTCTTTTATGTCTTGGCTGTCCCGATGATATTCAGATCATCTACATACAGAGATTATCTGAGAATCCATTCAGGATCGCCGTATAAATACACAAGGACAGTCTTCATTGTTCGTGCAGCCTTTCTTGCAGAGAAAGTCGCTTAAGCGATTATACCACATTCTTTCAGATTGTTTCAGTCCATACAGTGACTTTCTGAGTTTAACACTGTACATATTTCTATTTGCTCTGTCTTGGTTCGGGAGAGGGATTCCTTCAGGGACTCTCATATAAATTTCTGAATCCAAGTTTCCGTAAAGGTATGCTGTCACAACATCCATCAATTTAATTTCTAAGTTCAAGTTCACTGCCATTGAGATCAAGTATCTAAAGGTAATTCCACTCATGACCGGGAGTAGGTTTCTTCATAATCAACTCCGGGACGTTGAGTGAAACCTTGGCTACCACCTTGCTTTGTATCTCACTACTTCATTTCTTTCATTTCTCTTTCGAACAAATACCCACTTATGCCCAACGGTGTATGTGGGGAGGTGTCTGACATACGAGCCCAAACACCTCTCTTTTATTCAGAGATAGCAATTCAGTTGCTATTGCCTTCTTCCAATCTTCCCAATCTGATCTTTTCTTACATTCGTGAGCGATGCGGTGCTCGGGATCAAGATCGATGATGGTGGTAATTTTCTTTGCGAAGTAGATATCGATATTATGCTCGTTGTCCTATTCGGGGACTCTCCGTGTGCACATGATTTATAGCTATTTCTTCATGAGTTGCTTCTTCCGAGCGATTGCTTCGCTAGAGCTTTACCTTGCACATCGCTTCTTTCAATTGCGGTGGCAAGTCCTTTAGTTTTTCGGCTCGATGTGTGCGCACACATCCATGCCGATGGGGATATTCAGATCCGTATGCCCTTTTCGAAGGTGTCATACTTGTGCGAGTCTCAACGGCTCCCTTCTCATTCGGGGACTTCAATGATCGGTGTGATAAATCCCTCTTATCCTTTTTCACCAGCGCCCCGGTTACTAAGGATTCGAGGAACCGGAGTTCTCGTCCTCTTTTTTATTTTCGAGGCCTCGGACGAGATTAGGGATACCTACATTTTCTTTGGTATTTCAACCTCTCCGGTGCGGTGCGTGCGAGCACATGCGACTTAGTCACGCTCTTCAAATCACTAAAGTGATCGAGCGGTTGATTTGCTAATGCTTGCAAATCTATTGTCTTCTAGACTTCTCTTGTCTTCGGACTTCTCTATTCGCTTCACTAGTGCGCGGTCATCCGCATGGATTACCGTGGCTTGCCACGTAATTTCCGACATTCTTTATCACAGGTTGATTTCCTCCCCTAATGTTGGGAAATTTTGGTCTTGACCCTTTGCGCTAGTTGCATAGGTGAATGGATGTTGTAGGCGAAGGTCTAAGGTTGATGAGATTCGCTGCATGAAGGACTGCGTGTCCCCAACATGTAGTGGCAAATTACTTTTATGCAAGAGGGGTTGGGCAATAAATTTAATTCTTTTGATTAAAACCTCTGTCAAACCGTTCTGGGTATGGACATGCGGTACCAAATGCTCAACTGCAATTCCCATCGCCATGCAATAATCATCAAATGCCTTTGAAGTAAATTCTCCGGCGTTGTCCATTCGGATGGACTTGATATGATGATCTGGAAACACATGTCTGATGCGAATGATCTGCGAGATCAATTTTTCAAAGGCGAGGTTCCTTGTGGACAACAAAACCCACATATGACAACTTCGAGGAAGTGTCAATGAGCACCATAAAATTTTTAAATAACCCTAAGATGGGCTGAATGGGACCGCAAATATCTCCCTGGATACGTTCCAGGAATGCAGGGACTTCATCCTTCACTTACAGAGTGGAGGGTCTAGTAATTACTTTCCCGGTGGCACATGCAGGGCACACAAAATCTTCATGATTCGGGAATTCTTCACATTAATATTATGCCCATGCGAGTTATTATGTTTCTCATCATCCTAAGACTTGGGTGGCCTAATCTGTCATGCCAGAGACAGATTACTGTTTTCAGAACAGTGTACGCTGCAGGCGCTTTAATGTTGGTATAATATAGCCCAGTGAAGGAAGTTTTTCTAATATTCTTTTGCCATTCTCTTCGCGCTTCATAATGAGCAGGTATTTCTTACCGTACTCTTCTTCAGTCTCAACGTGGAAACCATTTACGCGGATATTCTTAAAACTTAGGAGAGTTCTAGTCGATTCTCGGTACAATAAGGCTTCTTCAATAACCAAAGTTGTGCCCATTATGGCTCTTCCTGAACCAATTATACATCCATCGCTTCTGGCGATTGTCGTAAGGCTGCCAGTGCTCTTACAAATCGACTGAAAATACATAATCTCTCTTAAGATGGTATGCGTTGTGCCGCTGCTAGCTAAGCACACTTCCTTCATAGGGCGCTACAAGCGTTCTAATATATGGTATTTTATTAATATGCATGAGAAGGCAATCAACACATAGATAAAATACACCAATATCAGAACATATCAAGCCATCATAAACTGAATAAATGAATGAATTCATCAAATATCATCCAACCATCACGAGAAAATAACAATTCTTAAGTACCATCCATGCAAATTCTAACATATTCTTCCACACAAAATAAATGACAATTAAAGTCGAAATGCATTGATGCACTAGACTTCTTTCGCTATTTTCTTGGGGTTGACATTCTCTTCAAGAGAAATCATGGCGTTAACTACTTCTAGGTCGAGAGAGATTACTTCTTTGTCGTGATGGTTTCAACTTCCATCGGTCGAGCAACTACTCGAATTCTCCCCTCACCGATGCAGAGTCGGCTTCATCGCCTTGACCATCCCGCTTTGGCTTGCTGGCCTTATTCTCTCGTGGAGCATCGATTCGCCTTACGGGCTGCGGTCTTACCCTTCCTTCCCTTCTCTCATTAAGAGCTTTCGCACCTTGTAGCTCCGGCGTTGGCTTCACGGCGGCGGAGCTCCAGTGGTCGAGTGGCGTAGTTCTTACGGAGAACTTTGTCTGAGCCTCCGCAACTTGCATCATATCATCAATTGGCGTATTCTCATAGCCATCTTGGCGATAGTTGCATGCGGATTGTGCTATATTGGGGTGGAAGGTTTTCTCAATTTTCGTATTGAGGTACAAATCTGTGCAAGGCGTAATTGTATTCCCGACCGTCTTAAAGTCGGCAAAACCTCGATCGATCCACTCGCTGCGCTGAGGAAGAATGGTGTACTTTAGCCTCTCAAACCGCTTCGAGTGCGGTCCAGTGCGGTAGCGCTCTTCTCCGTCATATACTCATTCTTGAGAGTGAGGCAGAGGTGGTGCACGAGAAAATGAAGTGCACGATCATTCTCCTCGGGTTTGGGTTGAGCGTCATTCATCGCCAATCCCAATAGCGGTATGAGCTTCACGGCTCCAAGCACAATCTCGACATCGGATGCCTACGTCAGATAGTTTTGGCCATGCTGGGCCAGCTCCTCGAACTTCCAGTTCGTTATGCTAGTCATCTAAATGTGTATAAGTCTACTGCTGGTAGACATGCACGGAATAATTCACTGCAGGTAAATAAATAGTACAAAAGGTTCTCGCAATGTTTCAGAATTTTCTATGCATTTTCTATAATTTTACAATTACAATTAACCAAAACAGTAAATAAATACAGAAAATACATAAAACAATAATGGCATAAATAAGCTTCAAATGCTAAAATAATACAAAATTCAGATTCCGAGGCCCTTTTATGCTAAAATATAAAATTTCAGCAAATTCTCGCAATTCCAGAGGGTTTTACGCAAATTTCGATCCAGAGGAAAATTCGCGCAATTTTCTGATTTAATGAGGGTTTTCTGCAAAATTCTGGACCCACTCGTAAATTTGAGGGTTTATTTGCAATTTTGAACTGCAAGACCTTTATGCAAAATTCAGGACTTATATGCGAATTTTAGGACCAATTGGTAATATACAAGAAGTCGGGCCTTTTTCGCAATTTCGCCATGACCCCCACGGCCGCCGCGTTTCTCCGCCCATCTCTTTCTTTTCTCCACCATGGCCCATCTCCTCCCCTCTCTGGCCCATCTTCCTTCTCTTTGCCCCGGCCCATTGGCTCGCCGGTCCATACAACAGAGAGGAGGCGTTAGGGTTTCTACCGGCGGCGGGCGGCGCAAAGGCGCGGAGGCGAGCGAGGTGACGGGCTGGGGGGGGCGGCCGCAGGAGGAGGCTCACCGGTCGGCTGAGAGCGCGCGGCGGTGTCAGGCCGGCCGAGGGTCGCGACGGCGGTCCGGCTGCGGGGCGGAGACGGAGCGGCGGTGGCCGCGGCTGCGGGGCCAGCTCTGGGACGAGGGACGGCGCGCCATGCGGGCGGCGGGAAACGAGGCGGCGGGGCGAGGAGCCAGCCGAGCGGGCGCGGAGGCTGCCGGCCGGCGGCCGGTGCGACGGCAGAGCCGCGTCGAGCGGCCGCATGCCAAGGCTCGGCGACAACCGCGGCGAGGCGAGGAGAGGCGCGGCGGCGGCGCAGCGGGAAGGCGGTGCACGGGCGGTGCCGTTGAGGGCAGCGCGGCCGGCGCGTGCGGTGTGTGGAGCACCATGCGGGCGCGCGGTGGTCGAGGCCGGCGCGGCGACGCTGGCGCTCGGCCGGACGGCGATGGCCGGCGCGACTTCAGGCCACCGGCGAGCCGGCACGCGTTCGGGCGCATCTCCCTAAGGCGGTGGCCGATGCTTCGTGCGGTGGTGTGCACGGGAGCTGAAGGCGCGGCGCGCATACGGGCGCGGATTGGGTCGACACGGCTGCGGGCCGGTGGCGGCTACCTCGGGCGACGGTGGCAGTTCTTCGGGCCGGTGACCAAAAGCATCGTGAGCCGGCCATGGCTTCGGCGTGTCGGACCCGATTTTATAATCCGGAATCTGTGTTTAATTGCACTATTCCCTGGATCGATAGATAGTGCACACGATTCTGATTCGAATATCAAAGTACATATCATGCGAAAATGTAAATATAATAATAGACTTACTTCATGGGCCGATTAGGCGAAATCAATAAAGTGCAGCAATGGAAGAACGGAGCACTGGGTGGGACCTTCAGACATGCCCACAAAGCACCAACCGGAGGTTCGCGGCCTAGTTCTTGACATCTTCATCTTCTCGCCATCTTGTCCAACCTTGTTGCCGAGGCGCGGTGATGTGACTCTTGACTCGAATTTTGTCGCAAAGCGAGCGTGAGCACTCCGACCCCGTGCTCAGCGAGCCAACACACAGAATGCAAGATATAGCATGTATGGCTAATCAAAGGATGGCTTAGGTTTATTTTACTTTTGCGAAGAGTGCTTTTGAATACAATTATATAAAAATTCCTAAGACCTAGCATTTTGAACAAAAGCATAATGTTCAGGAACATGCAATATTAATAGTGATTCAGATTCCATCCACCGTTACATGGCATCTGTACCATATAGCAATTCTTCAGCGTTATAGCCGCTTAACTTACCACTGGGATGACACCCAGGACAATTCCAAACTAGGGCAGTCCATCGCCCTTTCACTTTTCCATTCCCACCCACAAAGTATTTTGAAATAGAACTATATCTGGTTAAGTTCCCATGTCCGCCCTTGACCGTGGGCACGGCTATTCGAATAGTTTTGACTCTGCAGAGTTTGTACACTTTACCCACAAGAGATAGATCCACTCGTTGCCCCACATGATTCCTTAGCCATGCGGTTGAGTAGACTATCACAGGACCTTTACAATGCATTTTTCTTAGCAGAGTTACGTCCGCTAAGGTTTCCACTTCCTCCGGGTACGACCACCCTTCCAGAAGCCCCCTCTTGCGCCGTCACGTCGGAGGATGTGGCCATCCTCTACCCGCCCGTGTTCACACCGGCGCAACTCTTACTAAGTCGATGCAAATTAGTTAGCCCTGCCTACACTTTGCCAGCTTGTGGTTGTACTTGTTTTACAGGGGAGATCATGACAAGATTCAGTCCTTAGGGTATCTGGGCGGTTCTACCACAAACCACACTCTCGTGCACCCCTGCACCACACCCCCGAACCATCCGCCCAGATAAATAAGCAATTTGAGGTTTTTGGGAATATAAAATAGCCATATCCAACATACACGATCATTACCACCACGATCGCCCAACCAATTTTCTCAGATTAAAAGTGATGCTTGGCGCTCGCGCCATGAGTATCTAAACAATACTAAGCATGGCAAATAATTACGGACTTATCTTTGAAAGGTTACTATTGTAATTTTGCTAGGCGACAAAGTTCACATAATCAAGTAATCCAAATGAGGTGTAATATTATTCAAGACAAGCAATTGGGCATATAACTAGAATCAATTTAACATGTATTTGCATATAAAATAACAGCATGCAATTTGATAATTTAAACAAAATTAATTTTGCAGAAAGTGTAGGTTCAACATGATCAAAGTATTGACTCGCCTTGGTCACAGGGGGTGTTTTCTGGGTTGTCTGAAGCTTCTAGCACTGCTGCCTCTGCCTCCTCCTCTTGAGCCTCGTAAGCTATTTTCAACGCGCGCGAAAATTTGGATAAAAAGGAAAAAGGCAATCAACAAACCAATAAACATTCATCAAAAGACCCAAATAACTTCAATACAAATTTTCTAGTTTTATTTGTTTTGGTGCTATGGTAATCCCATTTTAATTAGCTAAGTTTAATTATTCTCACTTTAATATACTGCATTCTATAATTACATCTGGATGTCATGACCTAGGGTATTGATTATATCTTATGGCCCATGTTGTTAACAGTTTGCTTCTACACCCTTTTGTTTAACAAGTTATTATTTTATGTGAGCAATCACCCTAATCACCCTATTACTAAGCTCTTTCACTTGACAAAAAGGGTGATAGGAATTACTCATGCTATACCTACATCTAAGTATTTTCTTATAACACATGAGGAATACCCATGCTCAAAAGTCCCTAAATACCTTCAGTTGTAATTTGTAGGGATTAATACACAAGGTCCACATACAAGATGCTTGTTATCACCTATGCCATTTTAATTTACATTCCAGCATTCATTCTATTTACTTGCTACAGATTTGAACAGAGGTATTTAGTATATATGCTCATATGTGCACACATGGATGTGTATATATATGTATATATATACCCAACGTTTCATGGCCCAAGCTGCTGTTCATGCTAAAGTATTTAGTATTCACCCCTAACAACTCTTGTATTACTCATCAATTAATTTATCAAATTTTCTATGGAATTTTCCCTTTACTGCTTCTACTCCTACTCGGCAAAAATATTAGCTAAAACCTAATCTAAACATCACACACAGGGAATCGAACTCAGGTGCGTGAGGCGGGAGCAGGCAGCGCTAGCCACCAGGCCCCTGGGTCTTACTTGACTGGGATGAGGCGGACGACTTATTTGAGTTGCGGTAGAAACCGGAGCAGAGGGGAAACTCGGTGGCGGCGGCGCCGGCGGCGAGGGACGACCGGAATGGAGTCGGGGGCGGCCAAAATGGAACCACGAGGTCTCGAGGAAGCCGTCGGTGGGGCCGGCGGCGAACGGAAGGCGCCGGAGTAGGGCGGCGGCGCGCGGTGGCGCGCCAGGGGAGGAGTTCGGCCGGCGAGCTCTGATGCGGAGAGGCTCGGCCGACCGCTTGGTTGACTTCACGACATCACGGAGAGAGTGTAGGTGATAGGAATCAAGAAATGGTGGGGCGGTGAGGGAGATGGCTCGGCGGCCGGACTTGGGGAAGAGGGGGGTTGTGGCGGCGATTTGGGCGGCGAAATTGCAATTCTTTCCTTCTGGAGGGAGAGGACAATGTGGGGAGTTCGTAGAGGTCCTCGGGGAAACTTATAGACGCGCGAGGAGGGCTGCCCACGGGAGCTTGTCCGCGCGGCTGGGGTTGGCACCGGGAGACGCGCCTGCACAATCCAATCGGCAAGCAGCGGAGGTGCAGAGCAGGGCATGATGCCGCGGTGCCGTTCGAGGGAAGGCAGGGGACTCGAAGCATCCGCCTGGAGGGACGGCGCAGCAGCGCGGGGAGGAAAAAGAGAGCGGCGGCAGAGCGGTGAAGAAAAAGAGAGCGGCAGAGCATAGCGAACCAATGGGCGGAGGTGACGTCGTCCAGCGATTTCCGAGGTGAGGCGGAGGAAAGGAGGCGCGGAGGAAGGGGACGACGTGGAAGCAGCTCGTCCGCGCAGTGAAGGAAAAAGAAGGAGGAGGGAGCCAGCGCTGGGGGTGCGCTCGGGGCAGAAGGGATGGATGGCAGCCACGCGATGAGAGAAGGGGTGAGCGGGAGTCGGGCTGGGCCGGTCCGGCCTGGTCTGGCTCCCACTTCTCATTTTTTTTTTTATCTTTTTCTTTTGCTATCTTCATCACATGTATATGAAAATATGCACATACACTTATAGTTTTATATACAGGTATTTATGCTCTTTATTTACTAATTTATTTGCCTAGTGTGCCTTTTTTTTTTATTTGACCAACATTATGTGTATATGTATATATATGTTTTCATATGTAGACCCATTTGGAAGTGAGAGAGAAATAAAAGAATGAGAGAATGAGAAGCTTTAGCAATTTTAGAATCTGAATTTTTAATTTAAATTTCTATCTCATGGTTAAGATTATTTATTTGAATCTTTGAGATTTTAACCCAAATCTTGGTTCAAATTTCTAAATACAAAATCTAATATTTCTCCATCTTCTATTTTATTTAACTTTGCGCTTGGATTTCGATTTTTGATTTTATGCTGCTATGAATTGTATACCTAAATTTTTGAATGTCAAACCCCTGTTTGGTATGCTATTTAAAGTAAGGGAAAGGAACTTCCAATTATTTATTTTGCTCAGCACAAAACTCAGGAAAACTCAAATAAGTTTTTGAACCAAAAATTTAAATGCCAGTAAGATGCAAACAAAAGTTTTAAATTACTCAAAATTTCAAACATCCAAAATTTAGGATGTTACAGGCCGGGGCCGTACCGGCAAGCTGCGGGCTGGCCGGCGTCATGCGGCAGGTGGTCGACGCCGTACGGGGCACGCACCTCGAGCGGGGTTTAGGTCGGCACATGCAGGTCCGGCCGCATGCGGGCGGCGAGTGGTGACCGGCGACAGGGCCGGCGACCCGAGGCGGCTTCAGGCCAGTGCTTGGAGGGTTTTTTTTCATGCAGTGCTCGTGCAAAACCAAACAGAGATTCATGCAAAATTTCCTTCTCTTTTTCATGCAATTATCGTGCGAAAAAGAAGAAAAATAATGCATAGTCTCCATATAACGATCATACAGGATCAAACAAATTAATGCAAAATTTTCGTTTCCAATCTACGATGCAATCAACATCTACCCCGTTTCGCAATCCACCGATCGACATTGTGCCGGCGATTTCAGATCTGCTCGCGGTAGATTTAGGGCGGATTTGCATCGTTCTACAGTGCAATCAACATCTACCCCGTTTCACAATCTACCGATCGGCATTGTGCCGGCGACTTCAAGTCTGCTCGCGGTAGATTAGGCGGATTTGCACCGTAGAATTTCAATCTAGAACGCAAAAGAAAATACTGATTCAAAAGCGATCTAGAAAATTCAATCGTGCCGATGATTACCTCGTTCACCGAGCGAAGTCGTCGCGATAACGTGTTGAGGAACCGACGCTGAGACCATCCGAACGATTCTCTGCTTAGAACAAGAACAATCAATCACGAATCACAGAATAATAGATTGAACACAGAGAGGTAGAGAGAACTCCTGGTCTTTCTTTATTGCTTTAGATTGCATCAGGGTGTACATAATGAGGGGGGTCTAGGTCCCTATTTATAGTCTACGGTGGGGTGCCCAATTAGATCAGGACTCTGGATAGAGTCCAGGTTTCCTAACAGATGGGATGGGGAAGGAGAGGGGGATGGGTGTAACTTAAGGAGAGGGGGATGGGTGTAACTTAAACCCCATAAGTTTCCGTAATTCTCCTTTTCTGAAGACGGGTATGAATTCATGATTTTTATAGCATTGCGAAAGCTTGTACCACTTTATCTATCACCACTCTGATCCTGATGGCTTATGGATCTCCGCATTTCCTTTGATGTGGTGCCCAGATCAGAGTACAATACTTTTACATCTATTTCAGTATATTATATCTTCACCCGGTTACTCACAAGCAGCAGCCTGGGGTGGTCTCTCACCCTTGCCCAGACCCACCGAGAGAGACATAACCGTTGGCTGGGGCGGTTTCTGACCTGCACCCAACACCCCTCTGCGTAATATATCGCCTTCGCGTACCCCACTTCTAGTATCTGACCAGTCCTGGATTCTTGTGATCCGCATCCCTCACTTCTGGCTTATTAACCAGTTCTGAGTTCTTGCGGATTGGATCCCGCACCTAGTACTATTCCAGATCTTGTGGGTTTCCCATGTTTTCAATACTTACCCATGTGTAGAGTATAATAATCTTGATAGAGTTACTAGTCTGCCCGTTCACAGACGAAATGGTGGTTGGTATGAATTTGTACGGTCTGTTTACACAGACGAAGTTTGTGGTTCCTTATATTATATTCTTATGCAGATGTCCCCAACCTGCCCTTTTTATCACCTGCCAAAGGCAATATCTGCCCACCTTCTTAGTTTAACTTAGGTGGCCAATTGCTCTCTCAGTTGCCATCTATTTCTTTTCTCTTATCTCATAGAGCCTTTGCTCGATTTAAATACTTTTCCCAGTTTTGATGCAAGTGATATTAAATTAATAGGGAAATACTTATTTTACAGAATATACTATGAATGCTTGTTCAAAGGGATACTTGCCTGGACTTTAACCATATATTCGGATTCAACTAGGATCAGGTGAATTTCCTTCCGTGGCTTGGATTGTCGCCTGCAATTGAATACGTCGGCCACGACTTAATTTACGAAAATATAATAAAATATGAGGTGTCGAGGTGCTTGTGCTCCTACAGTAATGCTTCGCTCAATTTAACTTGATTGTGGTAGTTAAGATTAATTTTTATACAATATTCGTTGTTTGACCTTATCGTACTAGCGTTAGGAAGTATGGATTATTTAGGATGTGTGTCTAGCGTTTTGTTGATTTTCGACACTTTCTGGATTAAAGGGAAGTAAAGATATGTACGTACAATTATAATGGTGGTCCTTATTTCTATCAAGTTTCATGTATGCATTCATGTCTATTTAATTTCTTATAGGCGCGTATGGACCTAGCCACTTTTGAATCATCTCCTGTTTTAGGGTTACTCAAATAAAGTCTTTCCTCTCTGTACTAATGTTGTTCTTGTATTTAGTACGCGCGTGATGAGTTAGGTATAGGTACAAAAGAAATTGAAACCTAAATTGTGCTAAGGCACCCCGTGGGATTCCTAATATTTTTTATTTTGGTTATTTGTAGATCTCTATGATTTAACACCATTTAAATCACCACGCACAAATTTTGATCAGTGCGCACAATTTTAAGTTATTACGTACAATTTTAAATCAATGCATGTTATTTTAGTTAGCATGAATAGTTTTGAAGCTTGTAATGGCTATTAATTTATTCTAATGATTACAATTATTTATTAAGGGATTTCTATAATCTATATGCGATTGATTAAATTATTGTGGTATTTAGATGTGCATCAAGGCGATCTAAAGGATATTCATATACTTTAACTTGCACGCATACAGGTCTTAGCCTATGGGTATTACAAACTTTATTTAAGGGAGTTCTACAGTTTAATATGGCAACTAAGGTTAATTATGTATTTAATTACACAACATAGGCCCCGTTTGGCACAGCTTTAGCTTCGAGATCTATGCTGGATCTGTAGTTTGTTGACTAAATTAAAGTGATTTAAATATTTTTATTTAATATATAATATAAATGAAATGAGTCATGTAAATACACTTAACATGCCTGCAACTCTAGATCTAGGATTTCCTAGAGCTACAGATGACCAGCTCTAGGAAATCTACAGATTTCCTAGAGCTAGAGCTCTGCCAAACGGGGCCATAGTGTTGAAGAGGCAATACCCCAATTTAAATCATCATGCCCTGGATCTTAATCTATTGATGGTACTTAATTTACTTTTACCATTACGACGGATTATGACTGATCTTATATAATCTAAATGGAGTTAATCGAACCATGTGGGTATTTAATAAATATGCCATGGATGGGGCTAGACGACATTACCATACCTTAGTTTATACCTGTGCTATAATCTAGTTTACCATGACGAAGAAAATAAGATGTGGTATATGACTCGATGAATTAGATTAAATTGTTCTTAGGAAATCCTTAAATTTTTATTCTAGCCACTCACAGATTTTTATGACTTAATGGTTACTTTAATCGTTGCGTTTCATTTTTCTTACTATGTGTAATTTTGGTTAATCGCGTAAAGATTTTTAAGTTTCCAGATAGCAATTAAAATTTAAATCATTCTTAATGAGTTTTTAACACTTATAGGTGTTTGACAAATTAACTTTGTAGTGAAGTATGCATTAGAATAATTTGAACCGTGGTGTACCAACTTAAGGTTACGAACTAGATCCCCACCTATTAAAGGCAATAAGACCATTTTATGAATATTTTTTACTTGTAAATAATGTTTCACATTGTAATTTAATTAGAAAAATGTGTAAGATATATTTTGACACGTAGTTTTATTTATATTTTTATTAAATTTCACCTCTCTTTTCTTCATTTTCCTTCTCTCTCTCTCTCTCTCTCTCTCTCTCTTTTCCTCCCATTCTTTCACTTTTTTTCCTTTCGTTCTGATTCGGCCGACGCCTTCGTCCCCTTATCCCTTTCTTGGCTCTTCCGCTCCTCGTCCCCCTTCCTTCTTTCGCCGCGCCGATTTGGTCCCTCTTCAGCCTCAGCGTTGCCGGCCTGGCCGGGTCCTCCTCTCCTCAGTTCGACCATGTTGGCCTTGTCGGGGCCTCCTCTGTCCCCCGGCGCCCCCATTCACGTCAGGCACTCGGTGCTAGCACAGGCACTCCTCCTCGGCTCCAACCTCTCATCAGCTAGTCCCCCTAGCCGACTCCCTCCACCTCTGCTCTTCTCCTTTCTACCTCCTTTCCCTACTGCTACTCCCTTCTCTACTATTTCTCCCTCCAGTTCTTACTTAGGGTCTATTTGGTTCATGACCAGAAGTTGCCTAGCCACAAGTTAGGCGTCTACAGTTTTTAGGAATCTGTTTGGTTCATCGACGCAATCGCTGTGGACGCCACACTTTCTTAGCACCCGGCCCCACATGTCATAGACTCAGTTTCTTGCCAAACTTTGCCACAAGTGTGGCTTCGATTTTGTTAGTCACACTTTCTGTGGCAGCCACATATTGCCTAAATTTAGGCATGGCAAGCTTAGGCACCAACCAAACAAGCCCTTATTCTAGTGGTTTCCTCGGTTTAAGTTCATTCTTATACCTTGTGTTGCATTTTTTATTGCTGACATATTGAGAGTAGTGTTCGGTGGTGGCTACGGCGGGACCTGAGGTCCATCCCTACGCCGGGGGAGTAGGGGTGGGCTGTTCGGTGGTGGCTTCTGGGGAGTTGTGGTGGCTTGGCCTGGGCATACTCTGGCTCAGTGGACAGTGGAGGTGCTCTTGGGGTTCTGGCAGGATGAGAAAAGAGTGTAGAGAGGGAGCTGACGGTTGCCGTGGCTTCCTTCCTCCCCCTCCTCTTGTCTTCAGTCTGTGGGGTTGCGGTTGCTCTGCTGGCTGTGCTTTCTCGAAGCATCGTGTTGGCTCTCGGTACCTCCCTGGTGTCCAGCTGGGGTTTTTCTTCTCTCTCGCCTTACTGGCTTCGGCATGACCTCTATGTGTATCACTGTGCTAAGAGGGTGAGATATTTGTGGGCTGCCTTGAACAGTGACTAGAACATTGGGCGCGCTTCGCGCGCCTTGTCATGACTTCAATTGCAGAAATTATTTCACAATTCAATGTAAACACTTCAAGCAGATGATAGATAGAGGCTATCACAGAAATTAATCAATGTTCATATATCATCTCAAAACTCATTAACCCAAAGAAAAATCTTATATCATCATCTATCTTATGGTTCAGTACCGTGTCCTGAACCTTACCTTGAGCACATTTGCACCACCACTGCAAAGAGGAATGGACTGTCAACTAATTCCTATGATACTTCTACCTCTTATTGATTTATTAAACCATGACCACAGTTCACTGAGATCGGCATCCACATTGAACACGGTGACATCGGCTCACGAAGACCTGCTTGAAAGATCTAGAATCATGAACACAGCAATATAGCCCATATCACAGAACTCAAACGATAGAACCAAGCAACAACAGATGATATAGCAATGACAAATTTGTCTCTAAAAAAATCAAAAGGCATCCTTTTTCACAACTTTAGTCCAATCTGCAATGAAGAGAGGAATATCTTACCATGCATCCCTTGGTATGACAGATACATTGATTGTTATGCCTCATATCATATGGATACTATATTATGTAAAATTTTTTACAATCCCTTTTGATCCAAGGATATTATTAGTTCTAGCCTAACGATCATTAGTAACACAGGGAAACCATCTACATGCAACCAAATAAGCATGATTGGCACGAAAGTATGTCACACAGACAGGATAAAACATTCATACAACTCAAACTACAGTGAAGCGTGAGTGCAGCACGACGTCGCTTTTGCTATAGCAAATGAACTATGAAGCCTAAAAATCTTTGGCATGCATGTCTACTATATAGAAAAGTAGCTTCTGTTACAAATTTACTACTAATTATAAGCAGCACCATTTATTTAAGAGCACCATTCATCTAAAAATGTAAAGGAAAAATACAGTCGCTTGCCTGTACTATAAAGCCTAGCATTGCCCAAAATTCAGCCACGATGGCCAATGATATGTTTCTACAAATGATTCTAGGCAAGCAAAAAAGGAACAATGAATATCACACAATTAGTAAAGTATAGAATTGGTGGAAACTTAATTCTTACTTCCAGGTTCCAAGCTTCATCTCATTCCCCTATTCTTGAGGACATGCTCATCCAGGCCCAGAACAACCCCAACTAAACTGCAAAATAAAATGGGCATACCAGTGAGGAAGGGGAAGCAAAAGATTGATTTTTGGGTCAAGGAAGGACTTCACAGTGTTCCATAACAGCCGAAAACCCGGACCAGCATTGACAATAAACATTTGATACAGAGTCTGGAGACATGAAGCAAAAAAAAAGGGGAATATTTAACCCAATAAATCTAAACAACAAAATATACAGACACAACACTATGTTTATCACAAGAGTGGATTAGAGATGGAAGTCCAGACCTCTGGGTAGTTATCACTGTCAATTTTCTGCAATCGCAAAATTAATTCACGTGCAGTTTTGCTGAAATTTTTCAAGCCCTGCAAAGCATATATCAAATTAGCACTCACTAATTGCCAAGGTCCTGAGTTGTGACTAAAGGAACACATTATGGAGATTAAATATTCAACAACATACCACACCCTGAACATCCAGAATTGTTGTGCTCGAATCAATGTGCCTTTTTGCAGCTCAAATTCCTTGATCAGGAAGCTCCTCTCAAATTCCTTCACATGGTATCTTACATATCGGTCCATTGTTGTTACATGCATGAGCTTGTTAGGGTCAACCTTTCCAAGCCTTTCGATATAAACAGGCCTCCCCTCTTTGTCAACACCATGATAACCATGAGGATAATATTGCAGAACAGAATCCAACTCGTTGTAATCGAAATCCTACAGAAAAATGTAGTTCTAGGTGTTATTTATAGCCAAACAAAATCTAAACTGTCTCAAAGAATTAATCGCAGCTAACTAACCTCAACAATTGTATCAGTACCATACTCCTTCCTCCATTGAAGCATATCAGTCCACATTTGGTTTGCTTTCTCAATGTCAAATTTCCTTGCTTTTAGAAATCTATACAAAACCTATGTAAGTTAGGTTATAACATCACGCTTGCAATATGGAAAAGAAAATGAGACATGTCAAGATCATGTAAAAGGGGCACCATAATTCATAGAATATATACCTGAGCATCATATGATAGTCATCATGCTTTGCAGGCAACAACTCTTTCAAATGCAGTGCTTGCCTAAATGCTCTGAGGGAGCAGCGAGCACAGAGCACATACTGAGGTGGCGACTGGAGGCGTCGGCGGCGGGAGGGGACTGGCGGAGTGGCGGGCGAGGTGACAACCGGAGGCGTCGGGCGACGGCGAGCGCAGCCGGCGGCGAGGTGACAACCGGAGGCGGCAGCGCGACGCGGCGGCGAGGTGGCGGCCGGAGGGGACGGACAGAGGCGGCAGGCGGAGACGGCGGCGAGGCGACGGGAGGCGAACCGGCGAGGCGCGGCGACGCGACGGTCGGAGGCTACTGGCCGAGGCGACGGCGAGGCAGACCGCGAGGCGCCGACCGGATCCGACCTCGGCCTCCCTCCGCCTCCGCGCTGCAGATCGGCCTCCCCTCCGCCTCGCGCTGACGGATCCGGCGCGCTGAGTCCATCCACCCCGCGAGCATCCCATCCGCGCGGCGGCGGGAGGAAGGGGAGGCGGCGAGGGAGCGGGAGGAGGGGTTGGGGAGGCGCGGGGAGCGGGGAAGGAGGGGGACCGGGGAGGAGGGGCGGGGGAGGGGGGAGGAGGAGGGGGCGGCGGGGAGGAGGCGGCGGGGTAGGACGGGGAGGAGGGGCGGCGGGGAGCGGGAAGGAGGGGGGGGGAGGGCGGCGGGAGAAGGGGGAGGCGGAATGGCGGCATGGGCAAGGGCGTCTGCGTACGCGCGAGGCCGTGAGAGGGAGGAAGGCGGGGTTCGGGCGGGCGCCAGCGCGAGAGGGAGCAGGTCGCGCGCGGGAGCCTCGCCAATGTGTCGACTCGTCGTTGCCTCCACGTCGCCCGAAATTCTGTGAGAGCAGCAGACGGGGGGAGGTTTTAATAACTTCCGATTCTTCTGGAATTTATTCAGGTTTGTTTTTATTGTCGATGATCTAATGGCTGTGAGGGGTGCCGACTGGCCCCTAGACGGTTAGGTATCTCTATGAACGAATCGCCCTACCCGAAATTAACCTTTAGGGCTCTGACGGCAATTCTTCCTTTACTCATTTTCTCTTGTTCGGTCTTTGTCGGTATCTTTATATTTGCTAACTTTGCAATTGCAACTGCGTTTTGTTTGGGAGTCTGGCACTTCGCAGTAGTTATATAAAATGGAACACAGGCAATTTGATTTCCTAGCCTCTGATTAGTGGTATACCTGTATGAGATGTTACCGATGTAAGTAAAGTAATGTATTTTTTAATTAGTTGTATTTGTGTTGTAATTATCTAAGAACAATGCAAACGAATATGAGAAAAAAGAACATGCAAGAAAGCTCAAAAAAAGCCAAAAAAGACGAAATTTAGTAATAGTGAAAAATAAGCCAGAAGCTGAAACCGAAATAAGCGGGGACTCAGCAGGTTGGCCTCGGCCGCTTCTTTCTCTCGGGCTCCGTGCCTCCCTCCTGAGGAGAATTTAAGGCTTCTCCTCGGTAAATAGATAGAATGGTTTTTCGTCGTCATTTTAAAGTGATTTATTGATATTCTACTCGATTGTACAAATATACACGCTAGATCAAACTTTATCAACCACAACCATAAGTTATGTGCTGCACAAAAGAACTCACAATGTGTATCCAGGATTTCCAAGGGCGGAGCCCAATGGGAGAGAGGGGGTTCCCAGGAACCCGGGTCCAAAATTTTTTTTAGTTATTACTAGTAAACATTCACCCTTTGTGCACCCCCCCTTGGTCCAATATGGTGTACCCCTAGCTCAACAAACACCCTCACTCGCCCTGTCCAGCCCATTCTCCCACCGTCCTATGCTCCCACGCGCGGCCCGTTGCACCCCCCTCCGTTTTGCTCTAGCTCCGCCACTGAGGATTTCATCGATTTCGAGGAGTTTTAGACATGGTCGGTTCCTATTTTTGGAATATAAAGTTGTTTTGACTGGTGAAGTGTAGGAGTGGAAAAATAGCTTGAGGCTCGCGAGCCAACTCAAGCTCGTTACGAGCCGAGCCTCCTTCACAGCTCGTAAAAAAATTGAGCCAAGCTCGAGCCGCTTGCGAGCTGGCTCGCGAGCCTACATCAGCTCGCGTCTGCAGTCCATAATCAGTCGACTCAGCCCAGGCGACACCCAGCCTAGTAGCCCACTAACTCCCTCGTGATCCCGGCCGTGAACCCGTTTCCCATCCCATTCTCCCTCGTGGTCCGCCCAATAGCATTGCCATCCCATTCTCTCCATGCTCTGGCTCTACTATCCCGTCCCACTGCTCCTACCCCGTCCACCGCGCAGCCAATCACGCTGCCGTGTACTCCCTAGGCCCCATGCTGCTCCCCCGGGCCCCGTGCCCCCATCGCCGACGTGTGCTCCCCTGCCGCCGTGTGCTCCCCTCGGTCCCCGTCGGCAGATCTCCCAGCCGCCGCCAACAGATCTCCCCACCCACTCACTGGCCCACTGATTGGCGACGATCTACGTGCACGAAGGCAACTCGATGCTTGGCGACGCGGCTCTGGCGAGCAGCATTCCGGCAGATCTAGGGGCGGATCCACCGAGGGGTCAGGTGGGGCTGGCGCCCCCTATGGCCGGCCACCCCACCCAACCCCCCTTGACTACTGTCTCTGCTTTCACTGTTCCGGCGTGTTTCTTGGCAAAGGTAATGCCTTTGCGCATTTTCGCCCCTTCCTGCTCGTGATTTCGTGTAGAAAGAAGGGTCCTTTTCTCGTTTTCTCTTCCATTTTGTGCACTCCTGTGTTGCGTTCTAGATCGGTTGTCGAGTTGGTCGAGTGATGGTGGGAAGAATGAAGCTCTCAGCATCGGCCGCGCGGTGGCCTCCTGGACCAGTCGGCATCACAGGAAGGTATCATCTCATTTTGGCATTTCAGCTGAAGAATACTATTCTGACAAAGTACAATTTGTTCATGGAGGATCGGAGGGGGGAACTGCTCCAAGAAAATGTATGCTTTGTGGAGCTAATGAATCAATTGACTATTTGTTATGAATGTGTGTCAATATTTTTGGAGTGTGGTTAAATGTTCCTTTGGCATTACAGTTTATGCAAATTTGGTCAATCATTTGTTCATGAATGTGGAGTGGACGTAGTGCTGGAGCCTATATTGGGCAACTCGGCTCGCGAGCCCTTGCGAGCTGGCTCGAGACACATATCGAGCCGAGCCTCTTCTTTGGCTTGATACCATAACGAGTCGAGCCACAGCTCTGTGCAAGCTCGGTCGAGCCTGGCTCGAGCCAGCTCGGCTCGGCTCATTTCCACTCCTAGTGAAGCGTCCATGGAGTGCTTCGGATCCCTTGGTGTCTTACCTCCAACTAGTGGCTTTGCCCACGCGTAGGGTTAACGAAAAGACAGCAAAGATATGGCGAGCTAAAGGGAAGAACCGAAGACGGGAGGGTGAGATAACGAGCTCAAGGGAAGAACAAACCGAAGACGGGAGGGTGAGATAAGTATAGCTGAACTGGCTGGGTTTCAGTTCCATATGAGTGCATTACATTGACATTAAGCATGTTATGTTACCTAGTCTAGGTAAGTATAATAAGTAGATAGGCCGTGCATGAAATACATTAGCCGTGAAAGAAATATATAGGCCGTGCCTCTCGTCTCTCTAAGACTCTTAAGACCCTGTTTATTTCAGATTAAGTTTCTGACTTCTTGCTTATTTTCTATTATTTCTAAATTTTGTTTTTCTGATTTTTTTGGTTTTTTAAGCTTTTTTTATCGGTTCTTTTTTTGTATTCATTTGTATTCTCCGTGATGCACTAACCTATTTTTTCTTTTTTTAGTTTTTTAAATTTAGCTACGTCAAATAAAGTACCATCAGTTATAATATAATTTTAATCAGTTATAGTATAATTTTAATTATAAACTAATTTCTTTCTGTCTAATCGATCGGTGCAGGACTAGATGAAACGTATGTCCCTGAGTGCTGCATTTTCTGCTGACATTGCCGTCAGTCCTGCTGGTCCATTTCCTTCGTAGTACGGTGTTGGTCTCCTCGTGGTAGGCGTGGGGAAAATATGACCAATCTTTGGTGAAGATTGTAGATAGCATTTAATGACTGTAAAAACAAAAGGCACATACCCTGAATAGCTGAGTCCATATGCCACACACACATCTCACGACTTTGTACTTGTTTTAAACGGTTTCTAATTTTTAGCTTTTAAAAGCTAGATTTTAAATGAAGTGGTTTTTTAAATTAGTTTCTATAAGTTGTTTATAGAAATTACTATAGAAATCGTTTTAAACGAAGTAACTTCTCAATACGAGTGTCTTTTTCTCTCTCGATCTCTCTCATAATAAGCTAAAAATCAAAAGACATAACATTTTAAAATAGGACCTTCATATTGCTCAAGCTATTCAGGAAAGCTCCTGTACAAGAACATGAGAAGGCGATTCTGAATACATATAATTGGAATGCCAATATCGTTGTTGTGCATGTTAATCATGCGTGCTTGCTATACGCACAATGCAGTTCTCTCGACAGCTAAAGACAGGGGCGGATCTAGGACACAGGCTAGAGGGTTATAGCCCAAATCCTGGCCCAACTAGTTCAATGGCCTTTTATTGTTCATGTGGCCCATGCCCTCGGCTTAGCCCCCCTCCTCTCCTTCCGATGATATTTTTCAAATCACAATTCTTTTCGATGACACTAAACACATTTACTCTAAACGAATATATGTATGTATTTAGTGAGAAAGTGTACACTAACACTTCTTGAGGCCATAGAGCCTCTACAAAATTCCTAGCGTGAGTAGGGTGCACGTGTGGTGCACTCCTCCTTGCTCTCTTAAAAAAGCAATTTGGGAAAATAAAGAAATGGAAATCCAACTAAAAAGGAAAATGAATCTCTGGCTAACTTGCCGAAGTCAAACGGAGCACTAGAGTGCCCCCGTGGGTCCCACCAATCAACCACTGCCTTCAGACAGACTTCCCGCCTTAGACCAGGGACCCGCGCCCGCGTAAGCGTAACTAGAAATCCACTAAATACATATTATGGTATATTTGTTCAACTTTCAGCTTTACCTTTATATTGTCGGTCCCAAATTCCTTCCTCCATCTAAGCATTTCTGACTACATATTCTTTGCTTTTTTTAACATCAAACTGACGTGTTTTCAGGAACCTATATGTGAATGATATAAAATGAAAATCTCAGGCGGCTACAATAATTATCAATGTTCTTCTCATGATAGCCTCTTGAGCACATATAGGCAGTTGGTATAGGGTTTCGATCCTATGGGACTATGGAAAGATATGACAAAGAATATGCACATAATAAGGTCAGATTAAAACCCTAAGATCAACAGATGTTGTGCCTCAACATCGTGTGATAACCATCACACTGTTGTGGCAACAAGTCCTTATCAACTAAGCATTGTCGAAATACCTCAACAGCTTGAAGATCTTGAACATCTCTTATGTCTTCGATTGAAACATGATTTTCATTCTTCTTTTTGCTTCTCTTCCTTAGGGAATATCTGTAACACCCCGCCCACTCTCTGGGCCAAGATGCTACCACCTCTGCATACTCATACCATTTCATTAACACTCAAGGAATTTAAGCCAACATTAAATTTATTCATACTACTGCGTTCAGATACACCATAGCATTTTAGTGATTACTCTAGCCTGGCAAAAGCTAAAATACACTGACTAAAGGTGATCCAAAAGTGCTACTGGTTCGTGCTGATTATTCATGTGCTACTCCCGCCCGTGCTTGACTTCCTCAATGGTCACCTAAAAACAACAACGAAGCAAGGGTGAGTCCACCAACTCAGCAAGTACAAAGCAAAACAGCAAATAACAGGTTCATTCATTAGACCATAATCATCCCATTCTTATTAACCATGTTTCCACTTAACCACTTTTCCATTTAACCACTTTATGTTCCGATGAACTATTCATCATGCACATGCACATGCACTTTTTTCTCAACTCTTTAGCCTATACTACTTTACCGCCATCACTTCCCATTTCTGTGTGCTGCTCCTCACTATCTCTGTAATATTCTACAATCATCACTTCCTATTTCTGTGAGCTATTTCTCACTATCTCTGTACTGTTCTACTATCATCACTCCCCATTTCTGTGAGCTATACATCACTATTTCTGTAGCTATTACCTTCCATCTCTGTGAACTACACATCGTTATCTCTATAACTGATTCATTGTTAATTCTTGTATACAATACAATGCATCTGTAGCTGTATCACTGTTCAGTTCTGTTTTCATGCAATGCAATGCATCTGTAATGCGTCTGTAACTGTAGCATATACCGGTATAACAGAGCGTCCACCCGTCGATGGACCACTCGCCTCGTCCTCTTTCATACGAGGTCTCCACCTCCACTTCCGTGGAGTGCCTACCTCTGTAGGTCCTATTCAAGAGCACTCCGGACTAGTCGTACGCCTTTCTCACCGACCTGGCTCTTATGCAATTTCATGATGCAATATGCTCCAAATGTGAATGTCTAATCATAAATGTTACTCATCAAAGTATGATTAGCATATAATCACAGGCATCATCTCATAATAACTGTAAATCATGGCATGGAAACACGAATAACAACCATTCACCATAGTTTACTGTTTTACCATGCACTTGCAAGTTCATTTATGCATATCAACTTGCCATGTCTCAACGTTCATCATTCCTCTAATATGCACCCGGAATAAGGTAAACTTACCCTCAAATCATTCAATTTAACCGATATCACTACCCGAATTCACCGCTTTACAATGCACTTGCCTGGTTAGCCTCGGGGATGACGCGTGGACGGCTCCGACCCGGGACCTCCACCTGCGTACATGTTAACCCGACTCAATCGGCAAAACAAAAATCCAGAGTTTAACGGGTATCGACAATTCTGCGTGCTGACTCGATTCGAGCGTAGAATGCACGGGGTCAAGGTCTCGTCGCGCGGGTACCACCCCATCTCTTTTTTTCTTCCTTTCTTTCTTTTCTTTTTCTCCTCTTTTCTTTTCTTTCTTCTCTTTTTTTCCTCTCTTTCTTCTTTTCCTTTCTTTTCTTTCTTTCCTTCTCTCTTTCCTTCCCTTACCCAGCCGGCCCCTTCCTCTTCTTTTTTTTTCTTTCCCCTCACCTAACACACTCTCTCTCCCATGCTCAGATCAGCCGAATGGGGCCTCCTCCCCCCTCACCGGCCTCGCCTAGGGCGGCGCGGCGGCACGCGGCTGGGCCCTGACGCCGACGGCCCCTCCGCCGCCCCCCTCCTACCTTCCTCTCCTCCCCCACTCTCTCCCTTTCTCTCTCTCTCTCTCTCCGGCTGGCCTGGCGGCGCGACGGCGCATGGCCGCTCGGCGTCGCCGGCCCCATCCACCGCCGGCGGCCCCTCCGCCGCCCTCGCCTCTGTTCGCCTCCTCTCCCTCTCGGTGGCTAGCGCGCGCGAGGCCTCGGCCCGTGGATCTGGGCGCGCGGCGCTCCTCCCAAACCGGCCGCCCACGGTGTCGGCGTCTCCCACGCCCCCCTGCTCCTCCCCGCTGTTCTCCTCTCTCGCGCCTTGGGTGGGCCGGACCCGTGCCCTCTCCTTGCACGCGCGGTGGCGGTAGGGCGCTGGCGCTGCCGGCCGGCTCGACCAACGGCCGCCGCCGCCTCCTCCGCCCTCGGATGTACCGGCCACGGCATCACTGCCGGCCGGTGCCCTGCGCCACTATTCGTCACCGCCATCCGTCCCCCCGGCTTCAGCTCAACGGCACTCGGCCTTGCCCCCTACTACTACTCGTTGAATTTCTCCTACAGATGGAAGGTGAGGCTTACCCGATTGCCGAGCTAGAGAAAGGATGGGCGTGGACGAGGTTGAGGTTCAGGTGGCTCCTCTTGCCGTAACGGTCGGCCGCTCCCTTGCTCCTTCTTCGGCTTCCTCTTCCTCGCCTTCTCCCTGCAGTGGTGTGGATGTGCTCGGGTCTTGGGGCTCTCGGCTTGGCAGTGGAGGGAATGGAGAGTGGTGCTCCCTTTGCTATGCTTTTACCTTGGCCGAGAGTAATGGGGTGGAAATGTGGGCTTGGCTGCATGAGCTAGCTTATATGAGCATGGTTGGGGCTGCATTGCATTTGTGAAATGACCGGCGTGCCCTCGCTTAAAATCCATGCCTTCTCACACACTTGGTTGCCCAAGGGCATTTTGGTCCAAGGGGTTTTGGGGTTTCTACTACGGTGGTAAGTCGGTAAAAGGTAAGGTAGAAATTGCCGGATGATGAACACCCGAAACGTGAGACGGTGCCGACAGTCCCTAGGCAGTCCGGGAACCTCTGAGAGCGCTAATTATACGGCTCTCTAGACAGTGCCCACCGTCCTGGGATGGTCTGGGAACCTCTGCGCGCGACACTAAATCGACACTCTAAAAGTCGATGGGTCTGACGGCAATCTACGCTCTTTATCTCTAATGTTTTCCTTTATGCAAATTTAGGGTATTACAATATCTGAACTTATTCCCTGTGTTAATTGCCTTTTTCTTGAAAGATACCATTTTAGTCTTCTTCCCTCGTTCTGTCTGCTCTCTTTCATTTCATCATTATGTGTAAACCCTTCATAACCTGTACGTACCAGTAATAATATATTCATGTTCCATTACTTAATCAAAGCAAAAGCAGCCAGTGCTACTTAACAGTACTCGATAAGTGGGCTAGGTGATTTTTTTTTTTTGGAAAAGGAAGACTTTATTAATCCCAAGTTTAGTACATCGAGTGGATACACATCTTTGGAACAAAAACTTCCAGCCTCTGCCTAAGAAATAGGCACACAGCTTAAGAATAAAAACAGATCTGAGCAGACTCTAGTGACATTCAATCCTAAGACTAGATCGCCATCCATATGCCCGAGTAAAGATATCCTTCGCCAACTGCTCCAATTGTCGCGATGCCACCACAACCGTATCCTGCAATTCCGGTCTTTGCAGGTAGCCCACGAACGGAGTCGATGAGAGATTGCATAAATAACCTGCAAAGGTGAAAAAGAGTTTTTCTTTTCAAAAACAATATCATTCCTGTACAACCATATAGACCAACATGTTGCTGCTGCCCCAAGCAGTACTAATGATTTCAAATGTTTATTTATTCCATTTAACCAGCTTCCGAACATATGTGCTACACTCAGTGGATTTGTTAGCTTCAGAGCCACTTGAGAGAAACCCCAAACAGCTCGCGCAAAGCGGCAATCAAAAAACAAGTGCTGAATTGTCTCATCATTATGACAAAAACAACATGTCTTGCTCCCTTGCCAATTACGCTTGATTAGATTATCTTTCGTTAAAACCACGCCCCTCCTAAGGTACCACAAAAAGATCTTCAACTTAAGCGGCGCTTTTAGTTTCCATATGCGTTTATTCAAATTAGGGACAGGTGTTTGAATCATTGCTCTATAAAGCGATTTCACTGAGAATTGCCCATTAGGTTGTAAAGACCAGTGAAGGTGATAATGGTGCTTAAACAATTATACGAAATTATAGGTGTTAGTATGAAGATTCAGCACAGGGACCTTTACAAAATTTAGTAGTGCCATAAAGAGTGCAAGACAATAAGAACAGTACATGGATTGGTTGAATGATTTATGAGTTTGTTGGTTTGTACATGTGACATCAACATCATTATAAGTCGATTATCTGCATTGGTTTACACTTCATAACTTTCGTTTTTATAGTTATCCTTTAAGATGATTAGCTTCAACATCAGCAATAGTGCCCTCTAATGAGACCAAGTAAAACTGAAACAATTGGAAACGGAATGGACTTCTGCATGGGTTTTTTTTAATAAAAATACCTGGATTTTTGTAGGCAACTCTTGGTGCTAAATGAAGAAAATGATTCTAGTAGTCCCAAGTCCTATGAACCCTGTAATAAGAAACATATCAGTAATGTCCTCCAGTAAGAATTGAATTGAGTTGAGAAGCGCAAGCATCGAAATATGCACCTATCGAAATGACACAATATCAAAAAAACTAAGCACATACAAGAAAGAACAAGGGGAACTAAAAACATAAGTCCAAGGAAATCGATTCTTCAAAGTCCTATATGAAAGGGACATTTTAAGATACATGGCCTCGCAAATCGATCAAGGGGGCAGACATCCCCTTCTCCGACACCGAAATCGATCTCCTGAGCAAGCTCCGAGTCCAAAATCCACTAAACTATTCCTGCAAAAAAAAGAAAAAAAAGTAGTAAAGCACCATGCTTGAACGCCAATTCGGTGAATTACATGAAAAAAGGCATATAAATTATTTTTCAATGAAGATACAATCCAAATTAACCAACACATCTTTGGGGTTTAGCGGTGAGCAGTGGTGTCAAGTGGCACCAGTGAATACGCTTGGGTCTATCCCTGGTAGCTCTTGTTCTTGGCTGCGAAGAGGAAGGACGAAGCGGAGGGGTACCCGCAGCGACGCAAGGAGGAGGAGGGGCCAAGGTCGGCGAGGGTGAAGAAGACTGCCTTGGTGATAGCGATGAAGGGGAAGAGCACCGCATAGAGCGTCTCCGCCAAGGCGAAAGGGAAGAGCACCGTGACAAAGGGGAACAAAACATGGAGGGTTGCGCATCAAGCGATTTGATGGCTGCCGCCAGCCCAGTTGAGCGAAGGAGGTGGGGAGGCGGCCACGAGCGTGAGAGGAGGCGGCGGCGGCATCTGGAAGGGAATTGGGACTCGGGAGAGGCGAACGGAAGGGACGCGCGGACGGACAAGAGTGGCGACGCCGAGCAGCAGCAGGGAAGGGAGCCATGGCGTAACCTTCCCGAATTTTGAACACTTTAAGAAGCCTGACAATCTATAATCTGGCAATTGATCATATACCCTCCATTTAGATGGAAATTAAAGATTTATCCTTCTGACCCACGTATCAGTGACTTATGATGACCCCACGTGTCATTGAGATGTAGAGGGTAAATCCTTAATTTCCCAACTAAAGGGAGAATATATGATCCAATCTCCTTTAATTGCCTTATCATACACGCGGGGAATATTTAGATACGAAGAAGCTTGTGTTTCAGCAATTTGCTCCTTACAAGATTGCTTTGGTACGAGGAAGAACATCAGATTATTGGGAAGATACTGCAGGTACAGTGGGATCCATGTGGCCTGGAAATTGTCCTCGATGGTGTGAGAGAAATCAGCATGAGTGTGAATGCAGTGGGCAAGTCCTATGCTGATTGTTCTTTCATCAG
Organism: Dendrocalamus sinicus; assembly: GCA_036346575.1. NCBI lineage: Eukaryota > Viridiplantae > Streptophyta > Magnoliopsida > Poales > Poaceae > Dendrocalamus > Dendrocalamus sinicus. Next base: position 422,362 of record JAYEVI010000217.1, read on the forward strand.
CCTTGGATTGGTCTAAAAGTGCAGGTATGCAGATTTTACAAACATTCCAGAATTATTGCTGAAGCTGTAAGGGACACAAGAGCTGATATACTCTTCAGTTTGCAAGGTCGAAAGGCTCTGAAGACCCTACATTACCGCATTAAGTTGGAAGCAAGCTGATTTTTTTTTTCTGTTGGATGCTTATTTTGTTGCATATTGCTATCATGCCCCGTTGGACATCCTTTTGCATATCCTGTCCTTCTATATTGAACTATCATATCTATTGTGTGTTGCGATATAAGGTGGATGGTAAGCAGGGTCCATTTTGCCGGCAGTAACCGTTTACCATTCGGAACTGCAGGTGTTTTGCTACAGTTGTTTTGTTTCTATTTTGCAATTGAATTGCCAGTATTTAAGGGGAATATGAGATGTAGAAGGTCAACAGAAACATTAAACCTCGAAAACATACAAGTAAAAAGGCAGTCCGGAACCAGTACACACACCGAAATGATCTTATCTAAGATCACAGTCCTGGCAACCTGGGTTGCATATATGCTTGAGCAAAAGCGAAAATGAATAGATGAAATTTTCATTGGGACGTGGATAAAAAAGGACACAGTTGGAGACAATAATGTGGTATCAAGTGCTTCTCATGCACTGTCATCTTCTACTAGGCCCAGCAATAACGGGCTATGCTGTTGATTTACAGAGCAGATAAAATACAAGAACTATCAATCGTATCGTATGCTGTCAGGTGAATAAGCTGAGGAGCTGCTTGTGTGCTGTGATATATGTTGCAGGTATTTCACATGTTATCAGAAAATATATATATATATCTATGTGCACAGCTACGTATGTACAGGGGCAAACTAGGCTTCTAGTATCTATAGCGCCTTCTGGTCCATTCTCTCGTTCCAGTTCAGGCACCTGATCAAGCTGCGAAACCAGTCGCCAGTTTGGTCGGACTTATTAACAGTTGGTAGCGGGTGCTGACTCATGGATATATGAACAGAATCTCCTCTTGACAATTGCTGCCTCCTTTTGCCGTCAAATGACACCCATGCGTTACTTCTTGCATCATCTGGGATCTGGTAAAATTGCAAATGCAATGGCAGTTCCGCAACATAGAGTGCAAAATCAATCAGTCAGCAAAGCAAGGCCATGATATTGTGGGGTAAAAACTGATGAGATAAGCTAGGGAAGTTCAGAATACATAGACATACTAAACATCCATCTTTAAGGATAAGTTAATTAGATTACATGAAAACAATAGACATTTCACATTTTTCTATTGGAGATCAGTTGTTGCATACCTTCAATTCAAGCTGTGCGGAGTCAGGAAGGATGACAGGTCTAAATGACAGCGAGTGCGGGCAGATTGGAGTGAACAGCATACATGGAACATTTGGATGGACCTAGAGAGCAAAAAACCACAATCATCACAGTAAATAACTGTTCTGTTCGATTGATACATGCAAGTATGCATGGGAAAAGAAATGGTTGACTCTGCACAAATGGTTACCAAACATACATTATGCAATTGCATAGTGCCCAAAAGTACACTTCATGTAATTCATTTGAATGCAACACTACACTAGAAAAGCAAACAAACAAGCCATAACATCATTTCTCATTATTCAGTTTTGAAATGCTACATTGGAATCTTCAGTGCAGAGTCACCCCAACTTTAAAAAAAAAGATCTTCAGTTCAGCAACCAGATTGAATATTAAATATTGCGGATGACAAATTAAGAGAAAACTGTTAAGTTAGTCCATAGGTAAGGGAGACTGACTTTCTTATTATTGTTAAAGTAAATGGCTAAATGATGTGTATACAAACTGAATGGGCCATTCTATTGAAGCTTGGCAAAAAGGTTCAGGTGAGCTTCTTGAAACATGTACATGATGCATGACAAGATAGAAGTTTTATTTGTCTAATTCTAACAACAATATCGTCTTTTCATATAGGCATGTGCTTCATCAATGAGAAATATCCATTTTGCCACATGGAGTGAAATGCAACAGAAGAAAGAGGCATTACATAACACAGGAAACTGCTTTTGTTTTCATGCTATGAATACAGCTTAAGTCAATGTCTCCTAGGATATGAAACTTGTAAGAATTAACCTACCATTGAGCCTCCTGCAGCAGTAGAGTACGCCGTGCTGCCAGTTGGTGTGGCTACTATCACCCCATCTCCTTGAACCTAGATATAAAATTTCCAAACGGAAGTAAGAGAAAAAACAACACATTGGCCACAGTTACCAAGCAAAAGGCACAAAAAGAGGGAGAGTTAGTTTTCTAAGATTTCTGCATGTCTTACCTTAGTGATAAGGTGGTTATGCTCGTAGCATTCAATTTTGGAAAGGTATGGATTAGAACCCCGATCGACAACAACTTCATTTAGCACATCAAACACTTTTCCAGGCATTGCTCTTCCATTGCGAAAGATCTCACAGCGTAGACGCATTCTAAGGGTTATATAAACTCCAAGCGTATTGTTCCCATGGATGACAGCTCTCAAGTCCTGTCTGAAACCTTCAAACTGAGTTGAAGCAAATAATAACATGCTTAGATTTGACAAAACAACAGGTTATAATGATGAATTTATTTCTGAGTGGAGCTTGAACATACATTGTGTGAAGTCAGAAATCCAAGAGATCCAAGATTGAAGGAGACAACAGGTGGTACAGAAGTTCTAAATAGGTTTGATGCGTGCAAAATGACTCCATCACCACCCAAGCATGTGACAAAATCAACTCTCTCATGAAGGTCACTGATTTTTAGCACAAAGTATTGTTAGTAAATAATAATATGGAAATTAATATACAGCTTATCACTCATCGCGAACTTAGATATATTTTATTTGTACCTAGTATCTTGAGTATAGAAGGTTTGCACAAAACCATAACCAGGAATTCTTGCAAATATATCATGAACATCAGGCTCAACAAGAACATTCATCTTTTCTTGATGATGCAGAAATGAAACAACCTGAAAAGAAAGTGATTGGAAGTGTATAGCAGATCAAATGCTATGTTTGCTGCCAAACAAAGAAGTGAATTAGGTAGAAGTACATGAAATGTACAGCCTAAGTGACTATTAAACAGCTTTAAGAAGAGAATTAAATCTCACAACCATCTTCGACACTTCCAAAGATATGTGGCCAAAGAACAAACACTGCATGAATTATACATATTGTGAAATGTTTAGCAGTAACTTTAACCAAAAATTTCTAAAGTTGCACCCGTGATTATTCCTACCATGAAATGAGACCTACCATGAAATCCAACTCATATGAAAAAAAAAGGATATGTTCTCCAGCCAATTCAATAACTGGCCAGATATCCCCATTGGTGCATCCCAGAACTTTATACAGTTTATTTGAATTTTGAAGCAAACCCTTATTCGGCACTTGTTGATCAATGGAAATCTTTCTACAACGTAGACTCAAAGAACATTTCCAAACTATGAGAGAAATTATTATATTATTTCACTAACTAATGTTCTCTCTGTATAATACTAAAAATCTTTTAATTTAATTTTATGTAGTCTCACATCCTACTACAAATTCATGCTGTACTCAGTACTGAAAAACTAATACAGGTAAGTGCCTTCTGAACATGAAACATTCACTTTTCAAGTAAATATCTCTCTAGCCCTAAATTCATTATATGTGCAAACAATACATCACTCATGCGCAGGAACTTTAGTCTTCTTGTTTTTTTTTTGAGATGACTAAACTACAGTTTGCTACCAGATACAAGAAAGAAATACAGAGTATGTTGATATCTGAATTATAAGCAATATATATGCACTTGAAAAAGGAATACAGTATGCACCTCTTTAGCCTGTTCCATGAGCTCGTCACCTAATTTTTTCAACAGTAAGACTGTCTTCGGAGGAGATTTCCACATGAGCATCTGTTGCTGGGTGCTAGGATGAATAAAAGCCAAAGAAGATTGTGTTACTTTTTCTCTAGTGCAAGAGAATCCATCTGTACGTACTAGAAACATCTCCGCTTTTCTTCTCGATTGAAGTCTAACAACACCAGTTGCAGAGGCACACATATTACCATCAACAAGATCTGATGAGTTTCTCTCCAGATAAGGGGCACCGTTCTTTTCAGCAGATTTTTGTGATTCAAGCAGCGCATTCCCATTAGATTTGCTGGTATTAAATGTTCTAGGATCAACAGTTATCACTAAGGCTGCCCTTTCCTTTTCATCAACAGGTGTGGAGGTTCCATTGTTGGATGGTTTTCCATTAGTAATACCCGAAGCAACTGATAGAATATAATCATTGTCCAATGGTGCCCCATTGGAACTTTTCAGAACTGTAAACTCTGCAGCTTTATAGTCAATAGCTCCATTGTGGTCAGCACTGAGATTTTGTTTTCTCCTCGAGACCAGCAAGCTACCCGATCGTCTCCGAGAGTTCAAAACAGATTTTGGATAAACTCTTTTGCTTCTAAAAAAGTTGGTCATCTCCTTTCTGGAGAAAACATCACAAGAAGGAAATTGTGCCTTAAGGGGATTACCCTCCAGTAGAAAGTCTGACAGAAGTTCTGTCCTGGTGCCATGCAATTCACCATGCTCAGTGCTTTGATCATTGGGAAGGGAATTAGTGACTTCCAGATTATGACGAGCAATTTCTATGTCTATGTCAGAAGTTTCCCCATCACTCATGGTTTTATCAGATTCCACTGGTGCATCGTTTTCACTACTGTTTGAGGAGGAACTTGGGCTGCTTGTGTGCTGCTCTGTCTGATTATTCTTCAGGACCTTACCGTTCCCATTGAATGAGCGGTTTTGGGTAGCCAGTCTCTCAGCACGAGTGATATACTGCTTCCACCTGGAGACCATTGCAGACGTCCTACTAACTCCTTCCTTGCTATGAAGATAAATGGGCTTCTTCGTATCATCTGACACAAGTGCCGCAAATCGCTGAACCTGTTCGGCAGAGGGTGCTGTCCCGATTTCAACCGGCATATTCACCACCTCTATCTTCCCAGATGAGACAGCTTCCCGAACTGCTGAGAGGTATAAATCATCTTTAACATCTTCCTCCCGGAGATCAACAATAGTTCTGAATCCCTTCGCCAACAACCATGCCAGTCCCTCCTCACTGACTTGCCCTCCCCTCCAAAATGCAACCTCCAACTCATCAGTTACTGAATCATCTGGCACAGTTGAAAAGTGCACGGGGAACCAATTTGCAAACAATGTCGGACAGGGATGACCATCAGCCCTTGGGAAACCCACATCGTAGCAAGCGTTCTTCAACCTCTGCAGCCTCCTCCATATATCCAATCCCCGGGCCTCACTCGGTACAAGGTAGCTGGCAAGCGCAACCTGCATGCTCTCACAGCACCGCTTCATATCCCCACGGAACAAGGCGAGTGGGGGGATCCTATCCATCGTGCCGTCTTCAGATCCTGGCTCGCGCTTGCAACACCCGACCGCCCAGAGAGCACCTCCGTCCTGCCCTGTTCAGCAATGCCAGCATGCAGCCGAGCACGGCAGCGACCTTGTCCTCCAGCACCGGCAGGTCCTCCGATTGCACATCGTAGCGCACGGGGCACTCACCTGTCTCTGGATCACAGAGCGCCGACATGACCGCAGTGTGGAGCTGTTCTGCGGCACGGAATATGCGGCAGTATGCCTCAAGCTCGGCGATGTCGCCAGGCACCGGACCCACCCACAACAACTGGGACAAGTCCCTCGTGTGAAAATTCTACAAGAAACCATTTGGTCAATCAATTTATAATCATTTAATATAAGCCACAACGAACTAACACTACAATTTCATATGGAGCAATCGATGCAATCAAACAAGAACCAAAATTCTAGTCCATTTTCTAGCGTCTTACCAAGCCGTTCGATGAATTGACCCCAAGAGAACATGACAAACTACAGGGTGAACAAGCACATGCCATGAGCCATCCATCCTACAAAGCTATGGAATTTGGCAACGAAGGCTAAGAACTAGACGCCGCTAAGACCCCCCCCCCCCCCTAAGAGCGCGTCCCGAGCCGCCCCCAACTGTTCGACGGAATGCTCAAGAACGGCGAGGGAGCCCACGAACCTGGGAGTCGAGCCCGATCCGGGAATTAAAGAAGGACGCCCGCGCCGCGACGCCATGGCGCGCCGCCGCCGCGGCGGCCCGGCGCCACCACCACCTTCCGGCGACCCAGGCGGCTCTTTCCCCAGCGAGCGGCGCCGGCGGATGCGGGAGCTTGGCGGGCACGTGGCAAGCGCAGACGGCGAGCATCAAGCGGGGACGGGCGCGCGCGGAGCCGGCGAGGAGGAGGGCGAGTTCTTGACGAGGAGAGGACGGAGAAGGAAGGGAGTGCGTCGCCGTCGAGGCGCTTGTGTTCTCGACGTGCCTTACGATGGGATCCTCAGGTAGAAAGAAACTAGAGATCAGAGAGTTGTTGCCGCTGCGGTTGTGCCTCAAAAAACGAGAAATTTCGATATTTGACACTGAATACGTGCGCTCTCGCTTTTAACTTGCGGTCGCGCGCGCTGAAAATTTAACCTGTCACTCGAATTCTTTTGATTCAGGATTCTCTTCATTTCGCATGACAAGTGTCAAAATAGAAAATGAGAAAAATGAGGAGAATCCCTTGAATCAAAAGAATTCGCGATGTGAGGTTAAATTTCAAAGCGTGCGAATTGGGGTTAAAAGTTGAGAGGCACACGTATTCAGTGTCAAATATCGAAATTTCTCTCAAAAAACTGTGGCTTTTGAGGGAGAAGGGCTGCAGCAGTCGGTGCCCATAGTTTTTGGTCTGCTCCGTTTAGCTTTTAGTTCTAATTTTTAGCATTTTTTTTATAGTAACTATTTTTTAAATAAAATATTTTTAAATAGAATTTACTAGTTAATTATATTACATATTATACCGACTTTATTTATATTAGTAAAAACCACATGTGAGTTTCTGTTACTCTGTAATATCTCATATGAACAGCCTAAAAACTAAACGTTGCAGCTAAAAGTCATAAATCTCAGCCAAAAGAACAGACCCTTTACCTAAAGCTAATATTTTTTATCTATTTTTAAAATAGCAGTGATCAGTGAACGATAAAGACAATGATATATATATAATACATAATTTTATATTTAAAAAAACTGCTAAAAATTTACTTTAAGAAATCACCTCGCTTATTTTCAAATTTTTGATAAACCAAAAGCTCAAAAAAAAAAGACAGGGCCGGCTGCTACTGTGGCTGTGTACACATTTGTTGTACTTGTCATTGCCAAGTGGAGCACACACGTACACACCAAAAAAGTGGGGGAAAAGAAGGAAATAAAATTTGGAGTCTTGGAAATTGGGATGGTTGGAGGGTTTTCCTCTGAGATCGACACTCTTGGAGGCTTGCTAAATGGATAACGTTCAAGCTGGGGATGCCATGGACCACGTTTTTTGTGGTTTCAGTTCTATGACTGCCGTAATTCTCAGCTTCGTTGGTGTGAAGAAAAGAAAGACGAAATGGTTTGTGTTGTAGAGGATTTTTGGGTGATGGCACTGGTTTGTTTGTTGTGTTTTTTTACTAGTGGATATGGAACCATGATTTAATTTTCGTTGCATTAGTTATGTTTCAGGAGGCTCCATGATTATGACCCCTATTGGACTTCAGCTTCTGGCTTTCGGCTTATTTTTCACTATTCATAAATTTCATCTTTTTCTAAACTTTTAGTTTTTTGTTGAGCTTTTTTGCCAGTTTTTTCCCGTATTTATTTTGTATTATACGTAGTGGGCTAACATATTTTTTTTATATTTTTAAATTTTTTAAATTTAATTATGTTAAATAAGTTTCTGTCATTCTGATGTTTTTCATCATTTATAGTCTTTTCAGCCATAAGTCACTCAAAAAAAACCCAAATGAGCACCACCTACAGTAAGCCAATAATAGATGGAGTTATCGTGTAGAAACAGCAACAGTAGCAGCAGGAATTTTTCCAGCTTTACTATCTCCTTTGTTCGCTGGAAAACAAATTTAGTGGTTTATATGTGCAATAAGTAAGCATCGTATTCCTTTTGGTAGACACCGGTGCACGTAAGTTAACTGAGCATCTCATTTCCTGGCATCCTGCATCCCTGGCTATATGCTGGTTGCCTTCCTGTTGATGATTAATAAAATCTCCTTTTACCTTCAAAAAAATATATGAGCTCCTTGGTCTAAAAATATCACACAAAATAAGTCCGAACCAAATTTTTTTGCCAGAACCATCTTTGGTCAACTTTAAAGTTTTCCCAGCTTATCAAGAGCTTCAACTTATCAGCCCCCAAAGGCCTCTCTCACTGACTTGGCCAAGGGACTCAATTTAGATAAATTTTAGGCTCTAACTCGGCCAACAAGCTCCAATCAACCAATTTGGCCAAGGTTTACGTTCGAAAGTCGTATAAGATCAAATCAACGCCATGCCAACTCGTCTTTAAATTTCCCAGCCATTGCTGCAAGTCAAATACCTCGTGTGATTGACCAGAATTGGGTAGGCAACTGTGCCATGCTACCGAGGATTGCTTGCCCGTGTTAAATTTTCTGTTGGATTCTCCAATGCTGCCAAATTACGGTTCAAATTAGGACGAAACTTTGAGCCTGTCGTACGGGATGGGTTCTCTTTCGGATCTGTCCTTGTATCTAACAAGACATGAACAAAAGTTGTGTCAGATCATTCGGACTTTTAAGACTAATTTTCTGATTTTTTCAGTAGCTTTTTTATACTATAATTATTGTTAGTTTTTCAGCGTAATTAAATTTAAAAAATAAATAAATATTATATCATTACGGACAATATAAAAGAATAAGAAAAAATACAAAAAAATCTAAAAAAATCAACAAATTAGAAAAGACAATTAAAAAACAAGAAGCCAGAAACTAGAAGCTCTAATGAGTAAAAAAATACAAATGAATAAAAAATACAAAAAAGTCAAAAAAATCAAAAGCAACTGCATATTATATAATTTTGTCCAAGACAGATTCAAAAGTTCTGTTACAACCTGATACTAATGAAAAAGAAACCACAAGTATGTAAGTCATGTGGTCTTTGCTTTTATAGGATGCCATACTGTAAATTCATCATTTGATGGATTGATGCTCACCATCTGTTATATGGGTCTTTGGGCCCTTTGGCCCTTCTTCAGGTTTGCACTTGAGTTATGTTCTCTTTTGGGAGGTGCTCGTGAACGAACATGGGGCCTTAAGATATGGTCAGACGGTCAGTTAAATGAGCATGTTTGAAATGGGCATTGGTTGACCCAAATCACCGTTAAGGATTCTTTTGCAGCACCGAATACAAAATTTGTTTCATTAACACATTCACATGGATTCAGTTTATATTGTTTAGAGGAAGAATAATATAGCCATGGAACGACTTGTACAAAAGCTGAGCTTTTGTTTGGGTGGTATACCCAAATTTTGAGCGACTGCACAACTCCCAGGAAATGTGTTCTGTTTTGACAACCTCTTGCCTCTCTATGTACTTCCAACGCTGATGGAAAGAAGCCAACAGAATTGGAACTGAAACTTTAATCTGTAAGATTGTGATTGTCAGGAGCAATGCGATAATGTGAATTATGAGCGGTGTAAGTATATGACCTAATCCAGTTTTGTTATTCTTTTCACTATGAAATATGTACTGCTTGATGCTTGTCATAAAATTCAATACTTAGTCAAAACTGTGCCTTGTGCCCGACTTCTAATGGATTTTATATGGTGTGCCTTGTTATGAATAGCGCTTGTATTCATATGAGGCCAATGGGCCGGTATATATACACAAAGTACAGGTGGTAAATATGCAAAGAACCCCTTATAACAATGGGGAATAACAAACTATACATATATCTCTAACACCCCCCCCTCAAACTCATGGTGGATCAGCAACACTGAGTTTGGAGAGGTAGAAGCTATGCTGTGCTCGAGTCTGGGCCTTCGTGAAGAAATCCGCTATTTGAAGCTCCGAAGTCACATACTGAAGAGTAATCACCTGATCATGCACACAAGACCTCATGAAAGAAGCATCAACACCAATATGCTTGGTGAGCTCATGCTTCACAGGATCACGAGCAATCTGATAGCACTGTCTCTTGTCGACAAGAGAGAGGTCGGTGTAGTGACAGAAACACCAAAATCCTCAAGTAACCACCGTAGCCAAGTAATCTCTGAGTTTTGGCTCTGATACCATGTTATGAATAGCGCTTGTATTCATATGAGGCCAATGGGCCGGTATATATACACAAAGTACAGATGGTAAATATGCAAAGAACCCTTTATAACAATGGGGAATAACAAACTATACATATATCTCTAACATGCCTAATATTATGGACTCCTATTGCAAAGCCTTTTTTTAACTGCTGGAACAGCTGCAGCCTGCAGAACAGCAACAATGCTGCTTGTTTATGTGCTGATCTGGAGACATGGTTGCAGCTTACATTGCTTGAGTTTACAGTACATATGATCGCAGATCGGTTTGTATGCTTGATGCATGCTGGTTTGTGTTCTACTCGTGATAGTAAGATGAGGGTTTGTGCAACCTTTATCTACGAATAAACAATCCATTTGAAAGGCTGTATAATCATCTCACGGTTTTATAAGGTCGAATAATTTTAGGTGAGCTCCTTGTATCTACAACTAATTTGGCCATCACCAATGTTTTGTCTACCTGAGTTTCCTATATTGCTCTCAATTATTTGTCTTAATGCACCAGCTTTACTCGTCCCAAAGGATATGGCTTAGCCAAATTATTAGTCAAGGAGATACCGAGTGAGAGTTCATAGTAGTAGTCAGTCCAGTTTGAGGATTTGAGCTATTGGTCTAGTATTTTTCTGTGCTTTGAATTATGAAGAGAACCGATCCAGTATTCTCTCACAGATAGCTGTACGTCGCCCTATCTAGAGCCACCGCTAGAAATAACATCAAGATCCTCACCGAACAGTTGTACCTGTAGAGCTACCGCTAGAAGCAACATCATCATCCTCGCCGTCGCGAATAAGGAGAAGGACAAGCGAGATAATTCTAGGAAGGCTTGTGGGACCTTCACAAAAAACATTGTCCACAAAGAAGTTCTAACTTCATAGACAAGCTATTGATCACTTAGAATTAAATCTCATGGCTGCTAATCAGTTAATTCCTATTCCTGTACTAATTACCGAATGGTTTTTCTTGGTTAAGGTTCATTTTTCAATTATCTAATTTGATATTTGTGATTTGCAGGTTTATGTCCAGATACCCTTGTGGGCTCTGCTTCGTTTGATTGTTCCCAATCCATATTGTTTATGTGGTTTTGCCTAAGGCGGACTCTATGAAAAAGTTTGGGAATTTACATGTTTTGTTAATTGAGCTATTCAGATCATTCTGGTCATACATTTAACTGTATGTTATTTTTGAGGTATGTCATATAGTGAAGCAGAAACAAAGTTCTATTTCTTTGAGTAAAAATATATAACTATAACCTAATATCTACTTCCATGCCTTATTTTCCGTTGCAACGTATAGATACAGGACTAGTTTAGACCTAAACTCTGCACTGTGTTATCGTCTAATTTCCACCGAGGTGCACTGCCCGCTAGAGGCCTCGACCGCGCCGCCGCTGGTGGACTAGTTTAGACCTAAACTCTGCCCTGTGTTACCGTCTGATCTCCACTGAGATGCACTGTCCGCTAGAGACCTAGACCACACCGCCATTAGTGGACTAGTTTAGATCTAAACTCTACTCTATGTTGTCGTGTGATCTTCACCTAGGTGCACTGCCCCCCTAAGTGCAAGATTGCCTTCCCTTCCCTCTCTGTCACCGAGCTCATAACCCTTCTCCATAAACTCCCGCAAAACCCCGCCCAAAACCCACCGCCTTCCCAGTTCCCACCCCTCTCCAAGACTCCATTCCTCCGGCGCCGGCGCCGGCGGCGAAGATGATCATTCTGGTGCGCTGCTTCATCTTCTAGGCAAGGTCTCCCCGCTCTCCTTCCCACCTCCCTACCTCACTTGGTGTCTAGACGCTAGGGGTTTAGGGTTCGCCCTTCCCCTTCGTCTAGGGTTTGCTGTCTTCATCTTCTAAACTGACTCCAATTCTTCCCCTTTTTGTTCCTGTGGTTTCGCAGGTGATTGGGAACAAGTGGGACCTCTACCTCGACCTCCTCCAGGCCGACAACACCGAGGGGTAGAGCGGATTTACTTTACCAATTACTATCCCACGATTCGATTTATGTATTATGTGATCTTTTCTGCGTTGCATGATATGTTTGGGTGTTTGGGAAGTAATGTGTCGGGGGCGGTTAGGCTGCCCATGTTGGGTGTGGATTGTGGAGCAATGTTGAGTCCTGAACTTGCGAGAAAAGGCTGAAATTATGTGTTCAGTTTTTTGGATACTCACATCTTGCGAAATGAGTTCGGTTAGTCTGGGCAACGGTTGTGCGAATACTAATCGCGCACACAGAATTGGTTTAGTGTGCAATGACTGCCACTGTTCTGATAATCTGCTGCGTTTGTTGATGCTGAAGTTTGGTGTGTAGAATGTAGCCAATGTGAGCACGGCAGAGAGTCTCTATGGACTTTAGGATTCTGCAGTAGATTTAATTGAGGAATCTGATGCTAGCATGTGATAGTAACATGTTACAAATAGCTCACTTCTGTAGCTTCTGGATCAACTCTCTCTGCTTAAGGACATGTTTTCCTACTGTTAATATTTTATGAAAAACAAGGATTCTATGATAGCCACCAAGGAAACTGCCTGTATAAGATTGTTTTGAATAGTTGAGTTCAGCACTATTTAAGGACATAATTGCCATAAATTCTACAAGAAAGATCTAGATGTGTATGCGTGTTCCTGCTCTGATTTTGTTAGGTTGATATATATGTGGCTATATAAAAACCAGTTTGCACCCAGTTGACACCTTGAGCTTACATTTTGATTTGGTCCTGTTTTAGATTTGCTGTAGAAGCTTGTCAGTATTTGATATGCATATTGGTTGTGAATGGCTCTATTGATTTTTTTTTCCTGTTTCAAATATCGGGATTTGGGAGGTTCTAAAATATCAGCATTGAGAGTGGTAGCCACTAGCCATAAAAATATTTTTTTCACGTATACAAAATGATCAAGGAAACTTCAATGATCATCATTTGCTTATTCTAACAATTAGAGGCCTCAGTATAGTTGAACAAGTCAGCAGTGAAATAATTGGCCTCTGGAGTAGTGAATAGTAGCCTAGCCCTTATATCTTCGGCATTTAGGATGCTCCAGTTACACTGCCTCCATTCTTTTTATGAGAATCAAGGTTTAAGGGGGGTTTTTTGTTGCTTCTGTGATGGTATATATATGACTAGGAAACCCAATCAAAGTTGCATGTTTTAGATTTAATGAGATCTAGCTAAGAGCCTAGTTTAATATGGAGCTTGAGTGAATTTGTAATGGCTTGAGATTGGCTAACTTTCTAAGCGATAACAGAATGAAGGTTTATGCTTAATGTGGGCTTCTCGTGGCAAAGCCATAAGTCAAATTAAATTTGAGTTAAAGCATAAACTGAGCATTTTTTTCTCACCGCTAACTTTACACTATTAGCTTGTGGTTTCTTAGACCAGGAGCAAATAATTTATTTTAATCAGAGCTAAGTCCGGTGCCTCTTTTTAGATACAAGGCAAAGTTTGGTGTCTTTTGAGCAAAAGCTTCTTGTATTTCCTGTGCACAACAAACTTGTCAATTACTTAGTACATCACACTAACAATCAGTGTGCTTCTTTTATGGCGAATGGTGTGTTTTGCAAATATTGCTATGGCCTAATACAATTTCTAATCGTTGAGTTAATTGAAAAACTGTTGAGTTGGATCGGCTGGTATAAATCATTGTGTGTGATTACCCACTCTAATTCAGCGTACATATTGAGGAGGGAGGGAGGGGAGGCTGTCAAAAGTTTACTGGTCTTTATGACGTCAAATTTCCGATCATAAATAAATATGAAAAGGTTCCAGTAATTCTGCACCACTGTCGATTAAAGATCACTTTTCTATTCTGTTTTCAGGGATGCCCTGGATGCTTTGGGCTTAGTCCCTTACTGCTGTAGGCGAATGCTGATGATCCATGTCGACCTCATTGAGAAGCTGCTCAACTACAATAGAAAGTTGATTTTGTTTGGCTAGTCTGCGGTGTGCAGTCTTCACTTGTGATTTGTTTTCTTTTCTCCCGGCATGTCACTAACACTTCCATTCATTGCCAGCTCTGGAGAAGACCGAGACCAATTAAATGAAGGAATAATTGATTAATTATTCATTGCACTAAGTACCCTTCAGTTGAGTGCTGTGCTGTGTATGACATGTTTCTGGACAAACTTCGTACTATTGTGCTGATGCAAAAGCTGTGTCTGCACATGAATGAATTTGGAAGGACTTTCCAGGTTCCAGTGTAACCGGTGGTCTCCCTGCTGCATATCAGCTATGTAAACGTATCTGACTGACACCGGAAGAGACATGAGCAATTGAGCGTACTGACGTATTCCAGTATTGGCATGCACCTTTCTCCATTCGACCAATGCATCTCATGTTGGACTTTATACCAATTTTCCATGGTTTATCGGTTGCTTTTTATTTATGCACAACTACTTATATGTGAAATCGAAACGCTTCATCCTTCGCATCTGTGGCATCCATGGTAAGAACTGTGATTCCATGAGAAAATTATTATCATACTGGTGGTAAGTGGTAACTTTTGTTGACTAAAAATTATGATCATGCTGGTGGTAAGTGGTAACTTTTGTTGACTAAAATTATGATCATGCTGGTGGTAAGCGGTAACTTTTGTTGACTGACGTATACTGTTACACATGCTACACTTAACCTTCTGCACGTATATTGCCGTCCATTTACTTTGTCCGTCACCGTTCGGTGAGACCTGTGACTTGCAAGGTGTTGACTATTATCCATGTGTAAGTGTCACCATTATTCGTTTTCATTCTTGTCGACAAGTTGGATGATCATGGCTTCTTGGTGTCGGTTTGCTCATGTTGGCAGGTATGCGCACAATGCTTTCCAAGATCCCTGCCATTGTCGGATGCATGCTAACGAGCACAAAATGCTTTCCACGATCCCTGCCATTGTCGGATGCATACTAACCTCTAGAGGTTGGTACATGTGATGCCCCATGTGATGTAACATGCCCCAACTGGGCTCTTATGAAATGATTAAGCTTTCGTTTTCCACCATCTTTTTAATGAATTCGTTGGACCGACCTGCTCAGATCAGTCCATGTGATGCTGCAGATGACGATTACTCGTGAAGCCGACACTGATTTGTTAATAACCCGAGTTTTTCTTAGTTGTTTAGTGGTTGGACAATTGACAAGCAACATCATGGGGGCACAGGTTAGATTAATATTAGAATGTGATCACATCTTTCAAGGATACCTTCTACAGATCCTGATTTTATCTTGGAACAGTTTGATGAACATACAGGGCATTGGACGCAGTTGAACATATCCTATATAAAGTTTGTCCTCACTAACTACAATTATTGCCAATTCTCTCTTCTCACAGCGCGCCACGTCACCTCAATTAATCTTGGCTGTTGGATTGAACTTATGTGTTCAAGATTTGCCTAATCCAGCCACCTCAGTTCGTTCCAAATCCCTCCAGTCGGCTCAGATTTGCATGTAAAAATTATACCTGTAATTAATCCCTACTGTTTGTCCCTTGCTGTGGCCTGATTTTTTTTATTAATTTTTTACATGTCAAGTTTGCGTGAGCTTATAGAAGACCATAAACAACTATGTATGTCCTACAAATGTCTCGGAGCAACCTGGGGATCTTCGCCTAGTTCATTTAAATTCAGCAGTAATTTATTCAGTCAATTTTAGGAGCTATATTAGCTCATAACTAGAACGTACTTTTATCCTAAAAAGTGAGCAAAGTGTATAACAAACACCATTGATTTGGGTTATGGGCAACAACCCACAATTACATTCTTCCTACTTTATTTATCATCCTTTGGACGAGAGAACTTTGGGTGTAACAAAAGAAATGCATCCTTCTGAGATGAAAGAGCAGACACTCAATAAGAAAAATAAGAACTAAGACAATCAAAAGATTAAGACTTGGAGGAGGGCATTTGCACGTGCCACCTCTCATCCAAGAGCAAAGATTTAACTTAAAAGAGAGGCGAAAAGGATCTATACACAAAAAAAGGGGTAACTCTCCCATTGATCGGTCAATCGAAACTTGACGATCGGCTCCATCTTCCCCGCAGGTACTCTTCCAAGGACGTATTCGCCGTGATGAAATCGTTGCTGCTGACAGAGGCAGAATCATCGTCGACATCAAATGCAAGATTGATGTAGGACTGGATGTTGGTGTTATTCTCCGGAGGTGTAACCACACCGTCATCGCCATCGCTCTCGTATGACAATCCGACTTGTGATCTAGCCCACTTAAGAATATCATTGTCACCGTCAAGTAGCTTAAGAACCTGATGTTTACACACGGATGCTTGTAAGATACAGCACAACGAGAATACACAACATGATAGCTTGCACAATCTATGCATCAGAACAAAAAACTTACTACTGCAATGTGAGGACGGTGTTGAGGTGCCGGTCTGATGCAGAGCAAAGCAGCAAGGGTCATCCTCTCAACTTCATTGGTGTGGCCTTCAGTAGGCAAGCTAGGATCTACTAGTTGCGTGAGCTTTCCTCCTTGTATGATGGAATTCGCCTATACAAAACAACCATTAATTATCTGTTCAGATCAAGAAAAGATTCTTTACCATAATCCAAGCCAAAATTTAGATTCAAACAAGAACTTAACATATAATGATGCATTGAGCATGACACCTACCCACATCACTAGACTCTCCCGGCCTTTTGGACAACCAGTGCACAACGGTTTCCTGCCTGAGATGAGTTCAAGAAGAACAACACCAAAAGCGTACACATCAATTTTGTCGTTCACCTTGCCATGCATGAAGTATTCGGGAGCCAAGTACCTGGGGGGAAGGTACATCTACATAGTAAGGCAAATGTTGCATTGCAGCAAGAAAAGCTAAAGTTAGTGTGAACAAATGATCAGCTAACTAACCCGAAAGTCCCTGCTACATCATTACATGTGATCTGGGATGTTGCATTGGCAGCCCAGAGTGCAAGGCCAAAGTCCGATAACTGCATCACACACAAATAGAAAACTTGAATTCAGTTAATTTGATGTTGCATAAGAACTGAAGCATTTCTTGCTATTGGATGTTGGAAGGATACCTTTGGCTCAAAATCCTCTGAGATGAGAATGTTTGACGACTTGACGTCCCTATGGATAACTGGACAACTGTTGCCATTACCATGGAGATAATCCAGTCCATGAGCAACTCCCACAGCCACGTTGAACCTCTTGGTCCAACCAAACACGTTCTTGCATTCTTTCTCACCTACATCACATTAAAATTAAGACTGATTGTTTACATGGCAAAGGCACAGGGAGAGAGCACGTGGTAAATATCCGAAACACACCATGCAGTATCTCTTCTAGGTTGCCTCTTTGCAAGTACTCGTACACCAACAGAAGGTCATTGTTCTTGAAGCAGAAGCCGATGAGGATATGATGTTCTTGTGGCTGAGGAGCTGACAATCTCAATCTCTGAGATGAACTCCTTCAGAACCTCATTGGAATACTTCAGTATCTTCACCGCCAACTCTTTGCCATTTGCCAAACAACCTCTGTAAACTTGGCTTGTGCCACCTTGTCCAATGATACACTCTGCACAAAACAAACAATTTGATCACGGAACATAACATGTCTAAAAATTGACAATAATAGACACAAATCTGAAATGCATACCAGGTGAGAAATCAGAAGTGATCTTTGCAAGCTCGCTGTAACTGTACAAAGAATAAATGGATGAGAATTTCTCTTTAAGTGAGGACAACTCCTCAGGAATTTCCTTAACCAATTCCTCGATCACCACAGAAGACCTTCCTGAATTGTTTCTGGAAGGGACAACCACCAGTCACGCAAAATACGACTGGCACTGGTGGTTGAGTCTGGTCTTGTGGTTCTGTGCTCTAGATGGACTGGCGAAACTGCTGAATACCTGCTCGGAGCCGCATTGCCCACTGCACCACAGACATCTTGGACTTGTCAGGCAAGGCAGCTTTTCGGTCCGGAAAGAACTTCTTCCTTAGGAGGGGCCAACCGGTTGCCACTTCTGGTGATTCACGTCGGCAACCCTTCATCGGAACCAACGCTAATGAAGCTTCCTTTGGTGGTGCGGGAGACCTCATTGGCATGGTGTCAGCCCGAGAAATAGACCTGTTGTCCTTTACACATTCGTCCCAGAGTTTCTCTCCTACCACGTAAGTCAGGAGCTTCCGGTAGCTCCTCCTTGGTGTCTCGGCAACTGCATTCCAATTCCAGACTTAAGCACACTGAATTCATAGCCACTACAAACCAGGAAATGAAAAAAATGCAAATAAAATTGTTTAATCGACATACTTGTGCTAGCGCTAAGGTACTGTTCTTGTTGTACCGCATCTCTATTGTAAACAATCTTGCCATTGTCCACTGCAAGAACCGAGCAACTCGTGGGAACTCTCTTTGCGCAGTACTTGGCGACTGAAGTGGAGGATCTAATATTTGGAGTAAACAACAATACTAATGTCAGAATCCAAATTAATTTGGATTAAGATAGCAATACGGAGTGGAGAATATGTCAAATTAAGTACCCAAAAGACCGGGAATTCTTGGCGACACCGAGGATCAGGTGTGCGGCACCATAAGAAGCCGCTTCTTTCACCAGAGTTTTCCGGATAGACGATCCTCCACAGATCTTGAGCTCCAAATTGATCTGTTGCATGCAAATAGAACAGCAAAATGATGAGAAATTTGAGGCAACCTTCCATTAAAGATCAGTGAGCTGCAAAATGTTGGCAGTAAAAATAAAACTAAGGGTGACAAAAAAATTGTCTGCAAAAAAGGGTGTCCAAAATTGCAAGGCGTCGAAAAAGAGAAGACAAAAATCGGACCATCCAGTAAATAAAAGAAATTGGTAGCATGAGTGATACGGCAAAGGTGGAAAGTCTGAACCAAAATTGGACGGACCAGTGATTACCATTGAATAAAATCCACGAGCAGCTCATGAATAAAGCAGAAAGGAGAGAACTTTGTTCTGCAGCTGAGTATTGGGACGACTGACCTGCTTGAGGTTGCAGAAGCCGTCGTACACGGCGAGCACCGACACGAGGGAGTCCGCGGCCTTGCTCCTCTCCTCCAATCCCAAACCTCCTCCTCCTCCTAAACAAAGGAGATAAAAACAAAGAAAAGGGGATTAATCTCTCACAACAAGAAATCGAGCAATCGACACCGACGGGTGTATGCAGGGAGCGGGAACGCACCGTCGGCGGAGACGTGGAGGGCGACGACGCGGTCGCCGGTATTGGCGACCTTGACGAGGGCCCAGGTGAGGAGCTCGCGGCTGGCCGCGTCCCTCCTGATCCCCACCAGGACCGTCCTCCTGCTCCCAGCCGCCGGCGCGGGGGACGGCGGCGGCTGCAGCAGCGCCGGCGCCTCGGACGGGCCGCGGTGGTGCTGGCGCGCGCCGTCGGGCACGAGGAGCCTCATGGCGGCGGTGTTCTTCCGTGCTCCCCTCTCCTCCCTCCGCTCCTTTTGATTTCCGTTCTTCGCTTTGCCGCGGGGGAGAGAAAACCGAAGAGAGGAGAGAGAAGAAGAGAAGGAGGGGGACGACGATGATCCGAGGAGGCTGCGTTTTATGCGGCTTCTTGTTTGTTGGGCCGCCGGTAAATCGGTAGAGTAATACGCCTCTTTGGTTGTTGTTGGGCGCTTCTTTTAGTCATGGTTGCTCTATCAAATAAATAAAAATGGTTTTAAAGTAGTTTATTAAGATAATTTTTTAAAATGATTTATCAATATTCGGTTCGTTATCACAAGTGCTCATGTTATGACAAAAAACCATTAACCACAGTTGAAAAGAACCCACCCGTTAAATTACCGCTGCCAACTTAATTTGCTTCGGTTACTCGCTTAACTAAGTCATGTCCAAATAGGTGGCACAGGAACACGAGCCAGTTATGCATGCCCCGATTAGCCCACCAGTCTGAATGAGCCGTGCTATGCCGACTTATGGGCCAAGGCAGTGGCCCAGAGGGGGTTTCTGCCATGCTGGGTTGGCATGTGCCCATTTAGCCCGACAGGCCAGTAGGCATGGCTAGCTGGTTCGTCCTGAAATTTTTTTAAAAAATGTACTAGTTCAAAAAATGTATAGAATTTGAAAAAGACACAAAAAAATTGTAGAAATTGTGAAAAAGACATAATAAATTGTAGAAAAAGCACAATAAATTTTATAAATATAATAATGAGTTTTATTAATGTTTAAATGATTGTCTCATTAAAAATTATGCCAAGTAAAAAAATCAAATTGAGAAAACCTTAGAAAAAAAGAGTTCAACCTATAGCTCAGCATTATAGGTAAAAAAATAGAAAAAAGTACAGTGCCTACATGGATGCTCTAAGAAGTGTCGATGTCGTCAGTGTCTTGACTGCCTTTGGCATCGTCGAAATAGAGATTGCTGAACGCATGTTCCAACTCCATATCCACCATGCAATGTTGAGCTCATGCATCAGTTTGTTCGTAGTCTTTTAATGTGAGAAGTACTTTCATAATCTCATTTGTAAAACTTGTTTTTCTCTTCTCCACTATTCTTCCCAAAAAACTAAATACAAACTCAAAAGAAACCGTCGAGACAGGAATGGTTAACACATCACGTGCTAATATAGATAGCACCAGATATGTTAGTTTGTGCTTGCTACACAGTCCAAAAAGTTGAAGTTCTCTGTATAGTGAGGCATAGGATCGCTTTCCAAAAAGATTGATAGTTTCTCACAGGCCCTGATATGGATTGTTTCAGCACTTGACGATGTTGAGCTTGATCTTCCGAAAGATCTTGATGCACTAAAGATTATGCCCTACATATTTGTCTTCTTATCTGTGGTGGGTGCTGGTGGAGCTCATTGTAAGCGAACTCTCTGAAACTTATGCTCGTACTTCTGATAAACTTCAGAAAATTTTAAACAAATAGTTGTAAAATAGTTAGAATAATCTATCCCTATAGACTCACCTATAATTGAAAGAGCATTAGTGAATGCTATAATTTTAGCTCTAATATCTAGAATAAATGCAAATATGTATAAGTAAGAAATCCCATTCTAATATTTTAAGTATTTAGTTTTCATTGCGCATAGTCTCTCGTAGCACTACATCATTTTTCATTAGCTCTCAAGAGAACGGCAATCGCAAGAATATGATGCACAATTATATGAGATGTTGGATATTACACTCCAGATAAAGCAATAGTGTATTCATAAAAGAGTTCAAGAAATACTAGTAACTTCTTAGTAACATACCAATGCTAATCAGTCAGTAGTGTGTTGCTGGGATGACTGTGATAGTGTGTGTGGATAAAAAAAGAAAATGTGGGCTTATAGGGTAAAATATTTTGTAGCATGAGATAAGTTGAGTTCCACTTTACTGGCATATCTACAGCAAATTTTCATAGACATATACCCGTTGCAATGCAGTAGGCCTTATATGCTGTAATTCGTTGGTTAAAATTATTTACAAAAGAAATTGCATTGCGAAAAGGTTGAAGATATGGATCAAACCTCTTCAAATCATATTTAACTATAAGATTAATAATATGGTAAACGCATCGCTGATGTAGCAAGAAGGATTTAACGTATGTACTAAACAAGGGAGTGAGAATATCCATTACCCTGGAGTTTGCTATAGCATTGTCCAGGGTAATTACAAAAATTTTATTTGTAAGGCCAAAGTCTTCCATAACTTTTATAATACATTCTGCTATATTCTCACTCGTATGTGCTACATCAGTTAGTTTGAAGATTATTATTCTCTTTTCTAATATCCAGTCATCACTTGCATAATGAGCGACTACACTAAGATAATCATCCTTAGACCGACCACTCCATATGTCTAATGTCACGACCATTATTACAGTGTTTAACTAAATCTCTAATCATTATTTGTAGAAACGTAAGCAAATCTAGGATTATGAGCAATTCTAATGTACTTTTCGAAAGCATATGAGGCACCAAAGTTTAAAGGAAGATCTTGTGAGACAATTAAATGGGCTAAAGATTCTCGAGCTACCTTGAGATTATAATCCCAGCTACGTACTGTACCGTCTGGTTTGTACTGTAGCTGCATCTACCTCATAGCTATGATTTGTTTTTCTTTACATCTTATGGCATGTCTATGTAAGTGTTTGGTTCCCACCTAAAGGCTTTGTAGATAATTCATGATGACATATTTTGCAAACAACAACTTCTACCTGAGTTACGGTCACATCTCGCTTCACTATCTTGTCGAAATCTATTCACACCTTGACTTGCTGGATCTGGAACTTTTTGCTCCAGTGCTTGCTTATGCAAAGGCACTAGTAGAGCCTGACAATGGTACAGCCAGGATCTGCTCTGTCATTTGAGGTGGAGATAGAGGCGGAGACATTTCATTTTCTGAAGGATGAAAGATCTTCTAGATCAATTCCGTACTCACTCACAAGAAATTTATCAAGAATTTTCATACACAAATGTGGAAAACTAAAAAATGTAAATAAATAATTATACTATTACCTATTTTATATCATAATACAAAAATAAGAACAATATAAGTATATGAAAATAGTATTATTACCTCTTTTCTTGATTGTAGACTGGATTTCAAACTTTCAGTTTCTTAGCAAAATTATTTTAAATTTTGTCAAATTATCACATAGCGTATCACAATTTTCATAAGAGAATTCGAAGAAGAGATTGCTAGTTTGAGTGTGGTTGAATGAGGAGGTATGCTGCCTATTTATAGAAAAATTTGAGATTTTTAGGTATTTTTAAACTCACAAACGGCCACAAAATTCAAAAATCAATCGTTACTTGTGCTAAACAGGTTAAATGGGACAAACAAGTTGTGCCCACCGTGCCGTGATAAGGTCAAACATGCATAACGGTCATATTTCCATGCCAAATGGGCTGTGTCCACCGGGCTAAACATGCCTACCGCACTGGCGTGCTGCATGTGTCGTGCTCGTGCCGTGTCGAGTTGTGCTCGTGCCGTGCCGTGCTGTGTCGTACCTTACTGGCACGCTGGGCCGGGGCGATGGCCCAGGCATAGCCCACCCTCTCGTGCTGTGCTAGTCCGACCTGGTGTGCCTCGTGTCGTGCCATACCGTGGACTGTAGCTACAGTACCGAGCTATAGGCTGACCCGCTAGACACGACCCACTTGGACACCTCTAGCTTGACTTACCTAGCAAGGCTTTGGGGTGGGGTCACATGCAAAGATGCCTCAAGCATATGCATCCTCTCAAATTGTTTCAAGGATTTAGATTAGTTAGATTAGATGAGCATGCTCATGGATGAGTTGAGCTCATCCATCGTTGATCTATTGTCACGTTCCGCCGCTACTCAATCCAGGCCAATATCTTGGGAATACGCATATGTTGTTTGATTCAATCCAGGGCAATCTCTTGGGAATACACACATGATGGGTCTATTTGGTTAACGCACTCGACATCGGCTGCTTCGTATCCACATGAGGTTTTTTTGTTGTTCGTTAGGTCTTGAGACCGCGTCGTGGACACGGCGTGGCTATTCTCATCCTATCCAAAGCCAATTTTGGCACTGTTTTGTACCATATTTACAAAAACAGCAGTATGCCGAGCATATTGACAAAAATGTCATTTCTGCTGTCCGGGGACTAGGCGGCAGTGCCCGCGAGGCGACACGCGGCGCTGCCACCGGCAACAAGCTCCTATCGCCCGGGGGCGGGGACGGCAGGCAGCCTACCATCCAGTGAGGGGCGGAAGGTAATTAAGCTGGCTAATTAGCATAAATCATTGAGGACGCATAAAATTCTCGAAACTAATAGTGCATAGCTAATTATTTGGAAAAGGCAGTGCATAAGTTATTGAGGATGCGACAGTGCTGATTAGTTCTCCCAAAAGACAAGTAATTTTTTGTAGCACGCTTTCGACGTTATTCCCGTAGTCGTAGTCATAATTACTGTTATTTAGTTAGTCATAATTAATGTAGTTTGTATTATAAAGTAATTATTAATGTTCACACTAATATTTCGTCTGTCCTATGTATTGGTAGGTATGGCTCTACCAGAGCTTCTGGAACACTCGTACGATGATAAACACCGTTGCAACGCATGGATGACGGGTGACACGGCTGATGAGTGCTACGTCCCAACTCTGCGGGTCACGGGCTTGTTGCCCTTTGCGAGGTTGGTCTTCACCATGCACGAGTTCACCATTGACGGCAGCCTGCTCGCGGCACTGGTGGACAGGTGGAGGCCCGAGACGTACACATTCCACTTTCGTTGGGGTGAGATGATGGTCACTCTGAAAGACGTCGCGTTCTTAACCGGTCTCCCTCTCAGGGGTGACACACTTGTTCCAGCCCCTGCACCAGCCGATTGGAAGGAGAGGCTGGCAGACCAGTTCGGTCGGCCTATCCCGGAGAGTGCATGTGGCATCTCCCGCACGTGGCTTAACAATTTCAATGTGTGCCCATAGGTTGCACCGCCGGAGGTCGTCAGGACACACCTAGTCGCGTTCCTTATCCAGCCCTGTAGAAGACTATGAAGTTCATCCTAAAGTAGGCCAAAAAAATAGTACACAACCTAAGTTGCGGCCGTTTCACGGATCATAGTGTGCACATGAGCCACCCAGCGGGGGCACCAGGCTCACCCGCAAGGTCATTGCGACCTAGCGAGTCCGACTGGTCATTGCAATCTACTAAGTATGTATGACATCATAGTACTAGCCGCCGATCATCCGTGCGCCGTACCGACGAGTAGGTAACTTACATACGAACCTACATTTTTTCTATTACGCCTTACGTTCCACTAACATCATGGCATTCTCCCGCCACAGGTCCGTCGTCGAGATGTATCCCTTTTGCCGTCCGCACCACCTGCATAGACTGCCACTCCCCGTCATTCATCTTCGCTGCATATTCGAGAGGTACGAGATTCGTATTGTACATCCAAAATATTTATTGTGACTAATATTGTTTCATCTTGCAGCCTCCAATTCAACATGGGGTGACAGTGAGTCCACTGATGATGACACGGGCTTCCCAGATGCTTCTAGGGAGCAGTACACAGCGCCAGGGTTTACAGCGTACGCAGGGCAAAGCTCAGCGTTCTCGGCATACCTAGGGTTTAGACACTTCGATGGGCAGAGCTCCTCTGGCTTCGTTGCCACATCGTACGGTCAGGGCGAAAGCTCCTTCGCACCATAAGGAGGATTTCTAGAGTCTTTCGTACACGACATTATTGCAGGTGGCTCGTAGTTCGGCTTGTCTACTGTACCTCAGCCTATTGGACCACCACTGGCCACTGAGTAGACAGAACAGTCTCCATACCTCCTCCAACCAGAGACACAACCTCTGAACCAACTGACGTGCCCAAAGGGCATGCTCGTGCGCGACAGAAGATAAGGCCACGACGGGAAGGTAAGCGTGGCGAGAAGATAGCGATGGCTCGGATGAGTGAGCCATATCGTATCGATGTGATGCATTTTTTTGTACTAATGTAATTACTTTTAACTGTACAAATTCCTAATGTATAAAATTGTAAAAGGTGCAATATTCGTAAATTCATGATTAAGTTAACCCAAATAAACGTGGCAAATTTAGACCACATAAAATGTTCAAAATTCCACAATAACTATTACTATATTAGGAGGCGTTACATAAAATTTCATAATTTTTTGAGCTAGTTTGCTATATGTAAAAACTCATAAATATATCAAAATTGTATGAATTTATGAGCAACATTTGCATTGGATAAGATTCCTCAAAAATTACACTACGAGGTACATTGTGTTAGAAGGCTGTACATAAATTTTCGTAATTTTTTCAGCTCATTTGATATATTTAAAAATTCAAACAAATACTAAATAAAAAAATTAAGGCAGGTAATTAAACCTGCTAATTAGCTTGCTTAATTACCTACCACCGCCCTCACTGGACGGTAGGCTTGACGGCCTGCCGCCTGCCCCCGCTCTAGGGCGGCAGGCTGCCTGCCGTCCAGTGAGGGGGCGGTAGGCGCCTGCCACCGATGGCAGCGCCGCGTGTCACATCATGGGCGTCTCCACCCGGCCTCCAGACGGTAGAAACGATATTTTTGCCAATACGCTCGGTATACTAATATTTTTATAAATACGATATAAAACAGTACCAAAAGTAGCTTTGATTCGCTCATCTTCCTGTTGTAGAAATCGAACGATACCCACGGTACATAAACTAGTGTACTTAGTGTAGATTTAACGAGAGAACAATGAAACCAGTCTCGAGGTAACTTATTGGCGTTGATTAATAGAAAAAAAAACACTAGGTTAATTGTTGGATGCAAAAAGCAGCAAAATGGTACTTCCTCTTGTCACAAAAAAAATACCGTTTTAAACATCAATATGGTTATCAAAATATAAGTTTAACCACTAATTTCTACTATAATAGATTTATAAAACTTAATTAAATTATATTTTTATGAAAGTCATTTTCGAGATAAATCTATACACACTATTTTTATATGTTCAATCTAAATATAAAAAAATATCAATAGCTAAGGTTTAAAAAGTTTAATTGTATGCATCCATCCTAAAAACGATTTTTTTTTTGTTGACCGGAGAGAGTACAGTTTGGCTGAATTTCATCATGGGATTAATCCTCAAATTAAATGAAAATGCACCCGAACATATGGCACACATCACGAAATTTTCAGTACGTAGCCGGTGGTCCGTCTCGGTGCAGGCAAAACATGCGTTAATTGAATTCCGGTCTGTTCTCGGCACTGGACTCTGGACTCGCTATATCAGTCAGTTTGACCCGCGGACCAGACGGGGTCAGGCCATGGAAGCTAGCCTCGCTAACCAGCTTGCCCCAAAAAAAGTCTGAAAAAAAAATCAAAAAATTAAAAAAATATAAAATCAAGGAATAACAAATTAGAAGTACAAGCGTTGCCTCTGCTAGACGTGTTCAAATGCCATCCATTTTAGCTTCTAGTTGATAGAAGTTGTGATGAACATTTCTTAATTTCGGTCTTTTATTTTTAGCCTTTTCTTCTTTTCTCTTTTTTCTTTATCGCTATAGGACAATTTCAGATAAAAATCAACGGCTAGAAGCCGGAAGCCTTGGTAGAAAGCCAAAATAAACACCACCAATCTGCCTTCTTCGATCAGCCATATATCAATGTACGTCGTAGTGGCCCCCTCTTTTTTTATTTACATCCCCAAAAGAACATTTCAATTCCTTCTTGATTTCTTGTACTAGTAGCACTACCTTTTCCTCTGTTTGATCAAATTAAAGCTCATTATCAGGTAGAGAGGCATCCCGCTTTTAAAAAGAAAAGGCAGAATGATCACATTGCCCTTTGTGATAATTCCAAGGAGCTAGCTAGTGTTCCTTTTCCTTTCTGTACAAGAAGCTACCAGCCAATGTCATATATATTGATCGGGGTCTTATCTTCTCGGCCGACCGAGATTTTCTTAAATCTCAGTCGACTGGCCTCAACCGTCCAATCAAGATTGCCTCCTGATATATATAGGCTTCACACTCTACCCCTAACCCTAACCCTACTCGGCTAGTCGCACCCACCCCCATCCCCTCAAGCCATCGTTGTCCCCATCCCTACCCCGCGCGTCACCGCACCCCACGTCGCCGACAATGACACCAAAGACGGCGAGCTCCTCCCTCACTGCTACCACCTCCTCCTCCCCTCCTGCCGCATTCGATCGCCGCCACCTCTCTCATTGCCACTGCAGCCCCCGCCCTTGTTCCCTGTTTTTGGCGTCGTCAGATCCATCACTGCCCCTTGCCGCCTCATAACATTCTTCTCGTTTTTCTTGTCGACCTGCCAGCTGACCCAACCCACCATCCTCCGACAATCCCACGGCCGAGGCGGCGCCACCACCATGCCTACGCCGTCCTAGCCTCCCTCTAAGGCAGGGGGCACGGTGAACCCGAATCCTAAATGGGTGAACCCTAACCCACTGACTGCCACCACCACCGTTGCCAGAGTCAGAGAGGAGGAAGGCCACCTTGACGGAGCATGAATCTCTACACCGATCCAAAGGTGAGAAACTGTGATTTTACAAATTTTCAAGCGCATGTGAAAATACCAAATCCGATATTGATTTTACACTATGATGCATATATACACGTATATACACATATTCCGAAACCTCTGCCTAACTATACGCTCCATAAGCTTGGTTTTCAACCATGTACGTAGTAGTGTGTCACGGGTGTCGTACGTACGTACGCCCGGTTTGTGTACGCACACCGCATCAAACTTGTGACGGTGAGAACAACTTAGGCCATCTTTAAAAAGTACTATAGGTTTTAGATTTTGGCTATGCCTTTTAGCTGATTGTAAGAGAGATTTAAAAAGTAAGAGATACTCATATTGAGAAGTCACTCTATTTAAAAATCACTCTATTTAAAACGGTTCTTACAGTGACTTTTACAAATAATTTATAGAAATCATCTTGAAAAGTTACTCGGTTTAACTTTTAACTTCTAAATGTCAAAAGACAGAAGCTATTTAGAATAAGATATTAATTAGATGGTGTGTGGCCCTGCTCGGTTGGGCTGAAAAATAATGGCTTATGGCTAAAATTGCATTGTAGCTGAAGGTGGCTTATTTGACATAATTAAATTTAAAAAGAAAAAATATGTTAGCTCATCACGGATAACGCAAACGAATATGAAAAAAAGAATCGGCAAAAAGCTAAAAAAAAGCCAAAAGTTCAGAAAAAGACAAAATTTAAAAATAGTGAAAAATAAACCAGAAATCAGAAACTCAAGTCGAAATGAGCAGAGCGATGAGCTTCCCATTTTTTTTCCTTTCTTTATGAGCCCTTCTCATTGCTCCTTTGACCAGTCCATCCCCAACTCTCTCCATCCGTTGGTTTTTTTTCACAGGGAGAAACACTAGAGAAGGCCACTTGCAGCCTACTAACATAGCTAGCTAGCCACCATTCTTTTGATCAATGTTTAATGCGCTGTCGGGCATCCAAATTCTTCTGATCTTCAGAGTGAAAAGTTGAATTGTTGAGAGCCGAGCTACGTTCGGGAAAGAGTGGGTGATATTTCCTCACTTGTCCGGGTTTGAATCTTCGGATTCACGAGTTTTCGGCGATATCTCCTCACTTGTCCGGGTTTGAATCTTCGGATTCACGAGTTTTCAGCGCTTTTGGTATATTTTGAACTTATATTTACAAAAATAGTTATAGTAATATGAAAATAGTAAAAATAGCATTTCTATCGTCTGATCACCGGATGGTAACAGCATGGAGCTGACACATGGACAGTGGAGGCCTACTGCCTAGCCACCGTGCGGCTCCCTGCCTGCTGTTCTGCCACCAGAGGCTTAATTACCTGCCTTAATTAGTAGTTTCGATCACAGCCGATTTCCCAACCTTTGACAACCGACCACATTATCACGACCACTGTAGTATTCGACTACGATTGTTCACAACCACAGCCACTCCACTCCCGATCACTCTCAAGTCCCAACCACTTTTCGCACTTTGTAGCTTTCCACCACCTAAAGTCTATCGACCAGCTACTATGTTTCTGACTACTGTAGATTCGACCACCTCGTCCATTCGACCACTTCAGCAGTCCGACCACTGCCAACCTCGGCCATTCAACCACTTTAACCGTCCGACCACAACCATTCGACCACCTTGGCCATTCGACCACTTCAGTCGTCCGACCACGCCATTCGATCACTTTGACCATTCGACTACTCCAGCCATTCGACCACTTCAGCCATTTGACCACGGCTATTCGACCACTTCAGCCATCGACCACGTTCGACCATGGCTATTCGACCATTTTGGCCATTGACTAATTAAGGTAGGCAATTAAACTGGCTAATTACCTGCCGTCTGGTGGTAGAGCGGTAGGCAAGGAACCGTACGGTGGCTGGGCGGCAGGCCCCTACCGCACGGCCGGCCACAGGGCTCTGCTGCCCACGTGTCAGCTCCATGCCGCTGTTGCCTGGTGACGGAGCGGCAGAAGTTTCATTTTTATCATTTTCGTGCAACTACGGCTATTTTTTTGTAAATACAGATTTATAACGTGCCAAAAGTGCCAATAATTCCGGATTCACCCGGGGGTTTACTCCCTCTTTAGTGTATACCAGAGATTCTTCTGGCCTAGTATTCTTTTTTTTTTAAAAAAAGTTGGAATGTTTGTGACCGATCAATCGGTTTGATGGCTCTCCTTTTCGAGCAGAAAGTGGTGGCCTCTGATCGTTTTTTCGATCGTGATCTCGCAACGTTCTTTTCCTATAGGCGAAAAAAAAACCCTATCGAGTAGAGAAGCATCGATTCCTTGAGTGATTCGATACCGGCACATCTTATTATTTGATCATTAGAAGGGGCATGACATGTACAAGCTTGGAACAAGGACTCGTGTGGTATAAGTTTGTGAAGTGTCACATGTACATTGTTGTACGGTGTATTGCTTCTTTTCATACATAAACAAATAATAATATCTCCACTCACATGTTATTGGCATTTTCTTTTTTACGTTTTACCGTCTCTCAAACGCAACTTCAACCATTAGTTCCATCGGGACATAATTCTGATCGGCTACGAAAATACATCATTACAATATCAGCTTACGTAGTAATCCCCGCACATGTAGTACAGAAAAAGTTAGTAATATGTAAAATATAACGTGCAATATGAAATATCAATTCATGACTTTCCCTCACGTGGTAATCCCCGCACACGTAGTATGCTCGGGCCGCGGTGTTTACATATGTAGATTGAATGATCTTTACTAGATTACTATAGTCGTATTACGGTTGTGGAAACTCTGGTGGTACAAGTGTATCCTCGCAAGAAGAATCAAGATATGTTCTTGCCTTCTTGGAAACCTACTTTCGCTTTTAAAGCATTTCTTCATAGTTCGTCAGCACATACCTAGGCGGAGTGACCTCTTCTACCTCTCTAGTCTCTACTCCCTCCCCTCTCATTATTTTCAAGGTTAGCTTGACTGGAGTGTTGATTGTTATTGTGTAGTGTGGCCCAAATTTATAGGCGGTTGGTCCATTGGTGTGTAGTGTTGAGGGAGTAAATTTTGCATATCCGATATCATATACCTACCACCAATGTAAACAAAATCTGCTTAATTCCGACAAAGCACAATGTTTCTACCTTCACACAGGTAAATATTGCATCATTTATTCCTAGCTACTCATCTACCGGACTCACTTGTATATGCTTTTATTTTTTTTGCAAGGGCTTATTTCCTCGACAAAAACTTGTTAAAAAATTATAGGCTCCACAGTAAATTAGTTATTTTCCAAATTAATATTGCTACTGCTTCACTTAATTATTCTCCAAATTAATTATGTACGAACTGTAAAGTTTATGCTCTAATGCAGGAAAAAGTGCAAGCATTAACTTGCTGGGTGCGTCCAAATAAATATTCTCTTACACACAATTTATAATATTATTTTACGCATAATAATTAAATCCCTCGTTTTAACTCTACATAAGTAGTTTATGTCATCCACAATTCCACATAATTATTGTGACTAATACATCATTTTAAACTATATCGTCCACATGAACCAAACACAGACATCAACGAGGTATAGTTAACTATTACTTTCTACACTGATAAGCTATCATGAACTTAATTAAACACTAATCACATATTAATAAATATAGTCGATGCGGATAAGACTTACGTCTTCTTGAAGCTCTCGAATCGATGTATAATTTTATCAACTGCCAAATCTTCAAAATCAAACCCAAACCGACTCAAAAATCAGATTTCGAATCGATTTCCTCTCTTCTTCTTTGGGGCGCACGGCAGTGAAAAATAAGGGACGAGGAGGAGAGCGATGGATGAGGGAGTGACTTCATGGGTGGGAAGCCGGGAACCGGTCCAGTCACAACAAGTCCTAGGCACCTTTCGCAGTCGACCAACAAGGAGGATCATGCCTACCTACCGTGCTAGGGAACGGCTCAGGTGCAGGGGTCTCTGCACTTAGCGCCGTGTAGAGATACCCAGCTTCCTAACACGTGTCTTCTAAAATTCAAAAAAATTTAAAATAATACTTAAAAATCCGAAAAATTATAAAAAAAAAGTACTTTTGTAAAATACTTTTATTAAAAAGTATTTTTAAGTACTTAAAAAATACTTTTTTAATAAAAGTAAAAAAACAAAAAAAAAGTAAGTACTTCAAAAAACTTTTTATACACAAAAAATACTTTTTTACAATCTTTTCGGATTTTTAAGTATATTTTTGAATTTTTCGAAATTTTTTTGAATTCTAGGGATACATGTTAAGGAGCTGAGCACCTCTGCACGACGCTAAGTGAGGCCCTGCACCTGAGCCGTTCCCACCGTGCTGCTACGGCAGTGCGGGAGGCTAGTGAGCCCCGTCGCCATCCGCGCAAGCCCGTGCCCTCCTAGCTCACCACTCGTCCCACATTGGCACCCACCTTCTGCACCGGTGTGGTGTGGAAAGTGAAATACGTCGTGTTGTTATGCTTCTGCGTTCGAAAGGAATCTATTTTTTGTAAATTCATACGTCATGAGGATATTTTTTTAAAAAATAGCGCCACATGGCCAAACGTTAGAAAAATGCATTGATCGGGCGGAGCGGCCGCCGCTGCTGGCCATGTGCATGTGCCTGCAGCAGCAGAGCCGTTCCCCGGCCCCACCTGCAGACATGGGGGCATTAACTAACTACGGGACAGGCCGGCCACTCAGTTTCACATTTCCCGCCATTCGCTAGTGCCATCGATCGATGTGCACCGTGCACGGAGGGCAATATTTTGTGTCCACTATGACATGTAATGTCGTAACATAGTATTAGTTGTGATTTGTGAAAGCCTTTTGAGATTGACCCTGGCTACCCCGTGTTTGTTCCTTCTCTAAGAGAAGTTCGGTCCAAAAGGCTTCGTTTGGAATATCGCCAAATGGATCGTATAGGTACAGCTGATCTCACCGTATGAATATCGGGTGGGTTCTTTTGAGCTAATAGTTTATGATTTATGGTTTAAATATTTAGATTCTGTCTATTCACGAAAGTAGTACGTACAGAAAAGTAGTCGTATGTGATTTTGATCGATACAGCTGAACTCAGTACAGAAAAGTAGTACGTACAGAAAATAATTGAATTGGCTGATGTTTTGAGTGATTCATGTAATGAAATAATCTCATACAATGATCATGTGGTTTTGATTACATATAAAGAAGTTTTGACTATAATTTCTCCTGCTAATTCTTAATGTCACATTATGTTGGATCTCCTTATGAAGTTGTCACATGCTGTGGAGAAAGTTTCTGAACTCGCATGATCGAAATCCTTATTTAGTGCCTACACCCCTGAGTATAAATTTAATTTGATTGGAGATTATAGTGAAAATCAATTTCTTGTATATCGAATATGCATAACTTGCGATCACATGGATAAATTAAAGCTTGCTATTTTGGACAATAATTCATGTGTGCTAAATCTTGTTCAATATGAGAGGAAAATAAAATTTAGTACTCATCCAATTCCTATGTGTTCATCTCTTATTGCACCATCTAGTACATACAATTTGAATAAAGATGATGAATTATCGAAGAATTTACAAATCTTTTCACCCTTGCTAGATGAATTTGCTATTGCTCGATTGAAATGTGATTATATGGATGAACTTTATTTGATTCCAAAAGTTGTAGCTTTCCCTATATGTGCTACAACTGTAAGTTTACAATTTCAAAGATTTGAATTGCATAAATGTTTCACTTACATTTGCAAAACTAGTTGTAATAATTGCTGTGTGAGAAACTTTGATTTGCTCATTAACATATATGATTACTCTTGGGTTAATAATACAAGGAGCTTTTATGATCGCTGCTGTCTTATACACACACACACACACACACACACACCATGCAAGCACTTTGGCCCCGCTTTGAAAAAAAAACACATTGTTTGAAATCTAGTTACTGTAAATAGTACAAGCATAAGCCGGCTGAAAGTCGAAAAGAACTCAGCCATTGCCATCACTCCGACCTCATCTCTCTGCTGATCCCGCGACCACGCTCGCCTCTTTTGTGGCAAAGACGACCCTTAACCAGGGGCGGACTTAACATAGTTTATAAGTGTTAAGCTGAGTGTCTAAATGTTTGGACAAAAAAATCAATATATACAAGGTATAATATATATGTATATATTTAGTTGGGCCAAATTTGTTATGTTCATACCCAATCAACCCAAATATCCACCGAAGTCTTTTGGCCCATTTCCCCATCTACGGGCCCATTTGTGGATTTGCTTGGCTATCCCTTGAATCCCTGGTCCCCAAACTGGCTTACCCTAACTACTCACTACTTGAACCTAACCAGGACAGTAGGACCAGTAGAGGCAATCATGGTGATCGCCCAGCGCCACGCCTCCTTCACCAGTTCACCACAGCAGCCCTGCCTCCGCCATCGGCGACAAGTGCGTGCCTGCCCTACGTGGTTGTCAGTCCCTCTCCTCTCTCTCTCTCGGTGGAGCTCGTGAGCAAGATGTTGTAGTTCGAGCACAAGCTATTCTACTTTGATCTGAAGGAGAACCGTGTGGGAGCTGGGGAGGTACCTCAAGATCTCTGAGAAGACATTGGCCATGTGTTCCTCCATCATCATGCCTGTCTCTAGCGTCGCCTGGTTCCTCGACCCATTTGACTACTACATCTGCACTGACGAGCGTGACACCTTTTGATGAGAACATGACCCCTATGGATACAACCATATTTGCTATGCTTGTTCTTCTACTTACAAGAGCTCCTACGCATCACTCATATTATCAGATGAGCTCGTTTTTAGGAGTACCTTTATATTATATGAACTATATGATGCTAGTGGGTGGAAAAAAAGCTCGTTAGTGGGGCTCGTTGGCTCGGTTCAAAATTACTTCAATTATACTTGTTAATTGGTTAAACATTAAAATGAGTTGATTTCAAATGAATTTGAATTTTGCTTTAGCTCGGCTCGGCTCGGCTCGTTAGCTCGTTTCTAAAAATACTTTTAAATTACTCATAAAATGATATTAAATCAAACTATGTCAATTTTAGGAAAAGCTCGATAAGACGAGGAGTTGGCTCGATATCCACCCTATCATGCTACTTAAAGATGAATATATATATATATATATATATATATATATATATATATATATATATATATGTGTGTGTGTGTGTGTGTGTGTGTGTGTGTGTGTGTGTGTGTGTGTGTGTGTGTGTGTGTGTGTGCGCAACACCACATCACTTTAGGGTCAAGATGAGCAAGAGTTCGAGTGGACCCGTTTTGGAATCAATTCGCCTCAGAAGTGTCTGCGACTTCAAACGAGCATAATTTTCACATACAGACTCCGTTTGAGCTCCACGAGTACTTAATTGAAAGATTATCTCATTCTCTTTCCAATGGATCTGGCATCACCTCTAAATTCCTTCTGAGCATGACATAATCTGCAAAAAAGTTTGCTGCTATCTCTGATTCCAAAACAGGCTGGTGCTGTGTCACCTCCACTTGGGCCCATGGGCCTTGTAACCTTAGAGGCATGTGCCCACCTTGGCCGCTACCCTCTGGCCGTCATCCTCTTATATTCTAATGTGTGCTACACTTTAGGGTTTGGATTTTGTTTATGTTTAATTTGCCTTCGTTGCAACTTGTATCTTCTGCGTGTGTCAACTAGACCACCCGGTCAAGATCCTTATTCAGAATCTCTAATTATCAGTATTTCATAAATATTTTCAATACATAAATTGCATTTTACCTTGTTCTTACGTGTTCTTCGATTGTATGCTAGAATAGGCCTTTGTGGTCAGGTCAATCGGGTCTTTGGCACGGTTGATAACGACTTGATAATTAGTTCAGTGATTGCTTGGTTGTACGTGCTAGGTTCGTAGCTGGATCGTGAGAGTTGATCATCATCCAATTGGAATTATCCTTCTTATCGAAAATCGGGACCCATAGCCTCATCAGGTGGTGTCGGAGCTACAATTGATCGGTGAGACTTTCCAGTTTTCTAATAGTAGATTCATTTTTTTTCATACCTAGAGTCCAAAAAATTGCCCAAAATATATTGCATCTATCATCCATACCAAGCCCTTTGAGCCATTGCAATTTGTTTATTTTATTTTGTGTTGTTGAATTTTTGTTGCATCATTGAGTCTTTGTGTTGGTTTCTATCTAGATTGGTCTAGTTTAGTGTCTCTTGTAGGTCATCTAGTTCTGCCACAACAATTGTTTTTCATCCACCGCAGTGCTGTCATGACAACTCCTCACTGCCGCACTCCTGCCACCAATTCCCTACCGCGGTCACCAAGTCGCCTACCACCGCTGTGCCTCCCCAACCGCGGCAACCAATCGTCACTACCTTTCTCCTGCCACGACAATCGAAGTGTTCGTTTCTCCTGTCATGGCAACCGACATAGCCACCGTGGCTCCTGCCATCGCCACTCTATGGTAAGAGAAAGAGAAAACCCTAGGGTAGATTGGGTTTTGGAGAGGAGGAAAAAGGAAGGTTTGATTTTAGTTTCCAATTTGGTTTCAAACCCTAGCTGAATTTGGCTTTGCATTAAAAAAAGAGGACACTACTGCACAAAAGATCAACATAGATGGTTGAAAAATATCATCACAGATGGTTTTGCGAGCCGTCTAAATTTATGGATTAATAATGACATACGGTCATCGCGGACAATTTTAAATTGTCTGTGAGTGGTAATAACACAGACGATTTTTAAAAATAACCATTTGTGATGTTACTTATCATAGACTATTTTTATTAGATCCGTCTGTGATGTTTAGGTATCACAGATAGTTTTTAAATATAATTCTCGATATCACAAATGGCTAATAAATAAAACCGTCTGTGATATTAATAATCACTATTTTTTATTTTCCATATCTTCCCCCATGCACTGGAAGCAGTACATATATATATCATGGCAACACTAAAATCTGCAGTCTTGCACACCCCATAATTTAAATGAGCTAAAGACAAATTTAGATCCCATATCACACCTACGCTTCAAACGGCATAAAGCAAATGACACA
Organism: Dendrocalamus sinicus; assembly: GCA_036346575.1. Lineage (NCBI taxonomy): Eukaryota > Viridiplantae > Streptophyta > Magnoliopsida > Poales > Poaceae > Dendrocalamus > Dendrocalamus sinicus. The sequence goes on from JAYEVI010000217.1 coordinate 459,478, forward strand.
CTGGAGGCAGTGTGCTTGGGGAGGAGGCAGCCGACTTGGTGGAGGAGGCGCACTGGGGAGGAGGCAGCCAGCTCGGGGGAGGAGTTAGGGTGTCAGGAGGAGGGGCAGCGTTAGGACGAGAGACAGCGGTGTTGGGAGGAGAGGGGGCGTCGGGAGGAGAGGAGTGCAGGCCAAAGGGTGTGGCTGAGGGAGTGAGTGTGAGCAGAAACCCTAGCAGGGCACTACTTATAGGAGAACTATCACAGACGACTTGTATTTAGAATTGTCTGTGATAATTGGATAATCACAGACAGCTCATATTTAGAACTGTCTATGATAATGGGATAATAACAGACAGCTCGTATTTAGAACCATCTGTGATAATGGGATAATCACAGATGGTTATTTATTAGAACGTCTATGACTTGTTTACATAGACAGCAAGATAACACGTTATTCAGTAAACATGTTCAACATAGACAGTAACATACACATAGACATAAACACCAACCAAAATTCCAAAGTTAAAACATAGACATACACAAATAATAGTTGTTTTTACAATAGAACTTTGGTCTTTATGCCAAAGTTAAAAGGAAAAGAAAATTCCAAAGTTTGGTTTTCTGGGCTTCATAAGCTTCTTCGTCGGCTTTTGGAGTAGGAGGATCGACAGCTATGTCCTAAATGACTTCAATGTTTGCCTTTTCCTATTGACTTCATCTTCCAACCTTTCAAAATCGTGAATTAGGTCTATCATCTAGTAGAGGAAGCCATCCCTAGCTTGCTCAGAGTCAACCACTACTGTTAGATCAGCTAAAGAGTCCATGCGCCTCTCCATTGCCTCAACAACTTCTAAGGCCTTGCGTGTTTCAAAGAGGAGGATGAGGTTGAGAGCCAAGTCCCTTTCCTTAACCATGGAGAGTGGCTTCCATCGACGGTGAATGATCAGATTAAGTTGGTGAACTACATCACTAACCACCTGGGGAAGGAGAGTAGGGTGCAATGGATGACCTTCTTCAGACGGTAATTATCACTCACCTGTGTGAGGTTACGGCCAAACAACTCGGTGTGGATGGATGAAAGAAAGGAGAGGATGGTTGCTAAAGGAATGGGCGTTATTGTTGATGGAATGAAGGATGATCTCCTTCAATGAAGGGTTCATTTTTATAAATTCAATGCGTAAGACGAAGAGACACATCGGGAATCCAAAGCGCGATTTTTGCATTTAAGATAAACATATCACAGACGGTTCATTTTCAGAGCCATCTGTGATACCTAATTATCACAGACGATTCATTTTCAGAGCCGTTTGTGACTCATCATAGACAGTTCTAGTTAAAATCTGTCTTGGATGTATCCCATTATCACAAGCAGATTTTTACTGAAACTGTCTACGATGATTCACAAACGGCTCTGAAAAAGAACCGTTTGTGATAATTAGCCATGCTAGTAACGTAAACAGTCAGGCTTCTAAAACCTCTGTGATAATTACAACACTGACAGTTCTTCAGAACCGTCTGTGATGAGGCGTTCAATATAGCCTTTTTATAGTAGTGGGAAGTGTTAGTTTTGGGTTGAAAGAGAGAGAGAGACAAAAAGAGAGAGAAAGATTTGGTTTTGGGTTCATCTTCCCAAAAATTAAAAAGTGTGACAAACTTTAGACAAAACCAGCGAAAATTAGTGGCGACCTTCTACATATAGCCACAAGCTTTCACAAAAAAATTTAGCAAGTTTGTCCCACGGGATTGAAAGATATAACAGTTTCAAATTAAACCTAAGTCGGTTTCTAATCGAAGTAGGAATATGATTCTGAGCCACCTTCAGTAAAATGGGCATAATTTTTGCATAAGGAGTCTGTTTTTGACATTTTTATACTTGTTGGAAAGCTAACAATCAGATGCATCCAAAAATGATCTACTTGTGCCAGTTACCCTCTAACAACCCCAAAATTGTCTATCTTTGGACCTGAATTTGTGTCACAAGTTTTCGGTTTTTGTTTTTGCCTTTTTCTTGGTGTTCCCTTTGGAATTTGGGTTTTGTCTCAACTGCAAAGTTGTAGATCTCATCAAAACCTTTAAAACAAGCATATATAATCCATAAAAAAACTTTGCCCCTTTCATCTTTGAGATTAGCTATTTTTCTGCTCAAACTAGTTAGAGGGTTGTTTTACATTGCATGTTATTCATGCCTTTGTGCTCTACATCTTACGAACAATCATGTGCCCTTAAATAGAAGTTTGAGTAGCTTTGCTAGCATTTCTCGTAGCACCTGATGTGAGATTTTCCTTTGCTTACATCAAGTCATACTGATCTTTGCGTGTGCACTCATTCTTTGTGTTCTCCTTTGGATTGCTCTAGCTAGGCTTGGTTTAGACAAGGATTAGCACTTGTGACTAGTACTTTGAACTAATTTTCAACTTTGCATCTTGAATTGAACAATTGCTACTACTTTGCAACATACTAGCCTTCTGAGCTCCACTTCCTACTAACTCAGCAGGAACCGTTCCGTGCAATCATTGAACTATTCATAAGTGAGAGTATCACGAATTAGCCACTGGTTGTACCACTTCATTGTTGCATTGGTAAGAGCTTGTAAGAACTTGGTAAGGCGTTGTGAGGGAATGACTTGATTTGAGCCTCTAGATCCTAGTAGTTGATAGGAACATATATTTGTAATTTATTTTCTTGTTTTGTACTGACTATGGCAGGTTCACGGGATGATTTTCAGCTAGATCTATGTCTTCTTTGAGCCATCGAACGGGAGCGCAAGAAAGTCCGTGAGGAAGATACACGCTTCAGATAAGATTGTCCACCACGGGAGGTATATGATCGTGACATTGCTTTTTGGTAAAACTAAACTCACTATTCCATCCTTTCTTGGTAAATTTAATCCTGATGCCTATATTGACTAGGAAATAGCATTAGATAAAGAATTTGAATATTATGATTAGCTACCACTAGTGTTTTTATTGATAATGCAATACTTTGGTGGAAGTATCTTGGTAGACATGGGAAAATACCTCAAACTTGGAATGCATTGAAAAAACTTTTGAGAGATGATTTTGTTCCTAAATATCATGCTGATTATTTGTTAACTAGATTGCAATATTTAAAATAACAAAGTAGAACTTTAAGGGAATACTATCATAAATTAAAAACTCGTTTGTTGCATTGTGGCTTAAAGGAACATGCTGAAGCTGCAGAGAATCAATTCTTAAGTGGGCTTAATAAAGAAATTCGGGACATTCTTATTCACAAAGAATATAATTCTCTTCCTTATTTGTTTATACTTGCCTATAAAGTTGAAAGTTAGATTGAGGAGAAATTCAGAATGCTTGATAGTAAGAAACATGAGAATAAACATGTGTTTGTATATTTTTCTATGACTAATAGCTTGCAGATAGTTAAGAACCACACCGAAGAGGAGCATGAGATGATTGAACCACCGACTCCATTGGTTGAGGACGAAAATGAGGAGATGGATACACCTACATCATCTGAGGAAAGTCAAAAAGATAAAGATCATGATGCTATCGTCACTAACGGTGAGTATGCTTGTGAAGAACTACAATTATCTACTGTTTATGCTATTTGAGAGCAAAACTTAGTGGAAAATAATTCTGACACGCACATGTTTCAAGTAGATAATTTAGACTACATTGAGTTGAGTGCATACATGTCATAAAATAATCGAATTGCCTGCTGTTTTGAGTGATTCATGTGATGAAATAATCTCATAAAATGATCATGTGGCTTTGATTACATATAAAGAAGTTTTGACTAGAATTTCTCCTGCTAATTCTTTATGTCACATTATGTTGGATCTCCTTATGAAATTGTCACATGCTATAGAGAAAGTTTCTGAACTCGCATGATCGAAATCCTTATTTAGTGCCTACACCCCTGGGTATAAGTTTAATTTGATTGGAGATTATGGTGTAGCAAATTAATTTCTTGTATATCGAATATGCATAACTTGCGATCACATGGATGAATTAAAGCTTGCTATTTTGGACAACAATTCATGTGTGCTAAATCTTGTTCAATATGAGAGGAAACTACAATTTAGTACTCATCCAGTGCCTATGTGTTCATCTCTTATTGCACCATCTAGTACATACAATTTGAATAAAGATGATGAATTATCGAAGAACTTACAAATCACTTCACCCTTGCTAGATGAATTTGTTATTGCTCAATTGAAATGTGATTATATGGATGAACTTTATTTGATTCCAAAAGTTGTAGCTTTGCCTATATGTCCTACCACTGCAAGTTTACAATTTTAGAGATTTGAATTGCATAAATACTTCACTTACATTTGCAAAACTAGTTGCAATAATTGCTGTGTGAGAAACTTCGATTTGCTCATTAACATATATGATTACTCTTGGGTTAATAATACAAGGAGCTTTTATGATCGCTGCTGTCTTACACACACATACCATGCAAGCACTTTGGTTTCTTTGTCACCCTATTTTCAGATTATCAAAAGCCAAAGACAGCTTTGTTTTTAAAAAAAACGAGGATGATGAGAATATAACTCCTATGGATATAACCATATTTGCTATGCTTGTTGTTTCAATTATAAGAGCTCCTACGCATCACTTAAATTATCAGATGAGCTTGTCTTTAGGAGTGATTTTGTATTATATAAACTATATGATGATACCTAATGATATATATATATATATATATATATATATATATATATATATATATATATATATATATATATATATATATATATATATATAGGAAAAATCATTATTACTCCGGTGTAGTTACACCGGTCATTCACCGTCGATGTTGTATGGAGATTTGTGTTGCAGCCATAGACTTAACGGAGTGAATCTTTACGGGTTTGAGGAATTGATCCGCATCGAGGCGTTTATTCAATACACCGTTCCCAGTCGAGTAATATCCGGAGAATCGCAATCTACCAAAACCGCAAGGCGATTTTTCCTCCTGGCGATACGGATGTTGTTTGCTTGCGGCGCACCGTCTCGGCGAGGATTGGTGAGAAGAATATCTGAAAGGCTTGGTGCGTGAGTTGTGGGGAGAAGTATTCTCAGCATTTGGTTGGTATGTCTTCCTTTCTTCTCGGTGATTTACGATGTTACGGACTACTTAGGTTTGTAGATCGTTTCGATTTTTGGCTTTTCGATAATCTCTCGGGCTTCGTTCTTGGTCATTTGTGAGAGTTTAATCCCTGCACATACTACTCATTAGTCTTTCCCCGCAAAATCCTCTATTTCCTCCTTCTTCGCGGTTAACCCAATGGGCAATAGGCTCGGGATTCTGCAGCTAACCGAGAATACCAATACGCCCGATGGTTTGTTCGAGTAAATGTCAACACGATTTATGTTGAGGGCATTCCCGTTGTACCAATACTACCCGTAAGATGTTTGAGAAAATGTCTAGACGAGTCATGTTAGCATTCCTGGTGTGGTATGACTGCAAGGGGCTCGAAAGAATGTCCAGGGAATGAGCAATCATTCTCATGTGCACGTTTGGCAAAGGAAGTTTTGTCCATAGCCTCACAAACTATGTCAACAACTTTCAACTACTTCATACTCTCATAGTATTGGATACATAGTATTGGATTATGCTTCCTCCTTAGACCTTTTCTTACAAAATATATACTTCTTAATGTCCTACCAACTACAGTCAATGTGGTGATCGGCATTGAACTTTCAGGTAGTTCTATTCAATTGTACATGCACTACACATATAACAATGGTTGGTTCTTTGTAAGTATAAAGAATTTCTTCATTGTTGCTCACTTGTTGTTTGATAAAATGATAGATGATCACCTTTGCCATACTACTTTTCCATACATACACATACTCCTTTTCGATACCTGACCATACTCCTTTTCCATACATACTCCATACTCCTTACATACATACACACACCCTACTATCAACTATACACAAACTCATTTATCATCTAGTATGTTGCTTGGCCATACTCTATTTTCCATACGCATGTAGTCACTCTGTTTGTATACACTGCTCTACTGATGGTAATAGCTAAAGTTTTTTTGTAGTCACTACCTAGTTTTTCCAGAAAGATGTGAATTAGTTACCAAAGTGTAAAGCCTAAATCATCTGGTATGTTGAAATAGATGTTGGCCAGAAAGGAGTATGTTGCTACTAATTTTCACCGGGAATATGATTCTTCTAGTTTTCTTCAAAAAAAATAATGACACTGCACCAATTCTTAAAAAAAATGACTACAATACTACTAATTTTTCTTTACTAAAGGAGTATGGATTACTAGCATTACCAACAAATGCGATGCGATACTACTTTATGCGTTCTGCGTACAAACAAACCGATATTGATTTGACAATACATATTCCATTTCCATACGTGCACATACTCTTTTTCCATACATACACATACTCCTTTTGATACGGACCATACTCCACCACAACACATACCACTATCCCTTTGGAGAATTAAGCATATTGAGCTAATTATGGGTTTCCTTTTCAGCTAAACTAAGTGTACTCACATTTAAACCAAGGAAATAATTGTACTAACATTTAGTACCAAAAATATGTACTCTTAACCTCATATGAGATGACGTAGTATGCAGTTTGTTATTCTGTTCATGCTCAATTTATTGATGGAACTCTTCAATATTTCAATAGTTCACATCATGTTTTTTGTACATGAGTTTCTGAAAAAACTCTTTCAAGCTATTCACCAATAACTGCGGACTATTCATTGTTACTAATACTCCTTTTCCATACGTACTCACACTCTGTTTTCGATTATACACAAACTCATTAAACATCTAGTATGTTGCTTGGCCATACTCTTTTTCCATAATGCATAATTATTACTGTTTGTAGACATTGCACTACTAATGCTAATAGCCTAAGATGTTTGTAGTCATTCCCAGTTATTCTAGTATGTATATATATATATATATATATATATATATATATATATATATATATATATATATATATATATATATATATATATATATATATATGTGTGTGTGTGTGTGTGTGTGTGTATATATATATATATATATATATATATATACACATATATATGTATGTATATGTTCAGAACCACATCACTTTTGGGTCAAGATGAGCAAGAGTTTGAACTGGATCCATTTTGCAGTCCAATTTAGCCTCTGGAGACAATATCGACTTCAAATGAGCATAACGTTCACATACGGACTCCATTTGAGATTCACAAGTACTTGTTTGAAAGATTATCTCATCCTCTTTTAACAGATCAAGCCTCACCTCTAAATTCCTTCTGAGTGTGACGCAATATGAAAAATAGTCCGCTACTATATCTGATTCCGAAACAGGCTGGTGCTGCGCCACTTCCACTTGGGCCCATGGGCTTTGTAACCCTAGAAGTGTGACCTACCCCCTGGCCGTCACCCTTTGGCCATCATCCTTACATAGTCTAATGTGTACTACACTTTAGGGTTTGGATTTTATTTATGTTTAGTTTGCCTTCATTGCAACATGTATGTTCTGTATGTGTCGACTAGACCACCAGTCAAGATCCTTATTCAGAATCCCAACTTATCAGTATTTCATAAATATTTGCAATACATTAGATTATTTTTTACCTTATTCTTCAATTGCATATAGGAATAGACCTTCGTGGTTTGGTCAATCAGGTCTTTGGTATGGTTGATAACGACTTGGGGATTAGTTCAATGATTGCTTGGTTCGTACGTGTTGCGTTTGTAGCCTGGATCGTGAGAGTTAATTATCATCCAATCGGAAGTATCCTTTTCATCGAAAGATTGGGACTCCATAGCCTTATCACCTTCAGCAAGGAGCTCTGCCTTGACACCAAGGTCGCCCCCCGGCCTCTCCATGATTGGCTCGTTTTCTCTGCTAATTTTGTTGTCACCGTTGTTCATTTTGTGTGCGTTCCTATTTGCTGCGATGCGCAGGCGGAGCTAAAGATTGGAATTTCAAGTGTAACTATATAAGTAAACTTTCTTTCAATTGGCTCTGAATTACCTGAAAACGAATGAAGTATATAGCAGATTCACTTCTTTTGACACCAAAGCAAGTTGTGAAGAAAACATTCTTCGGTACTACTCATAATAAAAAGTGCCAAAGTGCTTCCCTTTACAACTAATGAGGAGTTGAAATTATTTTACTGCCAGATGCAGCTAGTCATTTGATAATTTTGTGACAATATATAATCATTTCTCAGTACCAGGAGTTTTAGAACAACCATATAAATATATCCCTTAATTATAATTAATAAGATGTTTTAGGAAAAAAACATTCAAGAACGCACTATCAGATTTGCAACAACTGAAGAAGCAACCTCAAATTAAAGACTTCTTCATTTTTTAAATCACAAAGATCTACAAAATCGTAAAAAGGTTCATGAGTTTCCTGGTTGGCCACACTACAAAAGGTGCATATTCTAACATCATTGTACTGTAATAGTAAGAAATGGTGCCTGTATTGCATTGTGCTATTATCAATCTTTATGTTTTCTATTGAATAATACTTTTGTAACTTTGAATACCCTGTCACAAAATTTCTAGGTTCATCATTGCCCTTAACTCGCCTGTTTTGTGGCAAACCACGGCCTCTGTCACTACCCAAGTGTCACGAGGAGAGGGTTCGATGAAAATCCACCTTACCAGAGCATCACGAGGGTCCCATTTGATCCTACAAACTTTTAGACGGCTTACTTCCCATGCGCTTTGTTTTCGTTGACGTTTCATCGAACACCCGGTGGGGGCAGCTCGAGTTGGCAGCAGGAGTTGGTGACATGTAGGGTAAATTGGTAACAGTACGTGGCTCAGCTTGAGCTCATATGCTCGTGCGGCACGGCGGTGGCGTAGTTCGAGCTCCCACACGGTGGCGGCAATGACCGGACGCAAGCTCTCACGGCAGTGGCGGCACGTATCGAGCATGCAAGCCTTTCACATGGCACGTGTCTCGTGGAGGAAGAAGAACATGAAGGAGATTGGGGCTAAGCAAGCCATTTAAATGTTCAGGGGTTAAGATTGCTTCATACTAGCTACTAGCTAGTTTAGAGGGGGCAAACACTAATGGTTAGACAGGATTAGTTTAACGCTTTAACCCCCTCGAAGCATGTTTAATTTGCTACTTGAATCGTCTTAACAGTGACATGGACGTATAGCTAGCATACGATACGACGGCTAGTTAAGAAACAATATTAGTTACAAGAGGTAGAGAAACTTCCATTGGTCAAATAAATATTTGCAGTGGAACGTACGATAATGATTTGCAGATACAACCAAGCCTAGCTAGCATTATATATACATACCCTCCGTTACGCGAGATACTTCCTATGTAGCTAGCAAGAGAGTCCATAGTTTTTAGCATATTTTATAAATACCTTCATATACGCACATAAAAAGGAGTATGTCAAAAAAAAATATACATACCACATCTGAAAAATTGTTCATACTACCTATATGGTCTTAAATACTCGTATACTACATGTACATACCCTCCGTTACGCGAGATACTTCCTATGTTGTGAGATACGACATAGGGTGTAATTACACCGGAGTAGAAAAGATGCTTCATATATATATATATATATATATATATATATATATATATATATATATATATATATATATATATATACTCGATTTGCCACCTCAATTAATCAGTGATCTTCCGTTGAATCATGCACAATTGACTTCAGATGCCATTAATTGAACAATATGATCTGTACGTGCAGAAGAATATTATTGTACCTTAATTCCGTCGGCCAGGTTGCATTGCGTGGAGTACTACTTAAGCACACCAGCGACGCACGTACATGCATCTCTTTTGCTTGCGTGAGTTGCACGGTCACGGCTTAATCACGAAGAGAATAAACTTGTTACTCGACTCCACTATTTAATTTTGTTCTGTTCATAATCCAAATGTGTGTGTTGACTTGTTGTTCTGTTGGGTACGTAGGTGGTTGAGAGTTCGTTAGCTGTATGTGCACGTGTGCGCGCAGCTGCAACGAGGTTTAATTTTTTTTCCTCCTCCTTTTCTCGGCTAGGACAAAAGTGTAGATCGGTTCGAGAGCAACAACGTACTCACCTCAAAGTACGTACGGTGGCGTCAACTTGGACCTTAATTACCTTGTTTATTGTTGTACATCGGCTCATTCTGGACGGTCCGTGAAACAACCTATAATTTTGAAAATTTAGGACATTTGAACAAATTTCATTTGAATTTGAAGTTTTTACCAAATTCAAAAATTTCCTTCAACGTTCCGCTTTCTCATTTGGGAAAACCACCTTCACCTCTCCCTAGGCACTTTCTTGCCTTGGCACCATCGCTCTACTTCCACTTCCGCACGCCAACACGCCGTTCACACCCTCGCCAGCTTATCGCCGCAACCGCGTCAACATACGCACACTGATTGTGCCACCTCACTGTTTGGCCGTACTTCACCATGACGCTGCCGCGGGCCACGTGCCAGCCTGCTCCAATGCGAAACCGCATCGCTGCCACCTCCTACCGCTAACCGTTTGACACACGCTCATCACCACTGCTCACCTCGCTAGCTTTCGTGCCTACGCCAGTGAGGAGGCAAGCTTCTCTTGTCGCCAGCGCAACCGCCAGCACCACCGTTGCAATGCCCAAGCCCCTCGATCGTCCACGCCACCGTCCATGAGCTGAGTGCCCCGTCGCATAGCTCCTGGTGCTACCATCTACACAGACTAAAAAGCCAAGCCTAGCTACTCCATCACTCCTTTCGCACTGTATCTCAACCCCATAGTCCTTTCCCATCCTCTCCAGCCAAGTCTCGCCGTCGACGCTGAATTCTCGCCTGTGAGCCCCAAAAACTAAATTCTCATCGTAGCCTCATCTTTGACCAAATTAATTGCAGCCATAGCACCACCTCAACCCCCGTAAAGCTATCCCTAGCATCTCGTCCTACCTCGCTGTTGCCATGCACCACCGCCCCGCCATTCATGATCACCGTCACTAGCACAACACAAACTATCTCGAGCTGGCCATCACCACCGTCAGACTCCACATACCTCCTAGATATGATACTCAAGCCATCCTCAATTCGACCGAAGCTTCGATATAGCTCTGTCATGCCATGACCCTATTCCAGCCAAGAATCACCACCTGCCAACCAATTCCATACCACCTCCACCAGCGCGCATGCCCAAAATGGATCGTTCGTGAACCAAGCTTACTTGCCGCACCACTGCTCACTGTCATCGTCGCCTAATTTGGTGTCGTCATCGTTTTCTCTATTCAGGCAACCATGAGTGCTAGCGCTGGTGAGTTCAGCTACAATCTAAGGATCACCTAGTTGAGCCAGTGGAATTAGCCCAAAACACTCCTTGGCCGAATGGGCTAAGCCACACTATTCAAGCATAGTATTATTCATACTTAGCCCAACACGGTTCATTGCCCAGTCCATTATTATGCAGCCTAAACCCATTGCTATTCACCAAATCTGATCCAATAAGAATAGTCTTAGCCTAGTACTATTCACCAACCCTTATTGGGTCTATTCTTTATGGCTACAGCTTATGGCTTTTGGTTGAAATTTTTGAATTTTAGCTGTTTGCGACAGATATTACGTAGAGAGAGATACTCGTTTGCGATTTTGATTGGTACAGATGTTGGGATTTTAACGTGTACTACAATTAACTTGTAGACCTTGTCGTGGAAAAATACTCCATTTGAAAGTTAGGTACTGTAGCAAAAGCCGCTTTTAGAAGCCGTTAAGAACAGGCCCATTATTCACCCAAAATCTGTTAAGCCTGTTTATACTTATTTCGACCGTTTCGAGACCATCTAACCTATTTTCAACTTCGTTCGACCCAACCAAGCACCGCTTAAATCCTATCGCCTAAACTCACTTTCTTTTATGTCTATTTCTGGATGTTTCATTGCATTTTGTTTTCAGCTTGCATTCAGTAAAGCAAAAACTCATTTGTATTTGTTCTTCTATGTTAGCGTTGGAATCGACTAGTTGATCAACGGCAAGCTACTGGAGCAACAAAATAGAAGATATTAAATCTAAAGCCTACAAAGAAGAAATCAAAGACTCTGAATAAGAAGGCAAGTCACATGTCTTTGATCATGTTATCCCGTATTATTAAATTATCGTTACTTTCGTTATTATTATTTGAGCACTTTTATTTACATACAATAATCAATTGGAATGACATGATGAATAGTTAAGTCCTACCACCGAAAAGCCCTTTCATATTTATCAAGTCCATATTTTCCTTAACAACTTTGATAATTAATTAGTCACTGTATAATTAAAATGATTTACTTGCACTACTTAGAATAATTTACACCACTACAAGAAATGTCATTACAGACAGTTCAGAAATGTCATCACAGATGATTTTATGAGCCATCTAAGTCTATGGGTCAGTAATGACATGAGATCATCACCGACGATTTTCGAACCGTTGCTGATACGTACTATCATAGATGGTTATTAACTCATAACCATCTGTGATAGTTGACTATCACAGACGGTTTGTAATAGAAATCGCCTGTGATAACTCATGAATCACATACGGTTTCAACTAAAAATCGTCTATGATAGTCAACTCTATCACAAACAGTTTGTAGTTAAAACCGTCTGTGATTTATGAGATATCATAGACGATTTTCACTGCAAACTTTCTAGGATAGTCAACTATCATAGATAGTTATGAGTTAATAATCATCTGTTATTTTCTTTTGTATTCCTAAATCTATTTCTGTTTGTTGGCTAGCCTTAAGAAATGCTAGCCATGCCTTCTGAAATGAGTAGAAACACAACAAATATATATAAATCCAATTCACATTCATTTCACAAACAAGAACATCCATTTCACAAATTAATTAACTCAAAAGAAATAAACTAGCCATCCATGAATAAATACATACATGTAGAATTAAGCTCAAGCTTATCCCAATCAAATTCATTCTATATTGTGGAACTCTCCATCTTTGCTTATGACCCTAGACATCATAAAGTATGCATCTTTGTCCTCGAATTTGTTGGAGCTCATTTGTTCCAATGGAGTTGTAGCGATGGTTGCAACTTTGTCGATAGGAAAATCAATGTCATGCATACATATAAATTGATAAGTATGAAATAATTATTGCAAGATTGACAAACTATAAGATCATTGGTCTTCGCAGAACTAAGGAGTAGTTCCATGTTGTGGTAAACATAGAATCTACAGGTGTTGCCCGGTGGCTACTGGTGGCACTACAAAAATAGAATTTGTTAGTTCGAGAGCCATTACTATGAAATGTTATATAGGATTAATGTGTACTAGTGAATACTGGAAAATCTTTATCGTGTCGCATGGCGTTGATCCCTCCCTTGGATTTCCATTCAGAAGCAACGTAATTGGTGAACAACCTATGTGATTCTAGAACATTAGCCTTAGTCATTGGGAAGGAATTAAGGAAAGATCGCTACAATAGAGTTATCTATGAAGAAAATGTATTTACCTGTCGATTAATTATTGGATAACTGTGAAGTCGGTTTTGATCCTCTTTAGAGAATCAAGGTATATTAACTTGTTCCATTTTGGTATAATTACAATTAGAATTTAGTGAAATCTATATAGGTATGCCGTGATGGTTGAAGACAAAGAACAAGTTCTCAAAGGTCACCGTGAAGATAGCCATGAATATCATGGTGAAGATATGATGCGGCCTAAACTTGACGGTGACACCCAAGCGCTGTTGTTCCTTTGGCTTGTTGGAATATTCTATGTACTATGTATGCAATCTCTGGCAAGCCAGTCCTAGCATTTAGATGTGCTTTATCGGGACGACCAACGACTCACCTAGCTCAAATTTTTGTGCCAATGGCAAGTAGGGGATATCATCATCGGTCTTCTTTAGTTTGCCCTTGTCGCCTCGTTTGTTAGAGGTTGAATTCACGGTTGTCTACCGGGCACGAGATGTAAATGCATGTAATCCACCGCACCCTTGCCGCAGTGTAGGGAGCTCTAGTGGACTTAGCACTGGTGCAGGTAGCTCCCGTGGACTTGGCACGGGTGCAGATAGCTCCGATGGACTTGACACCAGTGTAGATAGCTCCTGTAGACTTGGCACTAGATGTCCCTCTTGGGCCACTTGATGAATGTTCCAATGGTTTACCCTAGAGTCACGACCCCGATGTCGAAATTGGCGTAAACACCGTCTACATTCACTTTTGCAAAACATGGCCCTGGCACCGGATAGATACGCCTAGCCCCAAACAGCGTACAGGGAAACAGAGACTTATCTTACTTGGAGCTTGCACATCGTAGCCACCTACATAATGATACAAAATTAGCTACTCCAACATGTCTATCAATGGATTGAACATTCTAAAGATAATAATTATTACTAGGATAATAATTCTACATATATTCGGTATGGGAAGAATGATCATAGTATCTTCTAAAGTTCTTTGAAGGAATTGATTATATTGATCATGTGAGATTTTGGCAAATTAGTATAATCCCACTATGCCAAATTATAGACTAGTTATACTCTGAGATGGTAGATCCATTATTGGTCTATAGAATAGACATTTGATGTATCCATGGAAGAACCACGCATAGATAGTTGAAAAAGGTAAAGCCTCATATGATTAAAAGGACTGGATAGATTATCTAGCAAATAATGAGGTATTGCAACTATACCCCTATAGTCCTCTAGGAGGATAGCACTTCCATTGCACTAGATCAAGAACTGGAAATGTAAAAGAGTATATATGTAAAAGTGTATTTCTATAAGGACAGTGGCCTATGAAATTGTTGTTTTTAGAGGTTGATATCTAGGTGGTGATCGGTTCGGCTGAAAAGCTCATGGCTGAAAACACTGTAGCTGGCTGAAAAAAGCACTGTAGCTGACAGAGGCTTATAGTTCTTAGCATAATAAATGTCTGAAAGGTTTAGACTTACTACCCTATGGCTCCAATGTTCAGGGGAGCAATTAAGGTCACTTAAACTTTGTAAAGTTTTATGCGAAGGCATACCACTTGATTGTTCTAATCTTAGAGATCAAAACATCGAGATTGTATAAGTCACAATCAAATCTGGAGAGATTAATGTTGCACTCTTTTTTCCTTTTTTGAGTTTTGTCCCAGTGGCTTTTCTTAATCGAGGGTTTTTATTGAGACAACATGTGCAATGGTAAGAATGCGAACTATGTACTATTTTTCTTACTAATTTTTCAACTGGATTTTCAAAAGGAGTTTTTTTAATGAGACATAAACATAGCGTTGACAAAATGTCCAAAGGAGAGTGTTGTATATCGGCCCATTCTGGATAGCCTGATGGTATAGACACTTTACCTAAATGAAACTCATTAGGAAGTAGTCGGTCCATCAGGCCTACTAGCTAGTTTAGTTTCTCATTGTTTATTCTAATTGGGAGGCACCCCACCTTCTCCTATAAGAAAGAGAGGGGCTGCGTGTTATATACACCCCCTACGGGCACAAGATCCATAAAGAGAGAGCTAGGGGGCTGCATCTTTGTATTCCTGTTCTACTTTTATTTGGGAGACTGAGCGCTTGAATATTAGTAACGTGACCCGAATATACAATACATATCATATATGTATGATTCACGAATGAACTACTTGAAACATTTGTTTCGTGTATATGAATGATTGATGCACATATACCTGAACTGGACAGTGTTTCGATCGATGTGAAGGTTAGGAACAGGCATGGCATCTCAATGTTGGTTAGTTGGTAAGTTCCATCGACGATCGGCAGTAACATGATTTATGTATATCGGTTCACAAAAGCAGGTAGGCATGCATCACCAGACATCACAGCTCATTATCAGGCTACAAAAGCAGGTATGTATGTATATCACCAGACATCGCAGCTCATCATCAGGGCTATTACTTTTTTGTAGCTAGCCAGGAATTCCGAGATCTCCCTTTCTTTTACACCGATCGACCACATCGTCCGAATCACCCAAATCTGATCTTTTTTATAGAGCAGTTCCGTCGTGTTCAACGACTGCATGCAGTGATCTCAAGACGATTCAGGTTCAGTCCAATTATTCAGTTGAATCACAAGAACACCACAGCCTAGCTAGCTAACAAGATATATCACGTACGGACGCATCGGTCGGTCATTGCGATCGATGCTTCCATGGATCCAAGCTCCAAAGCATCAATCAATCGTTGGCTAGCTCGAATAGGGCCCCAGCTACTGTACATAAGGCTGAGCCATTTTTGAGATGCCAACTTGGTTGAGCTGAAATAAACTAACTTATAATTAAAATTATAGTAGCTAGCTAAAATTACATTGTAGTTAATGATAACTTATTTGACATAACTAAATCTTAAAAAAATAAAAGTAGAAAAACAGGTTAACACATCACAGACAATGCAAATAATATAGAAAAAATTAACAAAAAATTTAAAAAGTAAAAAAGGATGAAATTTATAAATAGTTGAAAATAAACTAGAAGTCATAAATTTTTAAACTGAAATAAGCAGATCCTGGGGAGCAGAGCAGCTAGCGTGTCGTGTCGCCAACGGAGATTCGATTCCACATGCCGGGCTTCGTACAGCCCACGCACGCATCACCTCAGTTTTTTAATATCCAACGCCTAGCTGCTGCTACATAATGGTCAATTCACAGCAGTATTAACAATATACAGCAACTAATTCTTCTCTGTTCTCTTTTTTTATATCAACTTTAGTTGCTCAACTATTTATGCAGCCTCGAGCCGACACATGCACGAATTAAGCTATATTTATATCGCTGTAGCTAAGCTAGGCACGCAGGCATGTGACGTGAGACAGCAGCAGGAGCAGCGGGCCAGCCGGCTCTGAGCGCTCTAGGCTGTACAACGTGGATTCTCTTTTGGCCAATAGTTTATCAGTTTTGCTATTGCACAGACGACTGAAATTTTTTTACCTTTTAGTCATCTAAAATTGCACTCTCAATCAACTGAAATTGCAGCTCCCCTCCAAAAAAATATATGCAACTTTAGGTGATTCAGAGTGCAACTTCAGGTGACCTGAAATTGCATCTCAATCAACTAAAATTGCAGCCCCTCTCCAAAAAAACATGTGCAACTTCAGGTGATTTAAAGTGCAACTTTAGATGACTGAAAGATAAAAAAATTTCAGTCGCCTGTGCAATAGTCTACCCCATAGTTTATGGTCTGTTCGATTGGGTTTAGGCTATTGACTTTCGGTTTTTTATTATTTTTAATTTTTAATTTTTCAGATTTTTAAAGTTTTTTCCGCTTCTTTTTCGTATTCATTTGCTATATATATACTAGGCTAACCCTTTTTTCTATTTTTAAATTTTTAAAAATTTAATTATGTCAAATAAGTCACTATCAGTTATAGTGTAATTTCAGCCAGCAACAGTAAAAATTTAGCCATAAGCCACAAAAATTCAGCCCAACCGAGCACCACCTATAATTGCTGATGCTTTTTTTATCTTACTATAAACATTTATATAAACGAATTAAATACCAATAAACTGTTTTAAAAGGAAGGTTCGAATAAACTATTTTAAAAAGATGGTAGAGAAACTGTTTCATTTATTCACGAAAGTTACCCATAAATGATAATCTGCGAAGAATGGATATTCTTCCGTCCATCCGGTGGCTTCATCATCGTCAGTACCAACACCTCACGCGGTAGATTGGAGTGAGTAGTGCATTTCTGTTTTTTTGTTTAATTTTCCGTGCCTGGGCGGTAGCTTACAGGGGCAAGCAGGCACGTACAGCAAAGACGGCAACAAGGCATGCATATATGGAGCAGGAGATCGGGCCCTAAATTATGCAGGAATACTTACTTAAACAGCTGCAGAATTCATTAACGTACGTACGGCCGGAGTGCATCATCGATCACGTTGTTTAGCCCTGTCGGCCGGGCAGACATCCGTATTATTAAAGGAAAAATTGGTTCTATACCATCTAAAGAAATGGACTTTAGAAAAATACCATCCAGACTTGTTGATTCACTCAAATACCATCAAACTTCCGGACAGCTAGTTTTCCACCATTTTGTGAGCATCTGTTAACCCCTTTTCCATTGTTCGCATATTCTACCAGACAAAGGAACACCAAATCCCGAGATTGCCCCAAGAAGAGGCTACACCAGGCCAAGGTCTCGTCCTTTTCGACTTGAGCTTCTGACTTCTTACTTATTTTTTACTATTCTTAAATTTTATCTTTTTCTAGCGTTTTAGCTTTTTTTACCAGTTTTTTCGGTATTCGTTTGCATTATCCGTAATAATCTAACCTGTTTTTCTATTTTTTAAATTTTTAAAAAATTTAATTACGCTAAATAAATTATCATCAGCTGAGTGCTCAGCTCTGCTCACTTCCGCCATGGCACAATGGTGGTGATCGGTTCGGCTGAAAAGCTCATGGCTTATGGCTGAAAACACTTGTAATTGGAAAAAAGCCTTTATGGTGACGGATGCTTATTTTGCATAATTAAATTTAAAAATTTAAAAATATAAAAAATATGTTAGCCCATTACATATAATACAAACAAATACGGGAAAAAAAAGAACCGGCAAAAAAGCTCAACAAAAAGCCAAAAGTTCATAAAAGGACGAAACTTATGAATAGTGAAAAATAAGCCAGAAATCAAAAGCCGAAGCCGAGCTGATCAGGGCCATTAGCTCTCTCTAGAAGTAATCGCAATACTGTGGTTCATTGTGTGTAACACGAGATAGTGTACAATAGCTCTCTCTAGAAGTAATTAATAATATCGCCGTCCACTTTTGTATGACACACTTTACTTTTAATTTTGTCCAATAATATTAGACGCATGCACTAATTTGGGATTTATTTTTCGTTTTGACCTTATTAACTATTCTCAAACCCTGTAGCGTGGATGCTTCCAAGTTCCAATGATCCTTTTAAATCTAGTTGCATGGTGTCATATGTATTTGTTTTCGTGAGAGGAAGAGAGTTAGGCTATGTATAATGATGTGATATTAGCTATCTATAAATCTTATCATGTAGGACATGACATAATATGGAGAAGAGAGGGAGCATAAGTAATTAGGCTATCTCTTATGTAGTAGTCGACTGTAACACGATAAACAACACATATTGTGTAATGGAGAATGTTGTAGGGGTGGCCCCCACCTAAGCCCAGTAGGCCTGTTAGAAGGCTGTAAGGCACAAAACGGGATATGTATATTGACATAAGTACCCCCAAGGGGGATACTCAAATGTAAGGGTACTATTGTAAAATCACTCCCCAAAAGGGTATATGAGTACAATATCAGCCATGAGGGAGGGGCGAAGCCATTACTCACCTAACTCTCTATTACCATACTCTCTCTCTGTTTGATGCCTAACCACAGTGATTGGCGCCCGTCCGTGGGAAGGACAAGAGCAAGCCTCGGATCCGAAGGAGGATGGCACCAAAGCTTCACCATCGGCGAAGAAGAAGAAGGCGAGCGGCGAAATCTCGCGTCAATACGGGGCTTTGGCTTTGCGGCTACAGTGCGGGTGGCGGTGCGGCGTGGCGGCTGTGAGCACCGGCGTTGCGACGAGGCGCCCAACCCGTCACCACGCGCCCGACGACCAACCCGTGGCGGCAGCGCGGCGCATCCACTTTCCCACCGGCGGGAAGCGGTGGCGGTCCCGATGACGGCGCGGGCCGTCACGGCTCCGGGTCCACTAGCGGTAGCTGCGGGCGGCTGGCGCGCGGTCGTGGTTGCCGCCCGTCTGGCGCGCGCCGGCGTGCCGATGGCTAACCCGTCCATGGTGGAGACCGCCTGCGGGCGGCCCTCAACGCGTTCCAGCGGGAGCTGTCAGACCTCCGCGGGGCCGTGCGAGGCATACAAGAGGCTCGGAGCTAGCGCGCCCCGCCGGTGGTTGCGTCCGAGCCCGCTCCGAAGAGAGCGGATAGCCGCGACGCCCCTACGTCTAGTCGCGTCCCATTATGGCGCGTAGACCCGAAGTCCCCACTCTCGCGGGCTGCGGCGGCGGCATGGCGGGACTTCAAGTTCCGGCGTCATCGGGCGTACAAGGGTGACTCCGACCAGCGAGTTCGTGCGCGTGTATGAGACCGCTATCGAAGCGGCGGAGAGCGACACTCTGAGCAAAGGACTCCCCTCGCGTTACAAGGGTGGCGCTGTCTGGTTCTCCACCATCGAACCACAGTCCATCTGGCGTGAGAGCAGATCGCGATCGACTCTACAACAACTTCGGAAACTACGTCGAGTGTGTCGTGCGGACCAGCTCTTGCGATCAAGCAAAACCCGAGGAGGGCTCGGACTTACTTCAGCGCTTTGCCAAGATGCGGCTGCTAAGTCAGGAACGTTAACGAGGCAACCATCATCAATGCAGCGATACAAGGTCTCCGCCCGGGACCGCTCGCTGAATATAACGCGCGGAAGCCACTCAAGTCGGTGGCAAAGCTCTTCGACAAAATGGAAGCGTGCGCCGGGCGAGAGGGCCAGCGAAAGCGCAGCGTGATGGCAGCTCCGATGCCGGGCAAGCGAAGGAGTTGTCGCAAAGAAGAAGCATAAGAGACAACCCGAGGACAAAACACAACAATCGTTCGCGGGTGACACTCGTGAGCGCGTCGACAACGGGGTGCACCAAAACTCGCCAAACGACAGGCGCAAACCCCGGCGTAACCGGCGAAGACCCCAAAAGGCTCGCCACGTCCTCGCTGCGCAAGGCGTTCCCCGGGAAACCGCTTTAACCCCGCGCGCCGAAGGAGGGCGTGAAGGAAGCCGCGTGCGGAGCAGGAAATCCTAGAATACGGCAGATGGTGCGAAGTGCATGGCTACGGGGGCCATTTCACGCGGACGTGCACCAAAATTGCGGCGTTGCGGCAAGCGATGGCCCGCGTCACGGGCCTCGGAGACGCGACCCCGCAATAGCCCACGTCACGATGTCGCAAGCGATCCCTCGCGCTGGGCCCCCGGAGAGACGCAATGCCATGGTGTTAACGTCATCACTGGAGGCTCTTCGTCGAGCCCTTCCTCAGCACAACTACCTCTGGGGACGTCCCATCGCAGCATCACCTTCACGTCAGCCGATACCCAGGGCGTGGAATTTCCCCACCAAGATCCCTTGGTCATCCAGGCCGACATCGCAGGTTGCGACGTCAGGCGTATCCTCATTGACGGAGGGAGCTCCGTAAACATCTTAATCGCGGAGGCCCTTGATCGCATGGGAGTACCTCGGAGCCTACTAAAAGCTTCGGAAGCCCCCCTCCAGGGCCTCGAAGGGCAGCCACTGAAGGCTTTGGGTCAGGTACGCCTCCAAGTCTCCTTGTGCCAGGCCGACAACGCCAGGACTGAAGATATCATCTTCGGCGTCGTGGGCGTCCGTATCCATATAATGCCATCTTGGGCGGCTGCCATCAACTCGTTCGGCGATCCCACTCGCCTTCCTATGCATGAGCTCCGGGCGGCGGCGTCATCAACGTCTTGGCGATCGGATATGGCTAGGAGCATCGAAGCCGGGCTGGAAGCCTGCACCGTAAGGTGCGTCCTCGCCGACAAGTACCGGCGGACACGCCATCCGCCCGAGATGGACACCTAAGCCCTACCGGGGCGGGTGAAAAGTGCCACTCGGCGGAAGGTAGCTCGTATCCATGGCGAGGGCCTCCTTCCGGATGTAGAGCAAGACTTGCTCTGAGTTCTTGAACCAACATAGATGTCTTTGCATGGTCGGAGGATATCAAAAGTGTGGACCGCGCCCTCGCCGAACATAACTGGCGATCCGCCACGATGCCAAGCAGATCAGCGAAACTTCACCGTATGTCCATGGACGCCGGCGGCCAAGGTGGAGGTGGCGAAGCTCGCCGGGTGGGGTTATTCGCGAGTCAACATCGGGTGGCTCGCCAATCGGTGTTGGTCAAAAGGCGCGGCGCTGGCGCATGTGCATCGACTTTACCGCCCTCAACAAGGCATGCGAAGGGCGATTACCCTCTGCGCGCATAGATCAAGCGGTCTCGCCACCACCGGATGCGAGCTCATGAGCTTCTTGGGCGCCTACTCGGCTACCATCAGTCTGCATGGCCAGGACAGCGAGAATAAAACCAGCTTCATTACGCCGGTTGGGACCTTTTGCTTTGTCAGGATGCCCTTCGGCTTGAAGAACGCGGGCGCAACCTTCACTGCCTCGTCGTGCTGGCCCTAGCCGTTCAGCTAGGGAGGAACGTGGAGGCCTACGTGGATGACGTGGTAGTAAAAACCAAGCAGCTCGCCTCCCACGGTCGGGATCTTCAGGAGATCTTCGACAACCTCAGGAAGGCGGGCATCAAGCTCAATCCGGACAAATGTGTTTTCGGCATGCGGCGGGCAAGCTCTTGGGCTTCCTCGTATCCGGCGAGGCATTCAGCGAACCAGATAAGGTCGGCGCTATCTGGGCATGGAACGCCCAAGGCGGCGAGGAGGTTGGTGGCGAGCGCATGGCGACCCCGAGTCGCTTCCTCTCGAGGCAGCGTGGCGGGCTTGCCATTTTCAAGACTCTCGCGGTGCGGCGGGTTTCATTGGGATGACGATTGCGCAAAGGTCTTGGCGACCTCAAGAAACACCTCGCAACCCTTCCCACTCTGGTGGCCCGACATCGAGGCTCCTCCTACTCTACCTCGCGCCTCGACAACGGCGGTCGGCGTTGTCCTCGTCCTCGAAGAGGGTGCTCCGACAACGATGTACTTTGTCTCCGAAGCCCTTGAGCGCCAAGGCCTTGATATCTGAAGCTCGAGAAGCTTGCTTACGCTGGTCATGGCCTCAAGAAAGCTCGGTATTACTTCTGGCACACCGATAACGGTGCCATCCTCGTTCCCTCTAGCGGAAATGCTGCACAATAAAGAGTTCACGGGGCGAATTGGCAAATGGGCAGTCGAGCTTGCTCCATTCTCCCTAACATATGCCTCCCGAACGGCGATCAAGTCTCAAGTTCTGGCGGACTTCCTCGCAAAATGGACCCCTCCAGCTCAGCAGGGGTTGGCGCAGTTATTACCACACCTGAGGGGCAGCGCCTATCGTACTCGGCGCGCCTAGCATTTTCTGCTACAAACAACACGACCGAGTACGAGGCGTTGCTCTTCGGCCTCAGAAAGCTCAAAGCGATGGGAGCGAGGCGAGTTCTCATCCACACTGATTCACGGCTAGTGGCAGGCCCTGTGGACAAGTCATATCAGGCCAAGGACCCGGAGCTAGCTAAGTACCTAGCAGCCGTACGAGCGAAGGAACGGCACTTTTTGGATGTCACGGTGAAGGCCATCCCTCGGGCAGACAACGACCAAGCCGATATCCTCGCCAAGGCTGCGATCGACAACTCTCAACCGGGGCATTTTACGAGGTCTCGCGCGGCGCGCCATCGCGCAGGATAACCGTGATGCCGCCCTTGTCCACCAGATCACCCAACAGGGTGACTGGCGGGAACCCCTTTTCGCTTTTCTACAGGATATCGCGGAATCGGACGACCCCACCGAGCTCAGACGTTTGCAGCACCGCGCTAGGTCCTTCCAGGTGCTCGATGGGGTGCTCTACAAAAAGGGAGTTCGCGCGCCGCTTCTGATGTGCCTCTCGCGCGAAGAAGGAAAGCGCCTCCTCGCGGAAATTCATGCGGGGCTCTGCGGCTCGCATCTTCAACCAAGGTCTCTAGTGGGCAAGGCATTCAGGCAGGATTGTTATTGGCCAACAGCTATCGCGGACGCCCAGGATCTCGTGCGCCGTTGTCAAGGTTGCCAGTGGATGGGAAGGGCCATCCATAGGCCCCCGACGAGCCTCCATCCCATACCCCCGGTATGGCCGCTGGCGCGGTGGGGCATCGACATCGTGGGACCGCTTCCCAGGGCCCCAGGTGACCTGCGGTTCGTAGTGGTCGCTCTGGAATACTTCTCCAGGTGGCCGGAGGTGGTAACCCTAGCTAAGATTACCTCGGCAGCTATGCAACGCTTCCTCTAGAAGAACATCATATGCCGATTCGGCGTGCCCAGGGAGATCACCGTCGACAACGGTGTGCAATTCGATGCAGCCCCATTCAAAAATTACTGCGACAACGTGGCGTCACCTCGGTTCGCCTCGGTTGGACACCCACAGTCCAACGGGCGGTGGAAGCGGCGGCAGCGCTATCTCGCCGCGATCAAGAAGCGCCTTGTCGGGCTACCAAAGGAAGTGGCAGGCGAGCTCCACAGCGTCCTCTGGTCGCCATTACAACGGTCACACGCCCAGCGAGTTCACGCCATTCAAGCTCCTCTTTGGTGATGGCGGTCACACGAAGAAATCAAGGCGGCTCGCGAAGGTCCTTGTCCAAGCACCGAGCGAGGCGCCAATTGTCCATGGACCTCCTTGGCGGGGACCGGGCAAGCGCAACCACGGCACGTCATAAAATGCAGCGCGACGGATGGTGCGCGGTCGGGATCGTTCGCTGTACCCACGCGAATTCAGACCAAGAGACCTCGTCCTGAAGATGGCACTCCACGCGGAGACGGTAGGCAAGCTCGAATCCAGGTGGGAAGGCCCGTATATCATCGCGGAAGCCCTACAGAAGGGAGCATACTGCTTAGCCACCTTGGATGGGTAGACGTTCCGCCACACATGGAATGCAGACAGACTGCGGCGGTATTACGCCTAAGCCGAGTATGCGAGTGCAAAGACCTTCCACTGCTTCGGCAAGCGCCCCACCATGCTCCTGCGCGAACTGCCCTGGCACTAGAGGCTCTAGACGCACGCAACTTCACCACCGGGCAATGACGGCTGAGGTCGTCTCCACCTTTAAGCGGCCAGCGGTTAGTGTCTCATCTCTTGTAACCGCTCACCCGCGCAAACGGGAATTTAATAAAGTGCACCGTTCACACAAACCTTATCGTTTCATACCAAAAGCGCGCAAAGGGTTACCTTCGTGTGCACTTTACATGAGCATAAATAAAGACGCGTGGGGGCGCCTCGCGCTCGATCTCGGACTCTAAATAAGGCGTGGCGTCGAGTCGCCTCCACACACTCTCACGGAGTATAAATAAGGCGTGGCGTCGAGGTTCGCCTCCGCATGCAATTTCATCGCCGCAGCGCGCGGAGGCTCGCCTCCATGCGCGATCTCGGGCGCTAAATAAAATGTAGCGTCGAGTCGCGCCACGCACTCTCACGGAGTATAAATAAGGCGTAGCGTCGAGGTTCGCCTCGCACGCAATTTCACCACCGCAGCGCGGAGGCTCGCCTCGCGCGCGATCTCGGACTCTAAATAAGACATAGCGTCAAGGTCGCCTCGCACGCACTCACGGGTATAAATAAGATGTAGCGCCGAGGTTCGCCTCCGCATGCAATCTCACCGCCCGCCAGCGCGGAGGCTCTCCTCGCGCGCAATTTCTGACTCTAAATAAGGCGTGGCGTCGGTCGTCTCGCACGCACTCCACGGAGTATAAGCGGGGCGCGGCGGAGGGCGCCTCGCGCGCACTCTCACGGAGTATAAATAAAACGCGAATGTTATCCTGCGCACTCTGAGTATAAACAAGACGCGGATATCCCGCGCGCGTCGAACACTTGTCCTGCGCGTACTCCCGAGTATAAATAAGGCGTGGTCGAAGTTGCCACGCACTACGCCGACTAGGCGCGGCTCAGCTGCCACCCGCCGGAAGGTAGGAAGCGGGCGCTCGCGCGACTTCGCCGACTAGCGCCGGCTCAGCTGCCACCCCGATCCCCTCCCGCTCATTGCTCCTCATCGGATCCGGCGATCCGAGATCCCCATCCTCCTCCTCATTGCTTCCCATCAGATCCGCGCACAAAGAAGGTTGATATGATATTTGGTGAGATTCGCGAAAAAGATTTTGACTTGTGTTGTCATTGGCGTGGCGGTGCCGGCGCGAGAGGCGTGCTCGAGGCATGTGCCAGCGCCGCCGCCTGGCGCGGCGTGGTGTCGGTGGCCAGCCGGCGGCGTCGGCGGCGTCGTCGACCGAGCACAAGCCGGCGTTCGCGGCCGCCGTGGCGAGCATCGCGCCGCCAGCGCGCAGCGGCGCTGTTATGCGTGCCGCCGGGGTGTGGCTCACGGGCCCTTCAACCTCACCTCCCACATGGCGCTCTTCCTTGCGCGCGGCGCCGTCATCCGTGCTACCCAGTTGAGTGACCCGAGCTACCTCCCTGCTCCCGCCCGCCATTAGTCTAGTGCTCCTCTGCTCAACTCACGGTGGGCTCTTCTTGGATCCTCGAGAGATGGTACAAGGATTGTTCTTTTCAGTGCCCTTGTTATGTTACGATAATAAAGGTTTCACATTTGAAGTTTTTTTTTTGTTTAGATTTGAGATCTCTTGAGTTGCAGATTTGCAGGGGAATGCTGAGAGAAAAAAATAGAAGTGCTCTTTATAGTTTTCTTTAGCTATGTTCATGGTAGTTTCTTGGAGTGGAACTAGAATGCATAGATCTTGGTGATGCTATTTGCTAGTTTCTTTGCTGCCATGAAAACTTAAATGGTCTTTGTCTTCTGTTAACGTTGAGCTCTTGGAATTATCGGTGATATAGAGGTAAAAGAAAATTGGATTTCTGCGTAAATTTCGTGTGCTTTTTGGAGCAGGACACGTCGAGCTGGCCGCTGATCGAGCCGTTGTCGTCGTACGGGAGAGGGCACGAGCTGCCAGGCGGAAGATATATAAGTTTGATCCATGGCAGTGGCCTTCAGGATGTTGTCATCACAGGTTCTTGCTCTGCATTCTTCAATTTCTCATACTTTATTTGATTAATTGGCTACTGCCTAAGGAACTTTTCCTAAGATGCATGCAAATATGCAATACTGCATTTCCTGCCTGTCATATTGTAGTTCAGAAAATCAGAAGTTACAAGGTTCAAGCTTGCACCGTACTAGTAATGCCATGTCTAAGTACAGGTTGGCATGCTCTCTCAGAAATCACTTTGTGAAAGGAACAAAGAGACGCTTCTTGCTCTAAAAAGAGTTGTTGAAGCTTCTGAAAGCTTTATCAATATCGTGGGTTACAGACTTCTAGTATTTGCTAATTTAAGTTCAATCCCGATGATTCATTTAGTGTTCTATTTACAATGCACGTCTCGTACTTAACAGCGTTCCCCTAGACGGGCGCTGTTAAGGGACACGTCTCGTATCAAGACATACCATTCTTTGCTAGTCTCACTGTGTACAAGTCTTTTTGTACGTCCGTGATATCCGCTTATATTATCCGCTTCCGATCCGTAACCGATATATATCCGCCCCGATGATACCATATTCGAAACTCCGAATATTCCGAATTCGTATTCGTATCCGGTCTTACCATATCCGATTTCGAATCCGGAGAAAAAATATGGGTTAGAATACGGTTTAAGCAATATCCGTTCGAATCCGATCCGATTGCACCCCTAGTGCCAAATGGAAAGGCCAAAACGAGCTAGCGTAGCGGAGAGAGACTAGGAGGAGTACTGCTCTTTGTGTGGAGGTTTTAAAAGAGTGCAAGCAAGCATTGGCGCCAGATTTGGCAATTAATCAATGCCATGCGACGTGGGGTTGCAAGATTGGCCGTTGATGCGCGCGGCTTACGTACGCCGTGATCTTGTTGATTATGTTTTTTTAAAATAAATAATAGTGACTAAAAAATAGCCCTTTAGAAGAAGGGGTGAGCGATGAAGAACATAAAGAAGAAATATGTGTATAAAACGGAAACAAAAATAGTTAATTACCACCGATTTTCCATCGCCAATCACCACTAATTGATTACCGTTGGCGTGAGGCAACAGCGCCAAAGCTACAAGACGTCCATGGTAGCTTTCATCTTTTCGGTTTTTCAGGTGACTTTTATATTCAACGTTTTTTTTTCTAATAGCTATTTATTAGATTGATAATGTAACACCCCCGTTTCCGGGAGTATTATGAAATCATCGCGATTGCGGGGATGTTCAGCTGCGAGTACCTCCATGAGCGTATAACATTGCCAACACAAGTTTAAGCGTAAGCGAACTTTATTACAATATAAAGGCTAAAAGCCAAGTCTTACATTACTGATTAAAATGCCACGAGCACGCGCTGAGCGGAAGACGACCTAATTCCACGCCGTTGATCGCGTCAGAATCATCCCTTTGTCTTCTCTCGCATCCTCAAATTAATTATTTCTGTTTATGTTTTTAGCAAGCATGAGTACTACCACTCGTACTCAACAAGTCACACTGAGCTTAATAATAATTTCATGCATGGTATATCAAGAAAAAGGGGATAAAGTCTATTATTTTATGTGGATGCGGTTTTGGTGGAACTATTTGGAAACCTTTAAAATGTACTTCATTAAAGTAAAGGGGTTTCAAGCTTGATTACCACAACTCAATATTACCAAACCATTCCAAAACTACTTATGCCTTGATCTGGATTCACCCACTAAACACGACCGTTCAGGAAGCACGGCGTATTCGAATACCATTTGTCATGACTTTGCAAAGCTGCCTTTGCTTTACCCACAAGATCCCTTAACTCCGCGATAGAGTTAAGACAACAAGGATGTTCATTTGCTCAATTCTTTGTGTAGACTCGCCCGATAGGTGTTTAATCTCAACAAGCTCGGATGACCCCACGGATCTCGTCAGACTCATCGCACCCTACGGTTGTATGGTTAACCACCTCCCATCACGAACTCACCCTCTGTCTCCCCTTTCCGGTTGCTGGAGGTTCAATTGAAGTTGAGCGGCTACTAAGCGGGTTTGACTAAGTCAAGTTTGACCAAGTCAACGCTTGTGGTTGGCGGTTACTATGTCGTTACTCAGCATAAGGGTCTAGTCCTTACATTTTTAACTGAGGCATCATCCACGCACAAACCCCATTTCAGTACACACTGTACTGCCACCAATCCACATCCAGCCTCCACCCTAGGATAAGGTCTTCGGATCCATCTCTGCGATCCTTACTTACCCTAAATCCAACTTTCCAAAACTCTAAGTCAAATACCAAAACCTTAACAGTAGAAAGATTTGATGTGTCCCTAAACTACCATGTTAATATTAATATTATACTTTATGTTACTAGGTCTTGTCAAGGTGAATGTGGCCATCAAGTTAAACTGGGCTTTTCGGGTGGTAGGACGTAACTAGTGTCATGTCATTCTAAGCATTGATTGTACATAAAATAACAGTTCACAAATAACATAATGAAAATACAGGTAAATAAATAACTTAGGGAATGTAGGATCAACATGTTCAAAAATATGTGTGACTTGCCTTGCAGATCTTCGATTTCGATTATTTCGTATTTTTCAGTGGGCCAGGTCTGGACTTGAGCTTTTCCCTCCTGTTCTTGCGAAATCTCGACTCCGGAAACTAACGTAAAACAAGTAAAATAAATTAATCCCATGCTCGAAGGATTGAGCTAGGAATAAAGAAAATAAAAGAATAAAGAAAATCTGAAAAACTCCATTAAATTGAGGATATGGGGTTATAGGAAGGTTATATGGGGAAATGGGCCTTGGATTTGGGTTGGCGGGCTCGAAACGAATCCGGGGAGTATAAATATGTATTTTGGGCTTTGGGCTGAATTCTGCATTCACGCGGCTCGGTCGGTCCGCATTCACCGGGTTCGGACCGCGCGCGCGGCGGGCTCGGTCGAGCCACGCCGCGCGTCGGGTGCGGCCGGCTGGAGCGAAGGCGCGAGGCGGCGCGATTAAGCGCGCTGGCGCGAAGCGAGCGGCGCGAGCGATGCGGTTGAGCTTAGCCAACTCGGGCGAGTCGGTCGGGCACAGTGCCTTCTTCCACCTCCGCTTCGCGCGCATGAGGAACGAGGAAGAAGCGGCTACCGGCGGAGGGTTGACTTGCGACGGTAGTAGAAGGTATGGTTGGGTTCGTGGCGGTGAGAGAATCCATTTTTGGTGGTTCGGGTCGGCGGAGGCGTAATCGCCGACGGCGAGGTCATCTCTCCACGGCCATTTTTGGAATTTGGGGTGACCAAGGGTTCCTAGGGCAATCGGGCGGTGCTAGAGCATCACTACGGTGTGGGAGGCTTAGGGATGGGTTGGCCGGCTCGGGAGGTCCGGGATAGGTGCGCCACGGTGGCCGGTTTTGGTAGGGAGGGGTGAGCAGCGCGGGAGGAGGGTAATTGGGAGGCGTGGCGGCGTTCGGGAGGTTCTAGGAGACTTGGGGATGCTCTGGAGAAAGGAATTGGAGAATGGATGGCCGGAGGTGGGAAATTGAGCTAGGGCATGGAATTGGGGATTTTTCGATTCTGGCGATGGAGAGGAGAGCGCTTAGGGATGCTCGATGGGCTATAGGGAGGTGGGGTGCTTCTCTTGGGAGGGTCGGGCGCTTAAATAGGCCAGGAAGGCGGTCGGCACCGGAGAGGAAGGGGATATTTTGACGGCCACGGCAGGAGCTCAAGGCGGTTTGAGTGGCAGGCGTCACTCCACGGCCGTCAAAGGTGTCGAGGAGGCTGCGGTCGGCCGTGAGAGGAAGGGCGGAAGGAGCGAGAGGAGGCGCATGTGCGGCGGCAGCGTCGCCACGTCTTGCGGCCGGTCAAAGCGGTGGCGAGGCGTATGGCGTCGTGGACGAGGATAAGCCGGCGGCGCGCGGGTGCTAGAAGGCACGAGGCGCGAGAAACGAGTGGCGACAAAAGATCGGCGGCGGCGGGATTTTTCGGCCATGAGCGATGCCGCGCTCCTCTCCTCTGTTCGGCCGGCAATGGCAAGGATTTGGGTTGCTGCGCCAAGATTCGTGCAGATTAGGGTTAAGAAGGAAAGGGCAAAAGAGAAACGGAAATTCAACTCCAATTTTTGATTTTGACAAAATTTTGGTTTGTTTCAGATAAACGGTAGCCAAAAATTACCCCTTGCTTCTCGAGCCATAGGTATCCTGACTTCGGGTGATTCTGGACCGTCCAATCCAAGAAGAACATCTAGAGGCCTCGCTTGACTCTGGGTAACTCCGATCCGTCCGATCCGGAACGAACAACTAGATCGGGTGTACTGTAAAATCGGCACAGTATAAAAAAGCAGAAGCTATTCTCCTGTGTTTTTACTACAGTAACCTTTGCAGTTGCTCCTTCACTGTTTCGCACTATTTGCCCTTGTGCTCCTCTGCCGTCGCTCCTTCAACTCAGAGGATCCCATTCCGTCTTGGAATTTTCTTTTCTTTTGGAGGGGAAAAAGGAGAAAGAAACGAAGAAGAGCGATGTGTGTGCCGGCTGCTTTCAGGCCTCCAGGCCGTCACCTCTTTGCTTAAATTAGCTTGGAATACCTGGGCCGCATAGAGGAGGCCCATGTCAATTTACGCTTTCCAACGATGCTAACGTAAACAACTGTTACGCATGTGTGGCACGGGTAAAAACGGATCGGATAGTTTTCAACCGATCTGGATAATTTTTGAATACGGATTATATCGGCTCGGATAGTATCGGATCGGAAACGAATATGGATTTTCTCCATCGGATACGAAAACAGATTTGGTAGCTCACTATTCGTCGAATACGGATCCGAATTATCCAGATATTAAGGGGCTGGATATCTGCAACCTACATCCTCTATTTCAGTCTAGCCCATTTACAAGATATTTTAGTAACCCATCATACATTAACATATACATTAATATATAGAGTCAGAAAATAAATCTTAGCCTATATAGAGCATTCATAAATGTTCTTCACGAATGTTTAGATCAAATAAAATAGTTATATTTTTGTTCATTTTGTGCATATAATCTAAAGTGTTTTCACATTTTAAAAAATATTCGTGACCGTATTTGATTCGATTTGTATTCGCTTAATATTTATATTCAATATTATTCATATCTGATATATCTATATTTATATTCACATCCGGTGAAAAATATAAAAATAAATATGACAGGCATGTATTTGATTGTTTTCGCCCCGACTGCGCGGCACCCACGACCTCCCTGCATGTGGGCCCCTGTGTAAGGCACAGACAAATGCAAAACATGGACCCCACATGTAAGTCCTCCGTTCTTCCTAGCTTTCCTCTCCTCTCCTCGTCTCCCCCTCTCATGGCCGCCGCCTCTCTATCCTCCCTTCCGCCTCCCTCCTCTCCACCCCGACCCCTCGCCTCTTCCCCAGCTTCAAACCCACCTCAATAGCCAAGCCCAACACCAGCAAGACTAAGAAGCACCCTCGCTTCTCCTGCACCGCCACCTCCTGCTTACCAACCACCGTCGCCGCCGCCGCTGCGGCCAGGGCGGCTTCTTGGAGGGACCTATGCAGCCTCAACGCCTGGGTGGCGCGCGACTACCGCCGCCTCGTCGCCTCCGTCAGCGCGCTCGAGCCGCCGCTTCGGAGGCTTTCCGACGAACAGGTGGCGTGTGGCGCGGATACCCCTCCCAAATTCTTGGTTCCCGATGGTTTCTTGATGTGGCTGATGGGGTTTCGTGTCCGTGCAGCTGAAGGCGAAGACGGCTGAGTTCCGCGCCGCGGGGAGACGCTCGCCGACGTCCAAGCCGGTGCCGCTGCTACTGTCCAGTGCTGCATTGCATCGGCGTTTCCTTTGAGTTTGTTATGGCCTGAGCCCTGATGCGTTGGCGGGTGCATTGCGGAGATGAAGACTGGCGAGGGGAAGACGCTCGTGTCGACCTTGGCGGCTTATCTCAATTCGCTGTCAGGGGAAGGGGTTCATGGTACTGTCGAAATCATATTTGTTGCTTTTTTTTTTATCAAACCTGCTAATCGGGGTAGTTCCATTGATTTGTATGGAGCATGGCTGACCAATGCAATGCATGTTCTTATCTTGTGTGCCCCATTTAGTGGATCAACTGGACCATTGGTGGCAGTTTACCATTATAACTTCTATCGATATGTCATAGCATTGCAGACTTGTTTTGAAGCATATATAGGGTGTGGTTGGTGATTGTTTGTCTGCATTAGTCCAGGCTGGTTCAATGGGTTTGAGTTAATTTGGTCGGTGTAGGATGATAGGAATGGGACATAAGCAGGAATTGTTTGCTTGCTTCCATGAGGTAGTTATACACTATTACATGTATCAGCTGCGGCATTTCTTGCATTCACTTCTCACTGACTATTAACTGGATTGTGTGATGCGTCTCTACAATGTGTTAAGAGTTAGTGGATCGTATCATATCCTTTACATTCCTATTAGATACCCACACATTTTGAAGAGTGGACAAATGGAAGCTAGTATCAATATTCTGTTTCTGTAGCCCATAAGAAGTGAAGAGTGCTCTGCTACATGTTTAGTCTAATAATTCAATGGAAAACTTAACGCAGGTCATTTAATACCATCACATTCTCCAGTGTAGTTTGTGCCAATTATAGTAAATAATATAAGCATGAGTACATTTTTAAGTGATTTCTATTACCATGGAATACATGCTTCTTGTTCATGTTTAATGATCCAAAAATAAGGGTTATTCAAGGTTGAATTGCTGAGATTAGCAGATACACTGACCCACTTTGCACATTTCTAGTGTTAAGCTCTAGTTAGCCCTCCATGTCCTTTGTTCCCACTTCTTCAAAGTTTATAAGCACTGTGATCCTTTTTCAGTGGTGATTGTAAATGATTATTTGGCGCAGCGAGATGCTGAATTGATGGGTGTGTTCATCATTTTCTTGGTCTTACTGTGGATCTAATTCAGGTATATACACTATGGTGAACATTACCGTTGTTGTGCTTTCTAGATCCCCTTTCTTTCTGGCTTGGTAACACCTGGTGTTATTACAGTATTTTATAGGGTTGTTTAGATATATGCCATTGTAAAGTTGCAATTTTTGAAATCTGCCATTGGAAAGTTCAAAGTTCGATATATGCCGCCCTAGAGTTGCATACTTTTGATATATGCCATTATGGACCAAATTTGACCAAATTGCCCATGCCTTCTTCCTCTCTCTCTTATTCCCCACCTTCCTCCACTGACTCTCATGGCCGTCATCCCTTCGGCGCCCTTGTCGTCACCGCCCACGGCCCTGTCCCTGTCCACCGAGTGTGCCCTCATCAATGCGCTCATCTGTGGCGAGTGTGGTGACAAAGAAGGCGGTCGTCGCCGGTGACGAGGTCGACCTCCACGGTGGGGTTCCCGCGGCTGTCCAGGATTTGATGTGCGTGGATCAACTGCACCTCCTCTGGCCCAGTCACCTTCATCATGAGTGCCGCCGACAAGGAGAGAAGGGAGAAGATGGGGTTTAAATAGTGGCGAATTTGGTGGCAGCGGCAAGGAGGTCGTCGGTTTGGTTTGTTGGGCAGAGGCGGTGAGGTGGGAGGGGAGGGAGGACAAGCCAGCGCCATAGAGGAGGGTAGGGACGGGGCATGGGCACAGCGAGGAGGGTGCAGCCTTCAGCTTCTTCCTCGCCACCGGCTACTCCTCCCTTTCTTCATCCTGCTGCTGCCAGTTGCGCCGCCGCCGTAGACAAATTTCTTCCGTAAGCTATCTATCTATCTATCTATCTATCTATCTATCTATCTATCTATCTGTAAGCCTCGGGAATAAGTCGATGAATGGAGTAAAAAATGGCAGTAGCACTACTCTACTCCACCGCATCGCGTGCCGGCCGCCACGGCTTCCACTGCATGCACATCTATCCATCTTTAACTCCTCACTGATCGAATTACTACCAGTTCTAGCTTCATTCATCGTGGTGTTTGCACGGTGGCAACTGGCAAAGGCAGTATTTTTCTTACAGATTCTTCAAGGAGACGAGACTAGTCGCTGGGCCAGTACTGTTGTAAGTTGTCACAGGTTGTGTCGTGATGACCGGTAATGGAGGGGTGGCGGCCATGAGAGTAGGCAGAGGAAGGTGGGGAAGAAGAGAGAAAAAGAAGACATGGGCAATTTGGTCAAATTTAGCCCATAATGACATATCAAAAGTAATGCAACTCTAGATTGGCATATATCTAAATTTGAACTTTACAATGGCATATATCTAAATAACCCTAGTTTATAACATATTATCTGGGGCAAACGTACAAGTCACTCTGTTTCCTCTGTGACATATGCATAGGCAGGTATGAAGTCTGACGAGAGGAGCCAATTATAGGTGTGATTTTACATACACCAACAATTCAGTAAGATGCTCAGTAGAAGAATAGCTTTTAATTTGTCTTGTCATGTGGTTATTCATCTTAGGAGAGGCATTTTTTCTTCTTGTGGTAACTTGGTATGAGCTCTGTATATTTGTTGAAGTTGACTTTGAGTCTTTTATGTGATGCTACTTGTGACCAATTTATATAAGTACTTGCTAATGAGCCCTTTACCTGCTTATCTTGGTCATGTAGTAGTATTATACAGTGATATCTCCATATACATAGGTTCACAAAGACTGCTCATAACCTACAGATGATCAACTGCAAAAGATTCATATTTATGATCGAACGAAAAGAGAACCTGATGCGCTCACTCCGTAAATTAAAGACACTTTATCGATGCGCAGCACTTCGGGCGAGGGGGACACCATGGTAACGCTGATAAATGTGGAGACGAGTGAGTGGGCGAGAGTGGATGGTACGGATATAACGACATCAGTACGAATAAGGGAGCGTGCGAGGGGGGACGACACGGACAGAGTGATAATTGTGTGAAGAATGCAATGGGAAAGGAAAGATAGCAGTAATGGACCGACATATGTGTGAAGGATAAAGGTCACACACTGCAAAAGATACATGAGCATCGCATATCGCTAATTACAATTAAATTAACACGAATTAACATGGAAAATTTGAAACATATAAAATTTATAAAAATCACACAATTAGGTCGATTGTGTCAGGAGGCTTCATATAAAATTTTGTAATTTTTGGAGCTCGTTTGCTATATGTAATAATTCCTACAAATATCAAAATCGTACGAACTTTTTAGCAACATTCAGAGCTGATAAAATTATCAAAATAAATTATACAATGAAGTACATTGTGTCGGGAGGCTGCGTATAAAAGTTCATAATTTTTTAGCTCATTTGCTATATTTAAAAAATCGAACAAATATAACATAAATTATGAATTTAGGTAGGTAATTAAGCCAATTAATTAGCCGGCTTAATTACCTGCCGTCTTGTGGTGGGGCGGTAGGCCACCTGCTATCTGGCGATTGGGCGACAAGTGTAGTCGCCTGGTGGCCGGGCGGTAGGCGCCATATGTCACCTTTCGGGCGCTGCCGCTCGATGACTGGATGGCAGAAACTCTAGTTTTATCATTCTTGCACGTATATGGTTATTTTTGTAAATATAAGTTGAAAAGGTGTTATGTATACAAAAACTCTTCATCCTCAACATTAGTATTGGTGTTGGTATTTTTTTATGATATTTTGTAAGTATTTGTAGTACCACTGACAGGTACTATCCCACAAATTAAACACTTATGTTTTCATTCATGTGATTCCATTGCTACCTCATTTCGGTTTGAGCTTTTGGCTTCTGGTTTATTTTTTACTATTTCTAAATTTCGTTTTTTTTCTGGCTTTTCAGCTTTTTTGACCTTTTTTACAGTTTCTTTTTTCTGTATTCGTTTGCATTATATGTGATGGGCTAATCTATTTTTTCTATTTTTTTTATTTTTTTAAATGTAATTATACCAAATAAGTTATCATCAGTTATAATATAATTTTAATCAGTTATAGTATAATTTTAACTATGAGCCACTAAATTTTAGTCTAAACCAGAGGGTTAAAAAATATGAAGCCCTGGGGATAAGATTCTGCATGATGATGACCCCTGGCAACAGTGCAGATCTGGTGTGTATTTTAGCATCTTTTGGTGTAGCTATCAGGCACCGGCAGACCAGGTAGTAGAATATTTTTCTTGCCTTCCACGCGTTTCTTTCAGCGTTGCTTTAAGGACGCAAGGTCTCAATCTCAAGAATGTGTATGACATCATAGCTGACGTATGCAATAAATATTTCGTACGCTTATTATGTGTCATCTGATTGACACTGTTGGATGATTGGATTGACGGCTATGTTTTGCCGGTTTATTTTATAATAACTAGTTATTAAATAAAATATTTTTTAAAAAAAATATAAAGTTAATTGTAGTAGACAATGAATCGATTTTAACTATTTTAGTCAAAATTGTACATAAATATTTTTATTTATACTCTCTCTTACGAACGGTCAAAATTCAAAATTTTCAGTTATAAACTGTAAACTATAATCCAAAAGAATGACGCCTATACTATCATGACAACATGCCTACAATGAATCATCCACTTGTAGTTTTTGTTTGGTAGGCTTAATGAAAGAAATCTATATCAGGCTAGTCTTTG
Source organism: Dendrocalamus sinicus (assembly GCA_036346575.1). Lineage (NCBI taxonomy): Eukaryota > Viridiplantae > Streptophyta > Magnoliopsida > Poales > Poaceae > Dendrocalamus > Dendrocalamus sinicus. The sequence goes on from JAYEVI010000217.1 coordinate 496,578, forward strand.
TTTTTTAGGGACTTTCTTTTTTCTTTTCCCAACATGTTGCATATCATTCGTGGGATGGATATTACATCAGTAAGTAATCGTTTTCTTTCAGGCAAGATAATACCATTATTCAATAATATAAGCTCCAGCATATCTATGGTGAATCATCGTTGATTTCATGGAGAGGAGAACTAAATCAATGAATAAGAATTCCTCCCATGGTTCTTACTTCTGTTATCTTCTCTAATTAGTTAGTAGTATAACCGGTTCAAAAACTAGCCTCAGTACATCGGTCTAGAGAAGATGGACAAGGATTGCAGCATTTTATTCCCAGCACCAACAACAATGTGAGAAATAATATAAGTTACCATACTAACAAGGAATTAATTGCGTCCACAATATATATGTGGATGTGCTGTTCAAAGAATGAAGACTTCAAGTGGATTTAGATAAGACCAGCTCGATCATGTATGTCCTAGCGTTGGGACGCATGACTACTAGTATGAGTCCCATCACTCTTAATCCTGGGCCTTCACTAATGTTTTTTTCTTCACGATATAGCCCGTTCTTTTCCTTTTTTTTTTAGCTTTTCACTTACGCTTTTACGTCAAAATAAATGGAACGATTTTTCAAGCATAAGAAGTCATTTCTCTATACGGTCTCTTAAATTTAAAATCATATGCGTTATTCACGTCAATATCTCTATAGTCTACTGTCATTTCGAAAAACATAGATAAAAACTATCAGCTACAGAAAAAAACATCAGCAGAAAAAAGACCAGGTAACTCTAATTTATTTGTTGTCAGCTCTGAGCAAGATTTTTGTTCTTGTTTCTTTGCTATTTGTTTGGATTCTATGACTTTTTAGTTCTTTCCTTTTGGGTCTTGTGGTCCTCTTTTGTATTGTAATATTTGTAACTACTTTTGGTTTTAATTTTCAGTTGCTCTTTCTACTGTTCTCATAAAAAAAAGGACCACTGACCGGCTCTGTGCTTAGAGCAAGTATAATAAGAGACTGTTAGTAGGCTGTATGCTGAGGTGGAGAAGAGAGGGGAGGAGAGAGAAGAGAGGTGGGTGTAAGTTTCTGTAAATTGAAGCACAAGAACCAAGAAACTTTATGAGAGAAAGGGTGGGTCATCTGACCTTTGGTGGCTGTAAACTACTATATAAATAGGCTGATAAGTGAGTTATAAGTGTTCATACAGCCAACTAAAAGCTGTATTATTAACCTTGCTCTTAGGCGTGTCACCGACGCCTAGGCAAACCAAACCAAAGCAACCACAAAGCTACCGGCGTAGCTCTCACGAGTTCACATGGAGTTCAATCTCCTGGATTCTTATCCTTTGCCATCCCATCAGCGTCATTACTTGCATTTGGAACCGTTTGTTCATAAGTTAATGCTATGGAGCTAAACGAAAGAGGAACGGGACAGTTCACGAGATGTTGTGAGATGGATGGTTGAAGCATCTCATCTCTGTCCCTCGACTCGAGGCACCGCTCATTAGATTTTTATGCTTTAATTTCTAATTTCTAGCCTTTTAATTTTGTTTTTTTGCTTTTTGAATTTTTTAATTGTTTCTCTTATTTCTTTGCATTTATTTGTGATGATATAACTTTTTTTAATTTAATTACGCTAAAAATACTACCAACAGCTACAGTAAAAAAGTAGTTACAATATAAAATAAGATAAAAACCTAGGCTAAAAACCTAAATAAACACACCTTAATTAACGTCCCATTTGAAATACAGAAATTTTAAATGAAATAGTTTAGCTTCTACAAAAGTGAGAAAAATTCCTGCCTAGAGCCTTTGGGTCTATAAGCCGATCGAACGGCTCGAGTTCGCATTATACATTACAGTACTGGTCGGCGAGGGTTCATTGACTTTCCTGAACTGCCGTAATCCATCGGTGGGACCGACGTTTATAATTTCCTTGGACAAGTACCATGTTGTACTACATTGCATGTTAAGGAACAGATCATGTGTCGTGTCTACCCTAGCTTTGAGTTTTCACTTTGTGGCGTTTAACTTTTCAGGATTCTGGAGTCATCGCCGCGGGAAGGAGGCAAGGTAGCGGTGGGCCCGTCAGGCAGCAGAACGAAGACCATGACGACGTCTACATCCGGTCAAATGCTTCGAAATTCAGCTGTCTTGTAGTCACAAGTCTATACGTTATTTTGTATTTAAGTGAAGTCATAATAAATTTTTTCATATTATTTGACATACAAATATATACAGATAGATATTACTTATTTTATGTCTTATTCTATATTTTTTCAGAGTCAAAGTCGAATACGGATAGTGTCGAATACCCATTTACCCTTTTTATATTCGCTCTGTGAACCTTCGGTCGATCAGTCGGATGGAAATTATCCATTCTGTTTGCACCTTTAGACGTAGTCCTCTGACCATTGGCGGTCCATGATTGGTGGCACAACATCTATGTTGAGTTGCAGACGATGGGCACTAAGTCCACTCGCACACAAGCATATGCATCAAGAATTAGGCCATGTTATTTTAGGCTCTTGGTTTTTGGTTATTTTGAAAGTCAAAATAAATAAGTTAATTTCTTAAAATAAATTATTCAAATAGTTTTTCGAACCCAAAACCGTTTGCGCCGTCAACATCAGTGTCTCTGCCGCCCGCTGTTGTCTTAAAAGCACAGATAAAAACTATCATTCTACTGCAACAGTTGTACTGGAATGATGAATACCTTGAGCAGGTAGAAATAGAAAGAATTTTGCTAAAAAGGAAAAGGGCTTTCTTTCTAAAAGAAGAAAGATGCTAATTTGATTAATATCAGGAGATCAAATGAGTTTATGCTTCACTAATTGAATGATAAATGACTACAAGCGAAGGAGATAGACGGTTTAAATAAAAAAAGACCCAAAATTTCAAAGTCTAAAAGGACATGACCTTAAGAGTACTGGCTGCTCAATGGCTAACTCCGAACAGGGTATGCAAGTTGACTTCTCCACAGTACATGCCTTAAGAGGTTAGTGTTTTCTATAAACCAAATTCCCAATTTCTACTCACCGGTCTTCTCAAATCCCCCCTCTTACGAATCAAGCCTTCCCTAATTCCTACTCCCATCTATCCAATTCAATTTTGTAGAGCTCCAATTGGTGTTCTTGAGGATGGATCTTCCCCAATTTGATCTTTATTTGGTTTTATTCAATCCCCAACTTGACTGTTTTTGATGCGGCTGGCAGCAGCACGACCCCTGCTTGGTTGCTACAATGGCGCAGCTGATCTCACATGCATTGTAGATTGGTAACTGCATGGCCCCCTCTCGGCTGTTACTGCGGTAGCCTAGCCTAGGCTTACCCGTAGTAGCAGTGAAGCCAAGATGAAAAGATGGAGCATAAAGAACTAAGCTATTTTCTTTAAAAAAATGAAGAGGACTAGCTAAACTGAGACAAACATAGCAAATAGTCTCCTGCAATCTAAATTCGTACATGAATTAAGAGAAACAAAGAAAAAATACGATGAAAAATACCTAGTACAAGATTACCGACGCCCGTGCAGGGTGGGCTAGCCCACGATGGCGTATGGATGAAGCTCGATAGATGTACTATGGCTTGGGCTGGCTAAGAAAGAGGGAGAAGAAGGTCAAGAAGATGAATTTAGAGGATGACATGTGGGCTCAATCTGTACTATAAAACAAGCTATACCATACTGTTTTACAAGCATGACCGTGTACCGTTTATGATATGCAACTATTACAGATGGTTATTAATACGAATCGTTTGTGTTAATTACAGATGTCATAGATGGTTTTAAATTAGAATCGTATATGATAGTTCATAAATGGTTATTAATATGAACTGTCTGTGATAATTGTAGATGCCACAGATGATTTTTAATTAGAGCCGTATGTGATTGTTCACAAACAGATGTCATAGATGGTTTTAAATTAGAATCCCATACTGCAAGTTGCAATACACAAGGTTGTCATCTATTCTTGATCTGCTGAAATTGAAGGCAAGCAATGGTTGGACCAACAAGAGTTTCATGGCATTGTTTGGTTTCCTAGTGAACATTCATTTTGAGGGGAACATGTTGCTAGGAACCACCTACTAAGTGAAGAAGGTTTTTTGTCTATTGGGAATGAAAGTAGAAAGAATACATCCATATCTGAATGATTGTATCCTCTATCCTAAAGAGTATGCAAACTTACACGTTTGTCCGGTGTGTAAAGCATCCTGATACAATTGTAAGAATGACTCCGATGACTGCGGGGGCATCAAGGTGATGAAGCAAAGACCTCCTGCTAAGATGTTGTGGTATTTGCATGTAATTCCCCGTTTGAAGCATTTATTTATGAACTGCATGATTACTGCATTAGCACTCGGAGGAGCGTAAGAAAGATGGAATGATAAGACACGCTGCTGATTCTACCCAGTGAAGGAACATCAATAGGATGTTTGTAAACTTCGGTGCAAAATTGAGGAATATAAGGTTTGGGTTGAGTACAGATGGAATGAATCCTTTCAGTAACATAAGCAGCCGACATAGTACCTGACCCATGAATGTATGCATATACAACCTTCCTTCTTAGTTGTGTATCCAAAGGGTGCAAGTATAAGATGTGGACAAATGAGGGCTAAAAGTACATTTTGATGTCACTACTTATTCAAGGGCTGAAATAACCTAGAAATGATATAGATGTATACCTAGTACCATTGGTGGAAGATCTTGTGATATCGTGGAACGAAGAAGTACTAGTATGGGATGCAGACAAACGAGAGAACTTCACTCTGTGCGTCATGTTGTTCTACACCATCAACGATTTTCCTACCCTTGGTAACCTATTGGAGTTGAGTACAAAAGAAGCCAAAGCATATCCGCACTACTTAGATTATACTGAGAGTGTGTGGATGAACAACTCGGGCAAAACTGTATACATGCGTCACCGTAGGTTCTTTCCAAGGTATTATCCGTACCTCAAGATGAAGAAACAATTTGACAGAAAAAAGAGGACAACTCAGCACCTAGACCTTTTAGCAGGAAAGAGGTCTATGATTTGGTTAAGAATATCGATGTTGTGCTTAGAAAGGGATATAAGTTGAGGACCTGTTAGAAAAATATGTGAAAAAAGAGATCAATATTTTGGGACTCACAATTGCATCGACGTCATGCACATAAAGAGGAACATGTGTCATAGCTTGATTGCTCTCTCACTGAACATTCATGACAAAACAGATGATGGTGTCAATGCATGGCGTGACTTGGTCGCTATGAACATCAGGACCAAGTTAGCAACGATAGAGACCAATAAAGGCCAAATGTACCTTCCCCCAGCTTGCTACACTCTGTCTAAGGCTGAGAGAACTGAACTATGCCAGTGCTTCCATGGTGTGAAAATTTTGTCTGGTTACTATGCCAGCATGAAGAAACTTATTTCCATGGAAGATTTGAAATTAATTGGCATAAAGTCTCATGACTGTCATGTGCTAATGACACAAATGCTTCTTGTTGCAATTAGAAGTATTTTGCCGAATAAGGTTTGAGTGACAATCATGAGGCTATGTCATTTCTTTAATGCAATTATTCAGAAGGTCATCGATCCTGATGGACTAGATACTCTGTAGGATGAGGTGGTGACAACACTGTCATCTTGATATATATTTCCCTCCGTTATTTTTTGATATCATGGTCCATATCATTGTCCGCCTTGTGAAAAAGATAAAGATATGCAACATCGTGTTTCTATGTCATATGTACCCATTCGAGAGATATATGAAAATTGTCAAGTTCTATATACGAAATTGATCTCGGTCTGAGGGCATCATCATCGAAGGGTATGCAACTAAAGAGGTCATTGAGTTCTACGTCGATTACATGGCTCAGGTCAAATCAAAGGTTTGCATCTATCTCTTCATGAGGGAAGGCTAGATGGTATCAGGACCATCGAAAGGAAAGCTATAACTTCTGATGTGGATACGTATACTCAATCCCATTTCATAGTCTTACAACACATGACTAAAGTGTCCCCGTATATTGACAAGCACAAGGATATGCTATGCCAATATAATCCAGGCCGATCGGAGATTTGGATCACGAGACAGCACAACCATTAGTTCAACGAATGGTTGAAGGTGCGATTTACTGGGATGTCATCAAGTTAGTTGGCAAAATGTCAAAATTTACAATTGTGATATGGCAAGGATATGACATAAATGGGTACATATTTTATATAACAGATCAGGATAGAAAGAGCATAGTCCAGAATTTAGGTGTCCTCATAGATGCATTTTATGAACAGTTTAGTACTGTTGGCCCAAGCTCCTACTACGGGCTTGTAAAGGATATTTGGGAGCTCGACTATGTAATATTCAAGATTCCTTTATTTCGGTGTCGTTGGGTCCAACTCCCACGAGATGTAAAGGTCGACAAGTACGACGTCACTACTGTTGCCTTGAACGTGTAGGATATAAAGATAAACCATTTATACTCATGAGGCAAGTTGTTTAAGTTTTTTATGTAACCGACTCAGCAAGGCAAGTTGTTTAAGTTTTTTATGTAACCGACTCGGCAAATAAGAAGCGACATACAGTTCTTTATAAAAAAGACGGTTTTGTAATAGAACTGTCTGTGATAAACTACCACATCATAGACAGTTCCATAATAAAAACTATCTGTGATATGCTATCACACCACAAACAGTTCTATTATAGAATCATCTGTGATATTAATATTACAGATGGTTCTTTAAAAGAACTGTCTATGATAGTTCTTCTATAGGTAAGGCCCTGCTAGGGTATGCGTCCTTACTCCTCACTTACACACCTCTCCTTCCTCACCTGACGTGGTGGCCCTATCTTCTTTCCTCCTGACACCTCCTCTCCTCCCGACGCTGCCTCTCCTTCCCGTCACCTCTCCTCCCGACGCCGCCTCTCCTCCCAAAGGTATGGATCCAAATCCCACTTCTTTACCTCATGTGTGATAGATCCGTCTACATCTGTTAATGTGTATTAGAACCGAAGTTCAATGTGTTCATGAGTTCTATCCTCCCCGTCACCTCTCCTCCCGAAGGTATGGATCCCAGATTTTACATTTTTACCTCATGTGTGTTACATCCATCCATATATGTTAATGTCTTTCTGACGTGGAACCCAAAAAGGAATGGGAAAATAGATGTCGGAGGGAAGATGGGCCTACTTGTGTTGGGCTGAAGATGTCACCTTGTGGTCCTCACGGTCGGCCTTTTGGGTCCCTAGTGGTCCGCGCTACATTCTTGTCTCCCCTCCTCTAACTCTCCTCTCCTTACTTTTATGGGTGGCCTATTGGTTGGCTTTGGGGGCTCTGTGCTTGTAGCTTCCTACGTTGTCTTGGGGGCATGGAATTATCTCGTTAATCAAGTAATAAAATGGCATGAAGCACTATGAGTTGAAATAGTAGTTATAAAAGATGAACATTACAACACTGTACAATTGGGCTTGAAAAGGCATGAAGCAAATTTGCTTCATGCCCTTTCAAGCCTAAATGTACGGTGCTTTAATGTTCGTCTTATAATTGTTGAGAAATACATATCACATCACTCAAAATCCTAGTTGGGGGAGAAACAAATTGTGAGGGTGTATGAGTAAAAATAATAATAATAGCTAGGGAATGATTTTAGAGATAAATTGTTGGAGTCATTGTTTCTGTGCTTGTGGTTTCCTTCAGTTGGCTTTCGGGGCTCTCTTGATTGTGAGTCGGAGTAGTAGTTGTATAGGAGGAACATTACAACACTGTACACCTGTGTGTTCAAAGGCATGAAGAAAATTTGCTTCATACCCTTTGAAGCCTAAGTGTATGGTGCTTTAATGTTCGTCTTGTACTTATTGAGAAATATCAACTTGAGCAGTCTGACTACTTTCTAGAAGAATTTGTGCACAATTGCTATAAGATCTATTTGGAATGGCATGTTAGTGTTCCAATGAGATCTTGTAGCAACAATATATGCCAAAGAGATATTCAAAGAGCATAAAGCAAATTACACATTCCAGTGTGCCAGGTTCTATGAAGTAAATTATGGCTGTTGTTTCTTCCTCTTCATCATGCTGGGTGTTAGTATTGGTTGTTGTCTTATGTATAAAAGAACATTTGGGCTACCATGCCATTCATTTATACATGAAGGGCGCGGCAGCCCAAATGTTCTTTTACGCCTAACGTAACAACCAAGCCCAACACACATCACGATGAGGAGAAAGAGACTCCAGCAATAACTTCATAGAACCTAATGCACTGGATTGTGTGATTTGGCATGTTGGTATTGCAAAGAGATTTTAGAGCAATAATATACGTCGCCGAATGTTCTTATTTCTTAACAAATACATTAAGAACATTAAAGTACATAAAATCAACCATGTGCCAATATTTATTGTCATAGCTCATTTTAATTAGTTTTTTCTTATAAGAGAGATGATGTCTTCATAGTTGTTGTCGTCGAATCGGTCTGATGCTCCGAAGATCAGGGTAACTAAGCGTGGCAGAGGAATATCCAAAAGGCTAGAGGGCCGATTGACCATCACAGAGGTCGCTCTGGATGGGGTCCCTCTGCAACTGAAGAAAGCAATGGAAACATTTTGGACTACCTGCGGTATACTTGGAAGGCAACAGGTCCCTATCACCACAGCAAGCTAGAAGTTTATAACACCCATAGAGCGAAAGAAACTATGGATGGAAATTACAAGCCTGTTTGATATCCTAGCAGAACTCCAGGGACTTGTACAACGGTAGGCGTTTCTCACGATGGAAAAAGCGTGGAAAACCTTCAAGAACACACTTGTCACGTAGTACATGAACAAGGATCGGACGTTATTCATGATGTATCGTTTATTGTCACCAAAAACGTGGGAGGACTTTGTGCGGATGAAGATGATGACCGAATTTCAATAGAAAAGTGCGGCGCACAAGGCTCTCTAGGCATAAAACACTCACCCCCATAGACTCGGCACCGCTGGGTACTCAATAAAATCCCGCAATGGAGGATGGAGGACGAGGTCACAATCCAATTGAAGGCCTCCCCATCATTTGCCGGGATCACAAATGAGCGCGCCTAAAACTGGTTAAGTGCGAGGTCATCAACTACGTTTTCGGGCACCGCCTCTTTAAAAAACCCTATAGACGAGGAAGTGTCCTAACGCTTGGTAAGATATGTTTAACTACCTAGTTGTTAATAGGTCCATAACTTCATAGATTATAAAATAATATGATTGCCTCTTGCAGTAAGCATTTACTACCGAAGTAGATAGAGAGAGATATATACTATCCACAACCCTAAGAAATAAGGAGCACCCAGGTCACACATGAGACCTGGGGGTTTACTTGCCTTGGATGCACGAATTCTCAAATGACTCTGAGGCATATAGGAGTAGTGAGAGATCATGTGGAGGTATCTCCATGTTTGTGATTAGTAATTGACGGTTGTGTTAGAGAGTTTGAGTTTGTTTTTGGGTATTTTAGGGTTGAGTACCTTTCATTAATGCTAATGATGATTATGCTGTTTCGTGCGGTGCTATATGACGGTTTGCTTGTCTGTGTGACTGCAGGACTTCGGAGCGAGGTCATGGTGAGGCGAGGAGGACCGAGACTAGGCGCAGGAGGTGTTGAGGTCCAGACGGTCAAAGATGCCAAAGATGATTGATTTGGTAAGGTGGTTGCGAGTCGGAGGCGAGGAACCGGGCTGAGCTATCGGTGGAGGACACGACGGCAACGAGCGGCGAACGCGGCGAAGCGAACCGGGACTAGGCTCGGGGAGGAGTTGGAGGTCCAGACGGTTGGATGTCGGTTGCGGTCGTATGCGACGGAACAGATTAGGACTAGACTCAGGTGGAGTCGGAGGTCCAGTCGGTTGGAGTCGGGTGGATACGACGGGCAGTGGCGAGGTGGATTGGGACTAGGATCAGGGATCTTAACCGGTCTGTGAGCCATGGCAATGGACAAGTATTCCACCAAGCCCCCAATCTTCGATGGGATCGACTATCCCTTATGGAAGAGTCAGATGGAGACCTATATTTAGGCTCAGTGCTATGCGATCTGGCGCAAGGTTAAAACGCACTTTGTTGTTCCTGCCGATGAGAGCATCAATGTGGCAAACATGCTCGATGTTTTTGGCAAATGCTAAGGCAAGGATGTAACATCCTGAAAATTTAAATTTTCAAAATATGAAGCTTTTGAAATATTTTACAATATATTTTATATGAATTTGGATTTTATGGTGTTTTCCTGAATTTGGTTGATGTTCCAAAAAAAAATTTGAAATTCATAAAAGACAAAGACAAACATTAGTAATACCAAAAAGTGAATATGCAAATAACAGAAAATTAAAATCTTAAATACTAACCTGAAAATATGATCCAGTATAAGGAGAAGGAAACCTGAGTTAATAAAATATAAACTTTCATTTTGAGAATGATAGTACAAGGGCAACAAAAATAAATAAATAAAATATATGCAATTATATACAAAAGGACTAGTATGGTAAACAAAAGCATAAAAAATGTATATATATATATGTACCAAAATAATGGTATATATATATATACATGCACACATGTATAAACAAAAAATGAATAGCAATGAAATAATAAAAAGAAAGAGATGCAACAATGCCACCACCTCCGGCCGGCCCAACTCTCCCTCCTCCTCCTCGTTCATCTCTGCGCGCGCCCCTCATCCACCCGCTCTCTCTCTGCCCTGGCCGCCCGCGCCGGCTCCTTCTCCCCCTCCCCTCTCTCCTTCCTCCGCGGCTCGCTCCTCTCTGCCGGCGCAGCGATTCCCGCCCGTGGCCTCCATGCACCCGCCCGCCACGGTTCTACCCCGCACCGCCCACCGTTTCCCGATCGCGCTTGCCACCCGGCGTGCGCGCGACCCGTCCCCGCCGCCCTGTCCCGCGCGGCGTCGCGCGACCCACTCCGCGCCGGACCTCTCCTCTCGCTTGGTCAAAACCCGCGACGCGATTCCGCGGCCAGCGCCACGCCGATGGCATCGAGTAGTCATGCCCCGAATCCCGCCGCCTGCCTCCGCACACTAGCCGGGATTCCCGCTGCAGCCCCCGCTCGTCGACATGATCACCCGAGCAAGCTCTCGAGGGCCGCTCTCCTCGCGCCTCTATAAGAACCCCTGAGCATCTCCATGAGCTCCCCACTCCGCCCTCTCGCTATTGTAGAAACCAATCGAGCCGAAGCCCGATGAATCGCGCGCGCCTTCTTCTTCCTCGGCTCGTGTGAGGCCTCCCACCGATTGCCGCCACTAGACCCCGATTCCCTCCACCTACACCACCTCGGAGCGTCGTGACCCAATCCGCCTTTCCTGCACCTCGAAGGCCCCCACCGCGGCGCCGACAACTCCTCCCGGACCACCGCCACCGCACACCGCCGGCCCGCTCTAGAGCTTCTCGGTCCTCGTCGACAACACCGTCGGCATCCCCTCAGCTCAAGCAACGCGTTTGCGATCTCCCACTCCCTCCGGCCACCCTGCGGCGGCGCCACGGCCGCACCTGCCGCTCCGAGCTTCCCCCCTGCCCCAGCACCACCTCGACTTAACTAGCGTCGCCGTTCACTTCTCATCAGGTAATACCCGAGAGCAAGTTGGTTGTGAGCGTGTGCGTTCACCCGTGCCACCCTGCTTCGAATCCTTCTGGCCGCAATGATTTAGGTTTTGCATATTTTTGCTAGCACATCTAGTGGAGGAAAAAGGCAAACAAAAATCCAAAAATAATTTATAAAAGATGCAACAATTTATTAGGATGCAAATGAGCTATTAAACGATAAATCGTGTGGATAATGTGCTTTGAATATTTGTTTTAAATCTTAACCATTAATCAAAGGCATATTAAGAAATTGAGTGAAAACTTGTTTAGGTTGTGCACTCATGGAATAATGATTTAACAAATGAAAATGTTCTAAAGAACAAGTCATAAACCCATGTGTTTTAGTAAAAGAGGATTTAAATTTTGATTAGTTATCATGATAAATAATTAGTGTGCTTTTAATATCTAATTGTAACTCTAATTATCGATCAAAGGCATTAATAAGGAGTAGTGGCTTGGATAAATGTCGATATTGAATAAAGATGGCCCTTAATTAGCATATATGCCATGCCACCATTAAACCAACTCCAGTGACATATTTCAATATAAAAGCCCTAAGTCATCAAGATTCGAAACAATCCCACAGACATAAACATACTCTAATTGAACCTGTTACCATTAACACGAGTGAATAGGATCACATAAAATGATACATACCAAGCTTTGCTCAGATAGCTAAGTTTAAACTAAGATTAGAAATAAAACTAAACCTAGTGGTAGATAGAGCATAAGCAAGATAATAATAGTGCCATTAATTAAATCTTAACACTAGCTTTAGTACATAATAGTATTAAGCATAATTGTATATGTAACAAGTTAGGACCCATATGAGTGGATCCTAATTCAACTTAAATTTAGCCTAGCTATGAATGAAGATGCATAAAATATGATAATGGGATTGTTAGAGATTTAAATTCTAATTAATTACCATATAAGAATAAATATTGAGCCTTTGCTAATTATCTTAATCTAATTAGTAAGTAAAGGTCTATACCAGAGATTATTCTAAAAACTTAATAAAGATATCCAAGTATTATAATACCTTTGACTAAAAAGATTTATAGAATAAGTACAGATCTCATCCATCAGTCCAGTTTGCCTTTACCATAACCTGAGTTGCAAGGAATGCATACCCTAAAGATAAAATTTGTACACTAAACTCCTGCACCAGTCTATAGGTCTAAACTAACTCATGGAACTTTCTTGATAAATACAAAAATAATAAAAGAAGTGATCAATAGAAAGATCGAACCATTATATCCTTCCACCGACCTTGCCTCAAATCACACAAATCACCCGTTAACTCATAACAAATCTAAATTGAGTTTACTTGGATTTATTTGGATATTTTGAGTTATTTGCCTTTATTTGGATTCAGTCATTTATTACGAAATTAGAAATCGGAGCCCTGAAGATTCTATGATCAAGCAAGAACGAGATCGATGAAGACCAGGAATTAAAGATCATCGCATGAGATGACTTTGTGTGAGCTCAAGACTGCGGTAAACCGCGCCAGGCGAGTCAACACTTTGAACATATTGAACCCAACATTTTAAAGTTATTTCCTTTTAAATTAACAAAGTGCATGCTACTATTTCATGAGAAATGTTATGTTCAATTTCAGCAAGCTAGTTATGCCCTGTTATTGCTATTGTTCATATTAATCTCCTTGCCAAACTTGGACATGTGAACCTTGTCGCCATAGTATTAATTAACTTAAGATTTCACAAATTAAGTCCCTATTTAAATGGCAATGCTTAGGAATGTTAGCTACTTGGGGTGACACTAATGCCCCAAGGAAAACTCCTCAAACTATTTTAAATCATATGGTGCGATGCCATATGTAGTGTTGGTGCAATGCCGACACTTAGCGTATGGTGCGATGTCATACGCAACCCTTGGTGCGATGCCGAGGGTTAACTTATGGTGAGATGCCATAAGGATGGTTGGTGCGATGCCAACCATGAGCATATGGTGCGATGTCATATGCCGCCCTTGGTGCGATGCCAAGAGGCAACCTATGGTGCGATGCCATAGGGTTAGTTGGTGTGATGCCAACGCGTATGGTGTGATGTCATACGTCGCCCTTGGTGCGATGCCAAGAGGCAACTTATGGTGCGATGCCATAAGGATTGTTGGTGCGATGCCAACAATAAGCATATGGTGCGATGTCATATGCCGCCCTTGGTGCGATGCCAAGAGGCAACTTATGGTGCGATGCCATAAGGTTAGTTGGTGTGATGTTGACAAAATTACTTAGATTATTACCACTAATGGTTTAAAAATGTGATTTCAAACCTGCTAGGTCATAGGAAATTTTAAGTAATTGTATTCAAAAGCACTCTTTGGCAAAACAAAATAACCCTATGCCTTTCCATTGACAAGCTATGCATGTTATATATTTGCATTCTGTGTGTTGGCTTGCTGAGCACGGGGTCGGAGTGCTCACTCTCGCTTTTGCGACAAAATTTAGAATCAGGAATCAAATCACCTCGCCTCAGCAACAAGATTGGACAAGCTGGCAAAGAAGATGGTGATGTCAAGGGCTAGGTCGCGAACCTCCAGTTGGCTGCCCGTGGGCATGTCCTGAAGGTCCCACCTGCGTGTTCGTTCTTCCGCTGATGCAATTTATTGATTTCGGCCTAATCGGCCCATGAAGTAAGTCTACTATTAAATTTACGTTTCCGTATGATATGTATTTTGATATTCAGAATTGTAGACTGTGAGCACTATCTACTGATCCAGGGAATAGTGCAGTAAATCACAGAGGATTCCGGATGGTAAAAATCGGGGTCCGACAAAGGAACATCATCATCCAAGGTTTGAGCTGAAATGAGTTTGATCGCATTTCTCATCTTACGTCGGCCTTCGATATTTGGGTGACCTCGATGCTTACCATGAGGGCACCACCCAAATTAAGACAGTTCGATAGGACTAGTTCAAGCGAGATTACAACAAGTTTGAAATGATCGCTGGAGAGTCCCTTGACGAGTGCTTTGCGAGGTTCCACAAGATTTTGAGCAACCTCCGAGCGGTCGGTCTGACATACCCCGACTCGGACAACGCTCGTCAAATGCTTTCGGCTTTGGATTTGCGTGTTTGGGAGATGAAAGTGATCACCATCAAGGACACGACAGATCTTTCAACTTTGACTCTTGATGCGTTGTACTCACGTCTCAAGACTCACGAGATTGACATTGTCTCTCGCGAGTCGAAGTCACAGTCGATGGTTTTGGTCACTGATCCCAGGTCGACTTTTGAGTTTACTTCTGATGGTGTTTTTGGTTTTTCTCTTGCTGCTGTTTGTGAGATGAGTGATGACCTAGTAGAACAGCTTCCAGAAAACCAACTAGCCCTCTTAGTCAGAAAATTCTCCCATGCATATAAGAGGGTTAGGGAGAGAAAGAGAGGTGGCCGTGTGATTTGCTTTGAGTGTGGTGGCCCCAACCACATTCGAGCAAATTGCCCCAAGCTGGAGGGCAAGAATGACTACGGCAGTTCGAGCAAGAACGACTACACTAACAAGAACCGCAACAAGAAGTCCCCGAGCAAAGAGAAGAAGTTCCGCAACCTTGGCAAAGCCAAGAAGCTCTTCCACCGCGTCCTCACCGCCTTCGACGACCTCGACCTCAGCGAGGTGGAGGGGTGGAGCGATGACGATGGGAAGGACGATCAAGATCCCAAGGATGGCGATGATTTCAGCGGCATGTGCTTCATGGCCCTTGAGGGCGACATCAGCGACAGCGAGCTCTACTCTGACTCCGATGAGGTATATCCCTCCTACGACCAGCTCAATGAAGCTTTTCTTAAGCTAGGAAAATTTCATGCTAGATCTAGAGCTAGGTGTAGTGAGTTGGGGGAAGAAAGTAGAGAGATTGTCACGGGAGCTTACTTCACTTATATATGCTCCCTCCTGTGACGACTGTGATGTATGTTCTGCTTTGATGGGTGATATGGAGAAATTAAGGACCTCTCATGATAGTCTGTCCTCTGAGCTTGACATGATTAAGGTGGAGAATATTAGTCTGCTTGCTGTATTAGAGATGAGTAGGGTAGCCGCTCTTTCTTCTACTACTATTGAGACTATTTCTTGCACCTCATGTGAGGATAAGGACAATGCTTTTAGAGGTCTTTACACTATACTTCTCGATCTGCCTGAGACTTGTGAAAATTGCAATAATTTGAAAATGAACTTGAAAAAGGCAGATCATAAAATTGCTGAGTTGCATTCTTCATTACTTGAGCCCATTGTTTCTTACATCAGCTGTCCTAAATTAACTGCTGAACTTGAATATGTCTCAAAATAGTTTCAAGAAATGATTGATCATAATAAGAAAATAGCTCAATATACTTCTAAAGACCCTGTTAGCTCACCATGCAATAATTATGCAAAACTAAAATCTGATTTGATTGCATTGGATGATAAATGTGTGAAGCTAACTAAGGACCTACTAGATAAGTCACCATCTGCTTGTGATGTGTGTGCTGTTGGGAAGAAGCCTGAGGGTATGGTAGAGACGCTTAGCGACGAGAACCAATGGCTAGCAGTAGGACTGTCCCTTCTGAGACGGTTGTGTGTGCACATGCCATTTGTTCTTCTTCTGTTGGTTCTTCTTCTACTCCCTTACCTTCTGTTGTCTCTTCTTTCCCTTGCTCTTCTTGCACCTCTCTCTTTCGGGAGTGTCAGTATCTTATGAACACTCTTGAGAGGTTTGTAGGAGGCAAGAAGAAGCTGAATCTTATTCTAGACCAATCCAAGATTTGCAAATTCAATCAAGGTGTAGGATACGATTTTTCTGAGGATGTTAGGAAGCATCCACCTGCTGTTCTTAGACCTATAGCAGCAGGTGTGATCGAGATCGAGCCCAGAACTAAGAAAGTTCAATTCAAATCTGCGGGTTTTGTTCAAGGGATCTCTGACAGTAAGGTGGTTCCACCTGTTGCTTCGACTCTCAGAAGGCAAAATCTCATCATGCTACTTCTACCTTTCAGAAGGTGAAGTATCATTGTACCTTCTGTCAGAAGGATGGACACTTGGTCGAGAGATGCTTCAGGCGCACCAAGATCGTACGGAGAGACCGTGTTCAGGCTCTTAGGCGTATTCAGGGTCAGCTCCAGACCTTGAGTGCACCTAAGACCAACACGAGGTCTAGAGTTGCTTCTGTTGATGGGTTTTGGCAGTATCGCGGTCTAGACCTTCACTCTCTTGTTGACTCAGGTTCGCCGGGCAGGGAAGGGAGATGTTTGGCTCGTGGACACCGGTTGTTCTCGTCATATGACCGGAGATTCTCATTGGTTCTCTTCCCTAGCTCGAGCTCCAGGTGATGAGACTATCATCTTTGGAGACGCTTCGTCTGGGCGCGTCATCGCTAAAGGTACTGTACGCGTTAATGATTCATTTATTTTAAAAGATGTTACCTTAGTGAGTAAGCTGCAGTACAATTTGCTTTCTGTTTCTCAGCTTACCGATGACGGTTTCGAGGTGAGCTTTGAGAAAAATGCTTGCAAAATTCTTGATTCTTTAGGGAGTCTGGTTTGCGGGATTTCTAGATATGGGAGGATCTTTCGTGCTGATTTTGCTGAATCTTCTGGTGATCCTCTCAGGTGTTTAGTTGCTTCTGAGTCCCGTGACCTCACTTTCTGGCATAGGAGACTTGGTCATATCGGATTTGAAAATTTGACCCGAGTTAAAGGCCACGATCTCATTCGTTGTTTGCCTAAAGTCAAGATGGTCAAAGATCTAGTTTGTGCTCCTTGCTGGCACGGCAAGATGGTTGCCGCTTCTCACCCTTCGGTCACAGTGACTATGACCGATGCACCAGGACAGCTGCTCTATATGGACACAGTTGGACCAGCTCGAGTGCAATCAGCAGGAGGGAAGTGGTATGTCCTTGTCGTGGTCGATGACTTCTCGATGTACTCTTGGGTGTTTTTCTTAGCCTCGAAGGATGAGACATTTACCCACTTTCGGGGTTTGTTTAGTAGGCTTTCTGTTAAGCTCCCGGGTGCCTTACGAGCAATCCGTAGTGACAATGGCACGGAGTTCAAGAATTCCTACTTTGAGAGGTTTTGCGGTGAGACAGGTGTATAGCACCAGTTCTCTTCTCCATACGTCCCTCAACAGAATGGCGTTGTGGAGAGGAAGAACTGTACCTTAGTTGAGATGGCCAGGATGATGCTTGATGAGTACTCTAAACCGAGGAAGTTTTGGGCTGAAGCTATAGCCACCGCGTGCCATGTTTCAAATAGAGTTTTTCTCAGGGCACACTTGCATCGCACCTCTTATGAGTTGAGATATAGGCGAAAGCCTAGTGTATCTCATTTTCGTGTGTTTGGTCGCAAATATTTCATTCTGAAGTCTGGGAACCTAGATAAGTTCGAGTCGCGTTCTTGTGATGAGATCTTTCTAGGCTACTCGACTTCTTCGCGGGCGTATAGGGTCTAGAACTGCAAGTCTAGTAAGATGGTAGAGACCTGTGAGGTGACCTTCGACGAGGCCAGTCCGGGGACTAGACTCGATATCTCAGATTCTTTAGAGCAGTCGGAGACTATCTTTGTGGATGATGAGCAAGATAGAGATGAGGGTTGTCTAGCTGATCCAATTCCTCCTCCCCTTGAGGTGTTGCTTCCACCACTGCACCTCGAGGAGATCAGCCCATGCCTTCTGCTTCCTCTAGAGCTAGTGGCTATGTTCTTACCTCATCAGCTCATGAGATAGAGGCCACTTCTTCTTCTCATCAAGAACCACCACGAAATATCCAAAAAGACCATCCTTCAGAGCAGATGATTGGAGACCTCTTTGAGCGAGTCACACGCTCAAAGTCTGGCATGTCTTATTTCTGTCTCCAATCTGCTTTCGTTGCCACATTTGAGCTCAAGGATGTTAGTCATGCACTTTCTGATGAGTCATGGGTCAATGCCATGCATGAGGAGTTAGAAAATTTTGAGAGAAATAAGGTCTGGTCGTTTGTTGAGCCCCTAGAGGTCACAATATCATTGGTACCAAGTGGGTGTTCAAAAACAAGTAGAGTGAGGATGGGGTAGTCATTCGAAACAAGGCTAGACTAGTAGCTCAGGGTTTCTCACAGATTGAAGGTCTAGATTTTGAGGAGACCTTTGCCCCTGTAGCTAGGCTAGAGGCCATTAGAATCCTGCTTACCTTCACAGCTTCTAAGGGTTTCAAGCTTTACCAGATGGATGTCAAGAGTGCCTTACTCAATGGGTTTATTAAGAAAGAGGTCTATGTTAGACAGCCTCCAGGTTTCGAGAACCCCAAATACCTAACCATGTCTACAAGCTTTTCAAAGCCTTGTATGGACTTAACCAGGTCCCTAGAGCTTGGTATGAGAGGCGTGAGTCCTATCTGTTGAGTCATGGGTTTGAGATGGGTAAGGTAGACAAAACCTTGTTCATTCGCAGGCATGGCAATGACCTTCTACTTGTCCAGATTTATGTGGATGATATTATCTTTGGTTGCTCCTCTCATGCTCTTGTTTCACAGTTCTCGGATGTCATGAGCATTGAGTTGGAGATGAGCATGATGGGCGAGTTGACCTTCTTCCTTGGCTTCCAGATCAAGCAGACTCGGGAGGGTACTTTCTTATATCAGGGCAAGTACACTCGTGACCTCCTGAAACGCTTTGACATGAGTGATGGTAAACCCGTGTCAACTCTAATGGCATCCACAGCTTCACTTGACCCAGATGAGGATGGCGAGCCAGTTGACCAAAAGGAGTACAGAAGCAATGATCAGCTCTCTCTTGTACCTCACTGCCTCGAGACCAGACATACACTTCTCTGTGTCTATGTGCTCGGTTTCAGGCTTCTCCTCGCGTATCTCACCGCTAGGCAGTGAAGCGCATCCTTCGGTACCTTAGAGCTACCATTGACTATGGTATCTGGTTCTCTTCCTCATCCTATCTTTCCCTCAGAGCCTACTCGGACGCAGACTTTGCTGGCTATAGGATTGACAGGAAGAGCACTTCTGGCACCTGTCAATTCATTAGCACTTCTCTTGTTTCTTAGTCTTCTAGGAAGCAGTCCGGTGTTGCACAGTCCACTGCAGAGGCCGAGTACATTGCTGCTGCCAGTTGCTGCAGCCAGGTACTTTGGATGGCTTCGACCCTGCGGGACTTTGGGTTGGTTATAGACAGTGTTCCACTCTTTTGTGATAACACTTCTGCTATTAACATTGCTAAGAACCCAGTGCAGCACTCTCGGACCAAGCATATTGATATTAGATATCACTTCCTTAGAGACCATGGGGAGAAGTGTGACATAGTGCTCCAGTTTGTGGAGAGTGACCACCAATTGGCTGATATCTTTACCAAGCAATTGGATAGCTCTAGGTTTTCAGCCTTGTGGGGAGAGTTTGGGTGGTTTGTCCTTGTGGCTGTAGTGAAGGGGAGCTTTGTGCTTTACTGCTTTATTCTGGTTATTATGCTCCTGTTCTCATTTTATTGCATTGCATTTTGGTTGCATTGGGTTAGTCCTCCTAGCATAGATTAGAGTGTTTCTCTCGTCTAGTTACTTAGATTTCTTCCTCTCATCTTGTAGTTCTAGGATGCTGCTTATTAACTCACTAGGTTAAGCTCACTCACTTCTTATGGGTTCTAGCAAGGGTTAGGTCACCCTTGGGTAGACAGGGAACGTGTTTGCTCTTTAGTGTGTTAGATGGGCAGCTGATAGTCCTGGTATCATATGGGGTAGATGAAAGTCAGTCTGAGCCATAGTATCCTCTATATCTTGTCTGTATTTTAAGGACTGTCTTTTCTGTTTGCTTGCCAGCTTCTCGTTTTATTGCTTTGGTTCAGGGGGAGTTCATTTGGGAGCTTTTGGAGCTTAATTTGACATAACTCAACTTGAACTAAAAGTGCATCTATTGTTGAGGGGGAACTGGATTTTCTTGTATTTTAGCATTCTGCATTGTAATATAATTACATGGAGCCTTAACGATTATCCTTTTATGACATGTTTATAATGCTTTACATCTTGCCATGATCTGTGCGTACTTGCTAGATTTATCATGTCTTTATATGTGTCATCAAGTCTTTGCCATTGATAAGTTAATTAAACATGCACAACTTGAATTAAGACATATCATATTAGATCTTGAGACTAGTCTGTCTTTAGTTATCCTTTTATGATTCATGCCATGTCAAATAGGCTGAGTTGAGTCTTGAATCTTTATTGAGCTTTAGAATGAGTTATGCTAGTTTCTTGATGAAACATGAGTTAGTACAACTGTTTAAGAAAGCAAAAAGATCTCTTTTGTGTGCGAAAGAACTGATCTCACTAATTCTTTCTCATGAAACTGTTTGCCATTGCACTAGGCATGAACTCAGAGGGAGTTTTGGATGATCAAGATCATCTCCTTAAGCTTCTCGCTTGGAATGGTCGCATAAGGCTTGAGATCTAGCATATGACTAAAATTTTGGTTGGAAACGACCATGAGTTTCAAAGAAAAATATGTCCATTGTGCTAAATTTGCTTGATTACAAAATGACTAAAGTGCTTGAATAAATGATTCATTCTTGAACTTGTAGCACTTTAAATTGACTCAATTCTAGCTTCTTAGTTCCACTTAGATTATTGACACGGCTTGCATCATCTTTGGATACCTTTAGCTAGACTATAATCTTGAATGGCTTGACATGCTAAAAAATTCATCTAATATTCAGATTGTTAATTATGTGGCTTGACTTGATTATGCATATCTTGTCATGATCTAGATAGCATTCTTATGTATTATGGCTTGGTGTAATACTCAAAAGTCAATTTGGATAATCTTCATGGCTTAAATTGCTTAGATTGAATAAAATTCAGCCACACCATGCTAAATTATCTCTTTTGCATCTTGATGATTCTATTGCCAAAAGGGGGGAGAATATTGGAGAAAAAGCCACTTCTTGGGAGCTTTTGAGGAAAACTTGTTCTTTCTTTTTGCTCATTTGTCGACATGGTCTTGCATCTCTTACTTCTCTTTTAGACCATGTATGACTTTCAAACAAACTCAACTTTATGTGCTTTTTCTGTGTTTGTTAATATACTCATCAAGGGGGAGATTGAGAGACCATGTAGAGGTATCCCCATGTTTGTGATGAGTAATTGACGGTTGTGTTAGAGAGTTTGAGTTTGTTTTGGGTATTCTAGGGTTGAGTACCTTTCATTAATGCTAATGATGATTATGCTGTTTCGTGTGGTGCTATGTGACGGTTTGCTTGTCTGTGTGACTGCAGGACTTCAGAGCTAGGTCATGGTGAGGCGAGGAGGACCGGGACTAGGCACAGGAGGTGTTGATGTCCAGACGGTCAGAAATGTTGAAGATGATCGAGGCTGGTGAGGCAGTTGCGAGTCGGGAGACGAGGAACCGGAGCTGGAGCTACCGGTGGAGGATACAACGGGCAACAACGAGCGAACCGAGGCTAGGCTCAGGGAGGAGTTGGAGGTCCAGACGGTTGGATGTCGGTTGCGGTCGTGTGCGATCGAACAGATCAGGACTAGACTCAAGTGGAGTCGGAGGTCCAGTCGGTTGGAGTCGGGTGGACACGACGGGCAGCGGCGAGGTGGATCGGGACTAGGCTTAGGGAGGAGTCGAGGTCCAGACGGTCAGGATGCTGGGTGCAGTCATGTGACGACAGGAAGCTTCCGGAAAGGTGCAGTAGGGGCATTTAGGTAAACTACGCAAGACTGCAAAACGGAAGCGGATTCGGTTGAAGTTAACGGGTTGGAGACCCGTTAGTGGAAAAGAGGAGGACTTGCGGTTTTGGAGGGAAAGCTCCATCCTGGTTCCCTCTTCTTGCTTGTGTTTGACCTTTGCCTCATGGGGGTATGAGGTAAGGGAGTGGAGAGTGTATGCCACTTCTTGATTTTCTCCTTTGGTGTGTGAGCCTTGTTGTTAAAAGGAGATGTCAAGATGCAGTCTGGGGTATGCATTAGAGCTGAGCAGTGTGTGTGCAGTTGAGTGCTCTCCTACGAGTGGGTTCTTCCAGTGAGAAGCATGTAGTGTGTGTTCTCCTTGTTATCAACTGCATATGGGGACGTAGTGAGTGGTTGTAAACCTTATGTAATCTTTCCCAGAGATGAATCCATTTGAGTTATCATGAGCTTTAATTCCTTTTTGTTTTCTGCTGTTCTCTGTTTGATTCTTTTGATTTGAGTAAATCTTGTTTGGAGAGATGGTTTTTGGGATTGCTCTGTGATGGGAATATGTCTCAATACCATTTGGTCAATTAGTTCTCAGAGCAAAATGATTGAATCAAAGAATCACTCTTTTCACTCTTCGTCAGTTTCCTCTGTTTTTCACTGTAGCTAGGGTTTAAAGGCAGGGCTTGGTTGAATCTTCTGTTTCCCTTCAATAGGATGTGACCAAATGTGGGTTTTCAAGTCCTCATGTCATTTCTTAGCTAATTGCAAAAGTTCATGAGCAAAAGATGTGAGAATAATGAGTAATTTGGAAATTAGCTCATTCTCTGTCAAAGTTTCAGATTTTTGTTAAAATATTGATTCCTAGCTCTCTTGATGAATTCTTTGGATTCCAGAGGTCCCAATGATGTTTAGAATAAGATCTTGTTCATTTGGACTGAAAAGAACAGAAGCATTACTCACATTTCCTTGAAATCTGCAAGTTATGTAATTTCAGTGTTTTTAGTCGGCTATCCTGTAGTTTCTGCCCTTGCCTGAACTGGGGCCGGTCAGACCGGAACCCCCATGGCGGTCAGACCGGTTGAACCACGGTGGTCAGACCGCCAACCCTAGCGGTCTGACCGACCTCCTTAAGGCGGTTTGACCGGCGGCATCAGAGCGGTATGACCGGCTGAGTGGCTGCGGTCAGACTGGCCTTCAGCCTTTCTTAAGTGAAACTCTTTGATGTACTTTGTTTTTCTTTGCTCGCTCTAGTGTTTGGTCAGTATGTATTTCCAGAGAGCATAGATAATCTTCTTCATAGCTTCCATAGCTATTGGAGAAGATTTGTTATGTGAGTACTTTGGGGGCAAATTTTTAAAGGCACCATTCACCCCCCCTCTGTTGCCATTTCCGATCCTACAAGTAGGAAGAGATCCAAAGCTAAGCGTGCAAAATAGTTGAAATAGGAGCTTCATGTACAACTTAAGGAAGAGCTATCTACCTCACTTCGAGACAAGATAAACGCCTCACTTCAAGGAAATATATATTCATCGGGGGAAGAATTGCAAAAAGTCTGCAACCAGTCGTAAGCCACCCCCGTTATTGCGGTAGCCAGTTCCCCTCAACGTCAAAGTAGCTACGCGTCCATACCACTTTCTGAACATAGCAATGTTCACTTACTTATTGACGACATCCAGGTAATGTACCTCTCTAGAATACTACATAGATAGACTTATTGGATACTTTAGCTCATCGTGTGTCGTTATGTAGAAGCCCACATCGTGCATCCTTAGAGTCAGTCTTGTTAGCTCCATCCCCGTTGACACTAAGTAGGGGATGGCGTTTCCATGCTTACCAGGGGTGTAGGTGCACGGTTCCCAGCTAGGGTCGGTTTCACGAAGGTCCAGGTGGACATAATTAATGACGTTTTCAAGGTCATCCCGCTGAAGAAGCCCCCAAACGAAGAGCTCATGACATTAGAGGATGCCGTCCACACATTCGTCCAGTGGCCCAAGAGGAACATCACCCTAGACCCTTCCATGCCATGATCTCAACACGACTATGCTTGTCAAATGGAACCCTTTATGACTCCACTCCAAGCTCTGCTTCAAAATGCTATCGCATCAGCTCCCATGTAGATGACGCCAAAGATGTATCGCAAGCTAGACGCTAAAGCCCAACCAAAGAAGATTAAGGCTCCTCCTAGACCCTAGAAGTATAAGGTTGGAGTGTCATTAGTTCCCAAGTCATAATTACCTAGCCTTGGACTAGTCTACAGGACTTTGCCTGCCTGGTACATATCGAGGTCCAACAGGGGAAGCCAAACTGGTAAAGTGGATTCATCGTGGGATACATGGAGACGCATTTTCTCCATAACTCAGGCTACTTCACCGTGACCTTTGAAGACTTATTCGGACTATTTAATCTCAATGCCCTCGATGCCTCACTTCTATGATGCTGGACACTATAAGTGTACTGTACAATCAACTTCTACATTCACATAATACCAATAAATGTCATAACTCATTACTTATATATAGATCCATGATCCAAAAAGTCTAGCAACGGCGAGAACCGGTGGGTTTTCTCAACCCGCACTTGGTCTCTGAGCAATACATCAACAAAAACACATCCTTCGTCGAAAATTACATAACGATGAGATTGCTTGCTCAAAGTGACAATGACTACATTATGGTACCATACAACCAGGAATAAATGCTTCACTAGTTGCTATACAAGTTTCATTTGTATTTTATATGCAACATGAACTTAGGATTCATCACTATGGCAACATACATGACTAGCTTTCACTAGATTCTGAATGTGATTGTACCAAAGTGGAGCAAGATAATATACCTTAATTCTCTACGTAAGAACAACCACGACTTCACCTGTACGCAACAAACAATTGAGAGGTAAACTCATTTCCTCCATACATAACTCTATTGTAGTATGCCCTTTGTTTGCAATGGCCGTGACTAACCTTTTAGAATCACATGGTCTGTTGGAGGGAGACACAAGGAATCCAGCACCACACTGTGACACAAGACACAATTTTCGATACTCGCTACAACACTACAATCCTATATTATACTTCGTAATAATGCATCTGAAACTAACAATATCTATGTATGTAATTCTATTTTTGCAGTGCCATCAGCAGCTACAGGACAACGTATGTAGATTCTACGTTTGCCGCCATATGCAGAAAATCATGGACACTAAGACTAATGATCCAGAGGTTTGTCAATCACCAATAATTATTTTGTGATTGTCAATATATATATATAGTATAAATAACAGGGGCACCATGGTGCTCAGGCTCAATGATTAAGACTTTCCATCCATGATTGAGATTTTCCATTCATAATTAAGACTTTCCATCCTGATATTACATATCATTGCACTTGCACGCATCTAAAAGCAATCTAAAGGCAGGGAGGTTTGGTGCCCGGGCACCCTGGTGTCCCATTTCAGCGTCCTATATATATAATGCTAATGATTTTACTACTACTAGCGACAGGGCATGCAAATCAACTCAAGTGCATTCGATCTTGACAAACTCGCCGAAGTTCATGGAAAATTCTCCGAATTCTTGATAGTGGAGTTCATTAAACTGAAAGGAGAGTTCAACCCTGGTGATAATGGTTAGATGTCCAAACATTTGATTCAATTGTAATTCACTCAATTGTGCTTAATCAAACAATTCATTTAATTGTACTTCATTCAATTGTTTAATTCATTTGTGAGATCTGTGTAATGATTGCCGTGTGCTATATATGTGATCTACTTGCTTATTTTCAGATGGCATAACTAGCATTTCCTGAGGCTAGCCAAAAAAATAGAAAATAATTTAACTATTCAAGTAGCTATCACAGACGGTCATTAGTATTAACCATCTGTGATATGTAAGATATCACAGATGACTATGTTTAAGAACTGTCTATGATATATGACATATCACAGACGGTTTTTGGTATTAACCATTTGTGATATATCAGATGTCATAGATGACTATGTTTAAGAACCTCTGTAATATATGACACATCACAAACGATTTTTAGTTTTAGTCGTCTGTGATATAACAGATGTCACAAATGACTATGTTTAAGAATCATCTGTGATATCTGACATATCACAGATAGTTTTTTTTTGAAAAAAACCGTCTGTGTTGTAATTTATCACAGACCGTTTGAGAGCCGTTTGTGATAACCATTTGTTATAATAGACACATAAATTTAGATGGATCAGAAACTACCTATGATGACAATTGTGGACCGTCTGTAATGACCTTTTTTGTGGTAGTGCATAAGGTTAAAGTATTTTTCTATTATTTTTGTTGTTACTTATGGTGCCACGAAGCAAAACATGTCCAAGTAGTTGTTCTAAGTCCATGAAATTTGGACACATATGTGCCATGTCAGCGAAAACCATTGTTGTTTTATATGAGGGGGATGTTCTGTCTGGTTCTAAAGGTTTAAGGATGTCAAATATCTGATTTTAGATTTAAGGGTTGATTTTCAAACTCATACAAGAGCTGAATGATGTAAAATGGACTTTTCCTTTTACTATTAATTACTTGTGGTTACTTTTTGTCTCTCACTTGTACGGCTCCTCTTATATTTTTACTGTTGACATAGAGTTACATAATTATTCCCTTTGTTTCATGATATTTGTGCACACTGCCAAAAACGGGAGTATTTCTGACGGGCGACAGTACTCCTGACGGGCTTATTCACAATATTTGTCAATTGATGGAAAAAAACAGTTGCAGTTATTAAACTTTTTGAGTGATTGAAATACACGATTTGATAAGGGTAACCATGGTCTAATTTTATTTATTATTGTTTAGATTTTCTGTCTTCTTAGCACATGTCATTAGGTGATCGTGCAAAAGTAGCACACCCGCAAGTGCACGGGTTACCACTGGAATAGCGGTGAGTGTCGTGTTCTCCACAGGGACTAGACTGAGGCTACCGATGCTCAGCTAAAGCTAGGTCAATCGAAACGGGGGAGAAAACTAAACCTAAAACGATCAAACAATCTATCAAATAACGACGAAATGAACGATCGTACGAATGGACGTCGTACGACCGAACGAACTACACGACGAGAGACTAAACGAACGACGCACAAATGACGACTAACGCACGAACAACTACGACGCACGAACTACAACGACTACACGAACGAACGCGACTACCGACCGACGATCTAACTAGCTACCGACCGCTAGACAGAATGAGGAGGAGAGTCGAAAAGCAATAGGGGAGTCTAGAAGCAAAGAGGGGGTCGAGAGAGATCAAGGGAGAAAACGATCGACAGCTAACTAGACGACGACGGCACACGACAAACACATAACTACGACGACCACACGCACGACTAAACTATCAAGCGACCGCTGAGAAAAGCAAAGAGGGAGGGTTTAGAAGCAAAGGGAGGTCGAGACAGCACGAAGGGAGAAAACGGTCGCCGGCTCGCTAAATCGCACATACAAACACTACAGCACAAACAAATTACTTAACAAGACAACTGACAGAATGACACTACTAACAGCTAACACAACACAGCAGAAATTACAGACACTAGCAATACTCACTGATCAACACATATAACAAAAGGCACTACTGTAAACACCACTAGAATACTAACAGAACACAAAATGCAAAATCATCTGAACAAATTAACACCTACTCACAAATAACATCTCAATGGGCTCAAACATTCATCACAGTGCATAGTTCACAATTCACATCCAACTGAAGCAAATCACATCTAACAGTAAATCATTATCAGTTAATTTGAGCAGTAATTAAGAAAAAGAAACAAGGAAGAGGAATAGGAGGTAAACCGAGAAGAGCATATTAGAGGAAGAAGAGGTCGGCAGCGTAGAAGAGGAGTAGCAGAGGAAGAAGTCGCAAAAGAGTCACCGTCGATGGATGCAGCAGAGGAGAGATGCGTCGATGGAGATGTCGGTGAAGTGGCAGCTCGCCGGCGGTGAGGGCGGCGCGGTGGAGGAAGGCGCTGATGTCGGTGAAGATGTGGTCCGCTGCCTGGCGCTTGGTGTAGAAGGAGGAGGCGGCGCCGAGGTGGCTAGGAGGCGAAGCCGATGCAACCGGCGGCGGCACTGTCCCGGCGTGATGCGATGAGCGGGATGGCGAGAGACAGGGGAGCGGCGGTGGATGTGGTGAGTGTGGATGGAGAGGAGAGGCTAGGCGGAGGGAGAGCAGAGGGGCGGCGCGGTAGGGAGCAAGGCGGCGGCAGCCAAGATGGGAGGCGACGGTGGATGGGCTCGGATGTGGAGAAGAAAGGAGGAGAGGCGACTGCACCGAATGGAGGAGCTGCGGTGGCGCGGAGGGGGATGCGAAAGAGTAGGCGGCGGTGGAAGGAAAAGTGGTGGCCGAGAGAGGAAGCGGAATAGAGGGGGCGGCCGTGTGATGGTGGCGCGGCAGGGAGAGCAAAGAAGGGAGACGGCCGAGAGAGGAGGTGATGGCGGCAGAGAGAGGTGGCGCTGGTGGTGTGAGGGAGCAGGAAGGAGCGGCGAGGAGGGGTAGATGTGGGGAGAGGCGGCGGTGGCTCGCCGGCGAGCTGCGGCCCGGCACTCGCCGGCGGCCCGACTCATCGCAGTAAAGAAGTCACCAAGAAAATTCAGGTTCAGATGTGGTCTCAATTTACCCATGCGTATCATCCTCGAAAAAAAACATGTGTAGGATGGGATAAATTATATTTTTGTCATATCACACTCCATTCACGAAAGATCACTGAGAGAATCTGTTCATGTTTAGAATCCTTAATTGATTTATAGTTTATTCAGTGGCCCTAGATTAGGATTGGCAATTTCTTTTAGGGAAAAGGACAACCTCACTTGGGAATTGGGATGATAAGAATATGCCCCCACGCTCTCGATCATGGTGAAATCACAGGAGAGAAACCTTTTTCATATCCACTCCTGAAAAAAAAAGAAGAAGAAACAAGATGCAGAAAAGAAAAGGGAAATAAAAAAAGGAAGCTTTAGTAGGTCCACAGATTAAATAGGCTCCAATGCAGTAACTGTCAGCTATATATCCTCACCCCACTAGTCCACTGATACATCAATCACAGTGTAATCTAGAAGGAATAAATATTTCAACCAATAAGAAAATTGATTTAAGCAGAAGCAATGAAGAATCTACAGTTGGGTGGTTGGCATCAGTGCTGTAGATCACACTGTTTCCAGAAACTGGTGAGGGGCCGATTTTTGGATCTGTTCGTATTAGTTTATGTTCTTAAATTATGTTTAAAGAAGTCAAAAACTAATATAAATATCCGATTTTCTAAAAAGGCTTCTCTACTCCTCTCAGTTTCATCTCGCTTCGAGGATAAGGTAGTGGTCACGAGCGCATCACGTACTCCACTCATCTTGCTTCCCTCTCACACACGTGTCTCTCCTTTATTTTTCCCCACCTTTCACGTTCTCATTCTAAAAATCACTTCTTTTAGCTAGTACTATTTATTTTCAGTCAAAAGTCATATACCACTTCTAAAGCTATCAGTGGCGTCACCTTGATGCCACAAGGATATTGGTTTTCCCCTATGTTATTTGAACATAGTATGAGCTTGTTTGAAGCATATAATAGTTACACACAAAACAATATAATATCTATAAAAAAATATGTAAAATTTCTGCATTCTAATAAGGACCAACGTGTGTATTTGTCGATAGTTTAATGCATAAGAAACCTATGGGCTCCAAAACTTACATACAAAAATCACCGATTGGAAACAATCAGTCAGTTTTCCGCATACAAATTACCAATCGGTTCAAGGACAGGGATTTCACCATGGCTGGAAGCCCTTGTTGGCACTATTTTACCATTTACCATCGGTTGAAGAAGAGAAAAATCATCAAAGCTTTAAGGAGACTTTTCGATGATCAGTCGAGGAAATTTTGACTAAACAAAACCAAGATTCGGAGATATATTTTACTCACAGAGTTATTATTTTTGTTCATACATAATGATTGAATAGTATTTAAGAACAATAAGTGCCTCAGGTGATAATCCTAATTAAAAAACGCAAAAAAAAAATGTAGTGTCTTTGTTGAGCATGTGTTCACACGTCGCGCAACGACTACGTGAGACCGAGCTGGGCGTCATATTTTAGTGACCTACCAGAAAGCAGTCCTTGGTGAATTTTTTACCACACATTAAAAAAAGATACTACATACTTAGTTTAGTTTTTACCCCCTTCATAAAATAGGCATTTGCAACTTGGGAGTCTTCCACAAAAGTATCCAAAAGTTGGGACCTTCACATCCAGAGGATTGGGACCCTTCATCACCTTTTCTGCATTGGGTGCATGCACATGTAGTGTTCAGTGTTTACAAAGCATAAAAAGGTTAAATTACTCAAAATAGGGATTGCATGTTGTAAAGGTTACTTTTGCTCACATGGACTACCTATGTTGGTAAGAGTAAGATGTGATGGTCACTTAGGGCGCTTTTGGTTTTGGTTTATAAATAGTAATATCTTATAGAAAATTTATAGAGAGATACTTGCATGCAATTTTTGTCATATAAATAAAATCGCTGTGGTATATATTGCAATTGACTAGTGGACCCTACCTTAAAAAGATACTCCTTTTAAAAGTTAGATACTGTAAAAACATTATTTACTATAGAAAACAGCTTATGGAAGTTAATATGAGTATGGCCTAAATTTCTACTATATATAAATTGAAGCCAGTTTGCATGCAAACACGCGAAGATTAACACATGCGCAAAGAAAAAAAGTTCAAGGTAATGTATGGACAATAGAAAAATAAGCACTACAAAGATCTAGCTTTCTTTATCAACAACTAAGTGCATATAGCACACATCTAAGTTGGTGGCCTAGATGCCAAATTTGTTCTAGTATTTCATTTGTTTGGAACACGCCGTTTTTTTGCTCTTAATAAAATCAACTATAATGCCCTATCGTAGATTAGAATAAAAATGTTGCAATGTGCATTATGCATATGGATTAACGGTTCCATAATGGAATAAGGTGCATAATTTTGATGGAATAAGGCGTAGAATTTTGATGCAAGATCCTCCTTAGTGCTTGCAATATAATAAGGGAGCAATTAGCGCTATCCAGGGCAAGCTTCGTACGCCTCCGATAGCTCTTGGATTATCATAACACAACTTGATCTCATTCATCAGATTCGCCTTCCCTCTTGGCGCAACAAAAAATGAATGTGTGCAAAAAGAAAAACACCTTGCCCAACCTGCCCTTGTTTATTCCTCATACCCGTGAGCTCTAATGGCTCAACTAATCCAAAAATCCACCACCAAATCATCCATCGTCATGGTGCAGTGACCCTGCCCTTTGCATCAATTTTTGATCATGTAACAAAAATAAACAACATTTGCGACAAAACAAAAGGCATGCCCCTCCAAAATAAGGTTCAATAAATAGAAAATACCTAATGCAACAGAAACATAATATTGACGTAACAAAATTTCAGAAATCTATGCAATAAAAATGATTCTTGCTGCAACGATAGAAAAGACCGTTGCAACAAGAAAAACCAATGCTGCAACAACTGAATACAATTACAACAACAAAAAAACTAGAGGAGGTATAAGGAGCCCTAAGATTTAGGGAAAACTCATCGGTGGTGATTGAGTTGTAATTACTGGCAAAAATAGAACTCCCATGGTAAAAGGAGATAGGATGTGGCCAACGGCGGTCCGCCATCGGCGAAACCATCACCAGTGACAACGGTGTGGCACAACTTTGCATGGGAAAAAGAGAAGTGTGGTGTAGGTGCATGGGCTCCTGCTGGTGAGCTCCAGCCCCGATAGGCTTCAGGCGTCGGTGAGCCCAAGGAGGGGCGATGACAAAGAAGATGGGGTGTGAGCTCATGTGTAGTGGGGAGGAGTTAAAGATTGGCATGCTTTGGATAATTTGGATGGGGTTTTTTTTTTGCTGCGGTTGATGGTTTATGTTTACGACTGATGGTTTTTAGACTTAATCCGAGTGCTTGTGCGAATAAATTGAATGTTGATAAACTACTTCAAAAAAACTATTCTGATAAGTCTTATTTGCTTGTTTAGGGGATGTCATAAACCATACGCTAAAAACAAGGGGATTATCTAGGTTGTGGGCCGGACAAGCGACTGCTCCTATCAAGATGCGTGGGGTGTGGGCCTGCAGCTGGAGCTTCCATCTTATTATACATCCTCACCATAGTAATATCCATATAATCTATCTCTACTATCTCTATCTCTACCCCTAAAATCCACCAGTTCAGTTCTTTCCTACGACCACCCCAAATTGTGTCCCCAGCAGTCATGAGTTTTCCTGCGTCCACACCAATTCGTGTCCCCAGGAAAACCAACCAGTGAAATCAACGATCAAGAATCAATTCCCACCTTTCTCTCTCCTTACCCACTCATATCCTAAGGCCAAAATCATCCGGATCATACACATCATTAAACCCAGAATCTTCTGACGTGTGATCCACCACCCCTCCAACCGCCCGTGCGGCTGCCTCCCCACACCAGCCTATACACCTCCTCCCCCTGATTCCTCTCCCCTCAATATTCCAATAAACCATGGAGACATTCCCAAACCCTAAACCCCAAATCGAATCCAAGATCCCTGAATCGATTTCCCAAGAACGGCGCAGCTCCCCCAATGGCGCCGGTCCCTCCGGCGGCGCGGCCTCTGCTACCCTCGGCGACGCGGTTCACCCCGGTGGCACGGCGTCGTCCAGCGTCGTGGCTCTCCCCGACGATGCGATCTGCATAGGCGCTTCGGCTCCTCCCAGCAGCAGCCTTCCATCCACCGGGTTGACAACGCCACTGGTTGAGGATGGCGCCCTTGCTACCGCTACAGAGCCAATGGGCACATTTTGTGTGCCTGATGGGTATGTGTTTTGATCTATTGGTTGATTGCTTCTTTTTCCTCTGGTATTTCAGTCCTTGACGATTTGGGTAGTATTTCTTGACTTCCACTTCGGCGATGTGTGCAACCACAGGATGGACCC
Source organism: Dendrocalamus sinicus (assembly GCA_036346575.1). Classification (NCBI taxonomy): domain Eukaryota; kingdom Viridiplantae; phylum Streptophyta; class Magnoliopsida; order Poales; family Poaceae; genus Dendrocalamus; species Dendrocalamus sinicus. The sequence continues at coordinate 529,776 of JAYEVI010000217.1, forward strand.
ATGACTTCTTTCTATACCCACCAAAACTGAATAGATCTGCAGGGAGGCCTAAGAATCAGGGTACAAGGGTTGTTTGCAAGGGGTATGGGTATAGATGGCAAATTGCAAAGAAGCTGATCCAGAAGGTAAAGACGCATATGCCATATTGGCAAAGCAGAGTTACACATCCCATAAGCTATGCTGCATCCCTTAGCACTGCTTGTAACACTTCACTGCAATGATTTCTTTTATTAACTTGTAGGCCAAAGAAAAAGAAAACAATTACTACTTCAAGTTCATGTGCTATTAGAAGTAATGGTAATGCTGCTACTGCATCATCAACTCAAGTTTTGCCTGGCCCAAGGTAACATAGGACAGCTTGTTATTCATCTAAAAAACAGCTATGTTATAACATACTTGTAACACACTTTGCATGCTAATCCAGCAAAAAGAGACCCATTGCTCACAAAAACTCTAGCCACAAAAACCTAAATCTGCATCAGTGAGGTACACACCAATTCAGACTTCTAGAGGCTACCACACCACCTGCCAATGGGAAGGGGAAATGCAAGAGGAAACCCATAGTTGCACCACCAGACAGCCCATCCATGGGGACTAGAAGCAGGAAGAGACCACCACCAGATAGCCCATCCATGGGGACTCGAAGCAAGAAGTTGCGAATTGATTGACTCCGTCACATGAGACTTGATCTGTGTTTTCTACTCTTGGTGATTATTTTGCTATCAATGTGGATGTGTAGTGTGTTATGGACTTGCAATCTCTTATTTTTCCTGTCAATGTGGACTTTATTGTAATGTGGAATGATAATGCCAATTAGGCCAGTGGAATTGTAATGTTATGCACTTGTGCGACTTATTTGTCTCATGTTTTATTAAAGATCATAAACTTGTATTGTCTCCCTGCTCCCTATAAAGGTTCATGTGCTCTCATGTCAAATTATGGATTTCTAATATTACGAACTTGTATGCCATGGAATACTTGTGCATACCTCCCTCTAAAGGCAAAAAATCTTGCTAATGTATTTCATAGAGGTGATGGAAGAAGCTCACCTGAAGTGTGGTATTGGTTGCTGTGCTAATTGACAATGTCGTTGGCTTGTTTTAGGTTGGTGTCATCATTGGAAAATATGGGGACACTATAAAATATCTCCAACAGCATCGGGAGCTAAGATTCAAGTAACAAGAGACATGGATGCTGAACCCGCGCACAGACAAGACCGGTTGAGCTTTCGTGCACTCTGAGCGGATAAGCAAAGGCGAGCGGATGATCAATGCCGCTCGCAGATGTATTACTTGTTATGCTCATGACTTCCCATTTAGTTTTACTTGTGTATCCTTCTTCAACTATATTTGTCATGTGACGCTCGCAGTCGATCTTTGGTTCATCCGCACTGTCTCTACTCGGAAATACAATGCACCTCAACCGAGTTCGAGCAATTCCAAATGAAAATTGCCAACAACAAGGTAAGGGACTTTTTCATTATGGATTTGTCATCATACCATTGAAAATAAATCATACTTTGCGAAAAATACCACCGAGGGTCCCAAGCGGCATGTGGGTAGGTGCCCTTTGTCGTTGTCGCGGTGATGGTATTTTGGTGAACTCGGTTTCTTCATCGCATGAAAAGTACCCTTTTCGCTTTTTCCATCCTTATTTATTTTTGTTTACTTTAGGTGGGTCTGGTTATTGGAAAGGGTGGTGAGACTATAAAAACATGCAAATCAAATCTGGAGCGCATATACGAGTTTGTGGTCCGGTCTTGTCTTTAAATCTTTCTTTAGTAACTTTGTTAGCTGCACCCAGCATAGCTTTTCATTGAATTTCTATATTAACTATGGCGCCACATTCGTGAATTATCCTATAGCTTTTGTTCAGTCTTGTATGCTCTACCAAGTGAATTAAAATCCCGCTAGGTTGTGCTCAAATAGAAAGTAGAACTCATGTTTCTGTCGCCTTTAAGTTTCTCCATTTCATTTATTTTCTTGTTTTTTAACATACCATTTACATTCTATGAAATGCCGAATTGTATTCACTATGTGAGTGGTGCTATTCCAACATTTTTATGTATATGATGATTCTTGGATTCCTCCTCGATTGTATTGTGTTATTAATGTGTACAATTGTCTGTCCCTTAAATCCCTATGCGAGTTAGACCTCTGCATTTGCCCCCGGTGATACTTCAACCGAAAGAACAGTGTATATTGAAGGCACACAAGATCAAATTGAAATTGCAAAGCAAACTGAATGAGGTTACCAGTGAGGTCTGGTTTCTTTCTCTTGTTATGTTACTTTATCGTTGTCATGATTATCTGTAGCAATTTGTGATTTATCTGTGTTGTTGAAAGCATGCTTGTTTGATTATTGGTTTATGTTATTGTGATTTGTCTCATCTTACCATTTCCTACTTGACCTTTTTTTCCATTGTTTGCTTTGAAAATCTGTTTCTTTTGTTTCTGTAATGCCCTAGGTTGCTCACAATTATGCTTGGCAAAGTGTACCATGTCTGAAACATATTGGTCATGGGATACAGTCTCGTGAAACATATTAGTCATGGGAAAGGCCTCAACATGGCTTTGACACCTAAGGAGAGTCTGAGATGTTAACATACTGTACATCCAATAAACTATCATATTTGTAACTTGGACGTCTCTTTCTTATTAGCTACTTTGTTGAAGCCGTGCAACTGAATAATTTATGTTTTAATTATGCCACTACTAAATAATAGCAAAGTCATGCTTCTTACCATTGATTTAAATGTCTCCATGCTACCATGATGGTATTTTTGGAATGTGATATCCTATCCTTGTGTCTTTACCTCATACCTGCGCTCAGTAGTCTTGTCAGTACATCCGAGAGTACATTGTCTATTGATTATTTTCTTGACATAAAGCCAAATTAATGTGTATAACTTGGTATGAGGACTACACATCTTCCTTGGAGACCAGGTTTGTTACTACTTAACATTAATACACTTGATCCTCTGGATAAAGATGAAATTTTGAGCTGATAGCTTGAATATGGCTCATGTGATCTGACCTCATATCTGGTCTTGTACCTCTTAAATTGTCATTTGCTGCTCCTGTAGTTTGTGGATAGAATGGATACATTGCTTTATTCAGGTGTTTAGTCTGTCAGGGTGGGAACATAGACTTCGAATTTGGGTCGTGCATTGTAGGTGCAGGTACTTAGGCTATTGATGTTTTTACTTAGGAGGCTAAATGTTTTTCTTTTCTTGCATCATTGCCCTTATTTATTTCTTCATGCTTTATTCTTGGCCCATATTCTCTAACACTACCATTTGTGAGCTGTGTAGTTAATTAGTATTTTTACAGTTTCATTTGGATTAATCCTGAAATTTTGTATATGTGAAAACTGGATTTTTGTAATAAGATGATGCAGGACACCTCACATGAAGCTATTTATGGGGGTAGATTTGTTATGTAATACCTACTGACTACTGTCAAATTGTTGTATACATATATAAGCTTGTAAGTTGAACCCTGTGGCTGATGTTTCCTTTTTCTTGCTTTAGCTTGCATGATCAGGTTTTCCGTCCAAGCAAATTGATAGCCAATGCTGATTTTTATTTGTTCAAACTCGGGATATAACCTAAGTGGGAAGACCCAGAGTGTGCACATGGGGGCAAATGAATAAGCAAACACCGTTTCAAAGTTGTTGTTTATTGCGATTGCTCAGATGTGATTGTATAACTTATCGTCCGTTCTGGCATAGTATGAGTTACCCACATCTTTGTTGATTTTATTGCCACTCATCATTTTTAGCTCCATTTGATATTGTCCGTGCTAAAAATATCTTTGTTGATTGATAAAAATATGCTTGGGGAGGAGAGGCCGGATCACCGGTGGGTTATAATTGGACCGACGGGATCAGGGTCATCGTTCCATGTGGACCCTAACTCCACGTCGGCATGGAATGCTGTGATAGGGGGTGCTAAGAAGTGGGTGATGTTCCCACCGGAGGTGGTGCCTCCGGGGGTTCACCCGAGCGCAGATGGAGCAGAGGTCACTAGCCCTGTGTCTATCATGCAGTGGTTCATGAACTTCTATGGGGCATGTAGGACCTGGGAGAAGAGGCATGTCGAGTGTGTGTGCCGGGCTGGGGATGTTGTATTTGTGCCTAATGGATGGTGGCATTTGGTTATCAATCTTGAAGAGTCCATTGCCATTACTCAGCATTATGTGAGCAGGTTAGATTTCACATTGCATGCAGTTTTTTCTTGTTTCAGGTTGCTCATATGCATTGCCTTTTTAAAAAAAATTAAGCAACCATCCCGAAGTGCAGCTATATAGACATCGATATCCTTTTTAATCTAGAAGAATGTTGGTACTCTGTTGTGTCATTTGTAGTAATGCATTTCTGAAATTGTATCACCACACCATTATAAATTAAATGTACATGGTCAGAAACTCAGAATTAGAATAATTTCAATCTTCAACACAAATTCAATTAAAAGTGTGCATGTATGGACTGCTGTATTCTTTTCAGTCTAGGAGAATGGTGGTACTCTTTTGTGCCGTTATAAGTAATGAAATGACAATATTACATCTCCATGCCATTTAAAAAGATCAAGTATACACAGTCAGAATTAGAAGAAATTCAAATCAAAGCCAATATTCTGTGCTCCAAGAATGGTGGAGTATTTGAAAGGGAAAGTATTTAAAGGTGTATCTGCAGCAAAGTATCATACATTAGTGTTAGGAGCTGACGGTGAGGTAAGTTGACACCAGCTGAAACTTGATATTTTATACACATCGTTCTAATACCAAGAAGGTTAACACACCTGGTGTCCTCGTGACCCCTCGCCGTGTTGTAATAGCTAGATGTCTCAAGAAGGGTGGAACTTGTTTTGTTGCTCTGTTTGTTTCGATGCTGCCATGAACTTGTTTTGTTGCTCTGTTTGTTTCGGTTGGCTGTGTGCATTGGATCGGTGGTTTCACTAATTTTGATTGTAGCTTAAACTTGATAGTCTTTTCTACCTTATAAATCCTACATCAAGATGTGAAACTAATAAATTTGTTTCATGCCATTGGTTTACTGTTGATGAAGTTTAGGTGATCCTTGTTACATACCTGAAATTTCTCTGTTTGTTGATCATTCCTTCATACTACTGTGTTGAATCATACAGAAGAAGTTTAGCCTTAATGATCAGTCGATTTTCATTTGCATTAGTGCTCCCCTTGGAACTATCATATTCTCATCGAGCTCATTGTTCTGATATTAGTATGTGTCATGCTTGTAAGTTGTCTAACACCCTTTCGATTTGTATCCCCATTTGCTCACAGATTCGGTGCCAAAATTTGTTTGCCGACGTCATTTAGAGACACCGCTTAATTGAGATAGGCCCTAGGATCAGACTCCCACAAGAGGTGAGAACTGGGATGCTGTACTGCCCAATGCTCACATATTTTTGTTCCATGTAGAACCTTTTTCTCACTAATATCTTCTATGCTGTTGCG